>CANTUT010000393.1:2127500-2550550 GCA_947687605.1 Reutealis trisperma
TCTCGGCCAATGACGGATGGCTATCTCCTCTCAGGTGTCGGCCGATCTGTAAGAGGGGAGGGAGGACCCATCATAGATCTATTGCCGTTGGTTTTGGGTTGCAATGGAGTGTAAAGTTTCATGCTTTTCTGGTAGCCTCAGCTACTACATCTTTAGTGGTGCTTTCTCAGTTGCTAGCGCTGATGCGATGCTCAATAATAGTGGCAGAAGCGTCTAGACAATGTTCCTACATCAAGGCAATAGTGGGATAGAAATTCTTCTTCAGGCTTTTGTCCTAATGGTTATCTGGGCTTTAAGCCCAAGGCAAGTCTTTTATGGATGGTTTAATGTGTTTTTTGCCATCTAGGCTTTTTCTATTGTTTGTTGCAATTCTTATACTGAACTTGGGCTTTGTCCTTATTAATACTAGTCAATTTTCTTTGGACAAAAAAAAAATATGAGAAAAAGAGATTAGGAGATTATAACAATTACATAGTGGGTGTAAATAGAACTTCACCCAATTCCACAATAATAATAATAACCTTAAAAAACAAAACGCAAGGGTTGAAGAGTAAAACTTATGACTTTGTTCGAAATTTGCAATTAGCCAATAATTTTTTTAGAACTCTCATAAAATTAGTGAAAATTTCCACGATTTTATTGATTGAAAATACTAAAATTTTAAAAGGAATAAAGAGATCGATTAAATTATATTTGAATAGTGGCGTTTTTGTACACTGTAAAATCCACTTCATTGATTTGATCAGCGTCAAACAACATATATAATAAAAGGACCATAATCGTATCAAAAAGCTAGTAGACACCAAAATAATTGTAACTAATTTTGCTTAATTAAGCCAAATTAATTAGGCCAAATAGCTTAATTTGTCAAGGATGTTAAAAAAAAATCACAAGCAGGCAGCAAAAACATTGTAAGAGCATAAAGTTGCATAGAATTTATTCACATTAAAGAGACAAATGGACTCTTTTGTCCTATTGCGAAAGAGTCCCAACATTCCCCCTTCGCAGACATATAACACTAATTAAAAATAAAAACGACACACAATCTAAATGAACATTCCATTTCCTACCATCATTAGCTTTTTTCATCATCCTCTTGATATCAAAGACCCAATAACGCCAGCAATAAGAGTGGTAGGATCACCAAGCACGGCGGAGATGACAAATTGCACAGCTAATCCAGCCATGTCACAACATTTTTGCACCTTACCTTTACTTTTCCTGTGATGGGTTTGAAGTACATTTTTCAAGCTTGGAAGCCTATTAATTTCCAATTTCCTACTACCACCACCACCACTATAGCCACTGCTACCTCCATAATAAAGCTCAGCCCAATTCTCCACTAACATGTCCTTAACACAAGCCACATGAAGATTATATTTCTTGCAAGAAGACCTGTAAGTCCAGCTTCTTCCTTTACGCCCGCACTTGTGACAAGTAGCACTTACTTTCCTGTATAAATAAAGTTTCACTTCTCCATCATCAAGAACCATTGGCAATTTTGCACAACATGGGTGTAAATCAAATCCACAATCTTTACAATGGTAAAGAAATCCATTAATATCTCTCTCGCAAGCATTACAATAGCGAGGTTTATCACCCGGGGGTCGTGACAGGAATTGAAACGAACATTTTGTGTAGAAAGGATGAAAAATTGATGAAGAGGGTATTGCGCAGTGCATGTGAAGATCAAAATCACACTTTGAACATTTGTATCTTGACCCTATCCCTACTTCTTTGCACCCATCACACTTGAATGGAAATTCTGAGTACTCAAATTTTAGTGTGTGTTGGGGGTGGCTAAAGTGGGATATTTCACTGTACTTCATATGGGTTTTTGTTGAATATTTTTTTTCCTTTTTTTTTTTTTTTTGCCGCCTTAAACAATATGTATATGTGGATATTTATAGAGTTAGGGGGTTGGAGAGATAATGATGGAGAAAGATAGATTAGGTTATTTTACATTTATATAGAGAATTGGATTAAGATTGCTAAATATATAGGTTTATTGTGTTGTTATAGCGTATACTTGAAGCCAAGCAAGGAATTATATGCTTGGTGATGTTTTGGTGATTGTGGTAAGTGATAGGGTGCATAGGAATCCTAACGTCTAGGAATTGAGAGGGCAGACATAAGGCATATATTTGGGTCACTTACCATTTAAGAATATATACGAATTTTCACTTTCTTGGGTTCTAATCTACTATTTAGCGGTTTCATAGACAAGGGCACAATATTATTAATTTGCTTTGGTGTGTTAGAAAAATTTAAAATGATGACTCGATGATGATTTGAACTATATATTATGACTTTTTATACTATGCAATAAACACTCGATTAATAAATTATAATCTGATATGTATATATATATACAAATTAGATCATTAGAATTGGATTTAGGTCTTAGAGGATAGAATTTTATACCATGGAATATGTTCAAAATGCTTGAAACTTTGGAATTTGTTTGGAATATAATATATCTTAGATTTAATAGCTCCGATTAATTAGGATTCCAGCCGAGTGGGATCACAAAAGTGACAAAACTTTTCCTCGAGAAATTAAAACAGTTATATATCCAAAATTTAAACTCGAAACCTTTATTGGTTAAGTTAGAATAACCTTTCACCAATTAATTTACACCTATTGAATTTGGAATATAATATATTGGCGTAACTTAAGCAAGATTAGTATGGGTACAATTTATCCAGAGGGATCAAGAACAAAGTGAAAAACCCTAAGAGTTTCTTGAGTACAAGAATAATTGGCGTCATAAAAGTTTGTTCAAGATTATAAATTACAATCATATTTTTAGGTGATATGATACATATATGTTTTTTTTTTTTTTTTAATCACATGAAAAGAATCCAAATAATAGCGTTAATTTTAATACTCATTGATCTTTTTACAAAGTCAACATGATTTCATATTTGATGATGATGATGTTCTTCAAATCTGTACATCTTTGAATATCCCATGATGTGGAAGAGAGTAGTGAGAATAAATCCCATTTCATGAGTTGATTATTTGTTAATAATAATGTCTCTTGCCTTGACAGAAATGTTGACATGGAAGAACAAATTCTCATATCCAAGGAACTATTATCTAAACACCAAATTGTTCATTAATTTATATATATATATATAGAAATTGTCAAATATATTATTAATAGTATTATTAATTATCCATTTGTATGATTGTATCTTCAACTACAGAGGGCCTAAGTTATCCATAAGAGGCATCTCTTTAATTTGATTTTTCTTTTTCCCTTTGTTCAGGTGGCATGCTCTTCTAGGAATTTATTCCTGTTTAATTGTAATAAGTAAAGCTTAAAGGCAACTTACTAGGAACAAGATTTTGTAGTCAAGATTTTGCTTTTTCTTTATTATTAATTAATAATAATTGAATTAACTAAAGCTTAAAAGGTTTTTCCACATTTTTTTTTTCTGATGCGTTGTGTTGAGGTATCTAGGGTTTTTTCCGCAAATTTTTGAGTTGTTTGGGATATAACTTCTAGTATATGTGGTAAGCCTGCTGGCTTTGAATAGCTTCAACTCAAAAATAGGTTCTTCCCCATTAATATTAATAAAAGAAATTTACTATTAAAAAAAAAAAAAAGTAAAGCTTAAAAGTTAAAGGCAACTTAGAAACAGATTTTGTAGTCAAGAATATTAGTAATTAAGGATAAAGAAAGCAACTCAATTAATAAAGTTTTGGTTTTCTTTTTTTTTTTTTTAAGGATAAAGAAAGCAACTCAATTAATAAAGTTTTGGTTTTCTTTTTTTTTTAACACAAGAGAAGAGAATTGTAATTTTGAAGCTAAAATTTATATTCACAATCCAAACATTTTGCATATTTCAACTTATGGAAGATTTCAAGCAATAGTACTCTGCTACAAATTAAAAATTTGTAAATGCGCAAAATTATATATACTTTTTTGAACTTATTCCAAAGATTTTTAACGGCAATCAAGATTTGGAGCAAATTAATAATCAATTATGTCAGAAAAAAAATTATTAATCTTAAAAAATAATTTTTAAATACTAATTAAGAAGTTAATATAGAGTTTTGATGCTGGATTTACTTGGCAATAGTTTCAAAAGCTTAAAAAAGAAATTAAAAGAACTAGCAATACAATTCAAAAATCAAATACTCAAATCATTATCTATCCAACTAATTTTTTTTTAATTAATCAAAACAAAGAAAAAAATGGAATATTATATATAGCAGAATATATAAGAGCAAGTAGTCTATGTGAGAGGTAATTGTCAAATGGGCAATTGCTATATGTATACAAATTGTACTTGCAAGAATTTAAGGTGGAACAATGAAAGTATGAATGTGATTCTTTCTTTTGCGCATCATCCATTACAATCACCTTCAAGCTTCTGCTAGTATACGTACACTACTTAATTAATTATAAGTCAAGTATCGGAGCGTTATGAGACTCATCTAAGAAAGAGATTTAGTTTCGATTGACGTATAAATTGGTCCAAAAATTTCCATCACTTACAAGAAAAAGATAATAATAATTAATCATATATTCACTAATTCTCAAATTTTACCTTAATTTATTTCTATTTCAGATAACTTTGAAAGAGAAAAATTAAAGCATTTTTATGAAATTTTATTTTGCATCACAATTGCCCTTTAATTAATTAAGTATTTAAATTAAATGTTTTATATATCAATTATAATTATTTGATGGTGGTGGATGTTTCCTTGTGCTCTAATTAAAACTTTGCGTCAAGGTTCCTAGTTCCTACTTCCAATTGAGAGAATGATATCAATTTGAAGATTGGCAGTTTGCAAATTTTCTATCTTGGTCTCTTTTTTTTTTTTTTTTTTTTTTTTTTTTTTTTTTACGTGTTTAATAATCCACCTTAAGGAATAAAATTAAGCATTTGGAGCATCATGATTTTTATGGAATATAGTTCAACCTAGGCTATAAAAACGTTATAAACGTTTTAAGTTGAGCCCTTAAGTTTAGTGATTGAATTTCATAAAAAAAAAAAAAAAAATCATCTTTTTTAAGTTTATATACATATATATATATATATATATATATATATATATATATATATATATATATATATATATATATATATATATATATATATATATATATAGCATTTATAAATAATAAAACTCCATTTGAAAATTCAAACTTTGCAAGTATTTTACCAATTCTTATGTTTGGAAAAATATAATTAATAGAATTTAATTCTTTCGAGATAAAAAAAAAATATGAGTTATTTTGAAAGAAATGAAATCATGCCAAAATAAAGAATTTTACAAGAATTTAATTCATTTAATTAAGTCAATTATTAATTAAAAATTCAAAATATTCTCATTTAAACTAAACGTGACTGTTTTATATAAAGGTAAAATAAAAAAATAATTACATTCTTTTTTACTTTTCAATTATTTCAAACAATAGAATTCAAATGAATTCTATCACACTACAAGAAAAACTGATTTTATAGACTACACAATGTAGTAGTTAAATCATGAATTTTAGTCACTAATTATAATTAGCGACTAAATCACGTAGTCGCTAAAAGTCTTCTTGTTAATTTTTTTACAAGTAAAATAATCGCTAATTAGCTATTAAATGACACTACAAGAAATTCACCCTTTGCTAAACTAATAAATTTAGGTGCTAATTGAACTTAACGACTAACTAGCAACGATAAATTATAGTTGCTAAAAGTCTAGTCGCTAAAATTTTTTAGCGAAAGAAGTAATCACTAATTAATGACAACAAATTATAGTCGGTAATTAGCGAGTAGAACAAATAGTCACTAAGAGAAAATAATAGTAACTAAATAACAACACTAATCCATCGTATGTGACCAGAAATGGCAACTGTGGAGCGACTAAGAGATGATAGTAGCTGACTCTAGCAACTACATTGCTAATAGCTAGATTTAGTCACTAACAACAAAAAAATCTTTTCACAAAAATCACCATTGATAAAATATTCTTTACCATTAAAGAATATTTTATCAATGGAGATTTCATGAAAAGGTTTCTTTATTGTGTGTTAAAATATATTAAAAAATTAATTTAAATTATATTTTCAATTAATTAAGTTTACTGATGATATTCTGAATGGATTTTTAGCGAAGTTGAATGTAAAAAATAGGGTAAAATGATCTTCCTAAATATATTAAATTTTTTTGAGTCAAATTTGCATATTAAAGTTATTGTGTAAAGTCAATTAGTCACACCATTGAAATATTTTTAGAGACACAAGCAGCAAAAGTGAAAGATTGGATTTTAGAGAAGGATTAATCATTGCAAGCATAGGTGAATTGAATATGCAATGAGCAGAAGTAGTTGCTCAATGGATCGTTTCAACAATTCTACTTGACATCAAAGTCTCATTTGAGTCAATTAAAGTTTTCGAAGATGCAATTTCTTTAATCAATTACCATATCTTAACATGATGTCCTGACCAAAGAAATGCATTAATTGATCCAAATCAAACATTTGGCCTTAGCGGAACTAATAAATCCTTCCACATGCCACTGATTGCTGCTCATAACTCGAGTCAACTAAGCACACGAAGATATCTCATCCTTAAACTCAACCAATAACTTTTATAGCTAGTCTATCTAAATATTTCAAAGATATGACATGACTTAAAACAATAACCTATATACATATGAAGCACACAAACTTAGCATAATAGTAAAAATTTACCTATTACCTTATCTATTACATCCTACTTGCCAAAAATCCACCCAGAATATCATTAGTAAATTTATTTTTAAATCAAAGTTGTCATTATGCATGATATCCAAAACAAAAATTTCCTCTATGCAAGCTTTAATTGATTTACTATCTTTTTTCTATAGAAATAGCATTTTCAGACTTTTTTATCTCCCAAATATTTATACATAGAAGGGAATTTCACAACTTAAAAGGTAGAAGAGAAAATGACCAAAATTAGCGACTATATAGCCTCTAATCAATCACCAATATTTATCATTTCATCTATCTCCTTACTTTAATCGCTCATGAGTGTCTAATATGTCGTTAGTAGAAACTAAATTTTTGTGGTAGCTAAAGGTAGTCAATAATTCGGCAGATTTTAGTAATGTGATAATAATCTCGAATTAGCGACTAAAAACATTAGTTACTAATTGAAAAACACAGTCACTAAATATAAAAATAAACGACTAAAGTAATTTTGATTGGTACTAATTTACTAATAAATATGTAATCACTAATTAGCTACTAACATAATGTATTTTCTAGTTTTCTTTTTTTTTTCAATAATTTTTTTAAAATAATTTTCAGATTTTTCCATTTTTTAATTTTCTTTATTTTAATTTTCTTAATATATATTAATTATCTTTTCTTTAATACTTATTTTTTATTTTATTTCTATTTTTTATTAATTAGCTTTTTTTAATATATTAATTTTCTTTGAATTAATTATCCATTTTTCATAAATAATAATAATAGTAATAAAGAAGAAGAAGAAGAAAGAAAAAAAGATAATAGAGGAAGAAAAAATGACAATAATAATAAATTATAATAGAAAAAATAAAGAGAAATAATAATAGAGAAAAAAATAGAGAAATAAAAAAAAATGGATCAAGAGAGAGAGAGAGAGAGGGAAATGATACTGAAGGAAGAAGAAAGCATAAGAGATGAAGAAACGAAAAGAGATGAAGAAAAAATGAAAAAGATAAGAAAAAAGAAAAATTATAAAGAAATAATTTAAATAGAAAATGAGAAAAAAAGACCGGTAAAGAATAGAGAAAATAAAAAAATGAAAGAAAGAAAAATGAAAGGAAAGAGAAAGAAAAATGATGGGAGAAAGAAAGAAGTTTTATAAAGATTTAAATTTAGTGACAAATAAGAATTCATCGCTAATCGGGTGAAATTTTTATTTTTGAAATTAGTAATAAAATATTTCATCACTAATCCGTTGCTAATCTATCAGATAAGCAGGCAGAATAAAAATTTAGGCTAGATAAGTTTAGCGACAAAAAACTTTGTTGCTAAATATAAAATAAGTGGGAAAATAAAAAAAAAATTGATGGAAAGTTAAAAGTCAATAATTTAGTTACTAAATCCAGTAATTGCTAAATTTAGCTACAATCAATGTTAGTAGCTAATAATTAGTCTCTAAATAGCATCGTCAACTTTTTTTTTCTTGGTAGCACTTAATTTCAAATTAGCGACTATATTGTCTTAGTTTTTAATTAGCGCATAGTTTGTGATTAAAGTTTAATAATCAAATACGGCGCCGTTTTTTGGCAATACCTTTAATGTCTATTTAGTAGCTAAATAGTCGGTAAAGTGTAATTTTTTTACCAATAGCATTAATATATATAGTCACTAATTAGTCGCTGAATAATCACTAATTAGTTACTTTAAAAGCATAGTCGATGTCATTTTAAAATTTATTCTAAACACATAAATTTTATTATTAATTGAATTGAATTCCATTACCAGTGGACTTTATTAAATGAAGTGAGTTTTAGCAAAATTTTTGAATTTTGATATTATTTCATTTCTATAAAAATGAATTTTTTTTTTACTTTTAAAAAAAAAACCTCATATTTTTTAATTTTAAAAAATTGACTTCTATTAATTATATATTTCTAAAATATGAGAATTGTAAAATAAAAATCAATTCAACATGAATTCTTGTGAAATATAAATTTTTAAACCGAGTTACATCAAGAGAATTGTTTTCATGCATTTTTTTTCCCCAAAAAAAAAAAGAAAAGAAAAGCCTTTTATCTTCTCATCAATTTGTCTTATGTGTTATATATGATCAGAACAAAAATCTAACAGGGAACCATGAATATGATTCTTTCTTTTCCATTGTTTTCATGCATTACTTCTTCTTCAAGCTTCTACTAGTACAGTGATGGGTTGGTCATGTTGTACTATCACTCCTTACACCATCATTCTCCAAATTCAATTTTTCTTTTTGCTGTTACTTTTGAGTTTCAAATTGTTTGGAAAAAAAAAAAAAGAATTTCTTTTATTTTTTTAGAGTGAAATGAGAATTTCTTTTAGAATTGGTGTATTGTGTTATTAGTAAAAACATGATATATTATTTAAGATTGATATTTGTCCAAGTTTCAACCTCACTAATATTTAAATCTCTATTTTGTAATTAATATTCAAAAAGGGATAAATTATTACTTAAAAAAACCTAAATTATTTTTTCAGGGAATTTTTATTATCTTCTATAACTGCTTCACTATGAAACCTTAAAATGGCATGGTTATTATGGACATTCAAACATTTGAAATCTAATAACATCTTCTTTTTTCGCCAAATGTGTAAAAATAGTGTCAATCAAATGTGGTCTAATTAGTCTTCTTATCATCTTTAAAGGTGTAGAAATTGAGAGTTTTCCGATTCGAATATCTTAAATCACATATCTTTATCACTAATTTAGTGAGAAATATGTAGCCTAATGTTTTTCTGTGAATATTTCCCCTCCCTAGTCTAAAAAAATATGTAAAAATAGTTTTCTGAACATAATATTTTTTTTTCCAGATGTGTAAAAAGGTTTCTCAAAGTAAAATAATTAATATTTATTTTGACATTTTAAAAATTATTAAAAAGGAAAAGTTATTATCTAATAATAAGTGAATATATACAACATGATAACATGTTAAGTTTGAATCACCTTACACAATATTCAAAAATAAAATAGAGAAAAGATTATTGAGAATTTGGATTTTTTACCTCTTATTATTCATGTTACGGGTGAAAATTTGATCAACAAAAATTATATATAAATAATAGCATTAAAATAATTAATTTTTTATTCAAGATGTAGATATTCATAATTTAAGAAAATAATTAATAAAATATATAATAGCATCCAAAAATTATTGGCAAAATTATCTTATGGATTAAAAAAGACATTATTATAGTGAAGAAAAATAAAGCTTTCTTTATTTTCACTTAATGAGTTCACTATGGAAACCCAAACCATGAAATTAAAAATTAATATTTCTTCTAAAATACAAGGAAAAAAAACTTTCTCAAAGAGAAAAATAAATTAGACATTGGACATGACAATGTTATTTTTATTGGTGTTTTTTCTTTGAAATTTCTATATAAATGCCTAAAATTGAGTGCATGCTAACAAATTTACGCTCGGTCTAAGAATTTTAGTTTTTTATGTCCAGCTGTTCTTTTATAATTTTTATACGCTAACTTGCATCTTCATAAGAAATTACAGACGAAATTAAAAATCAAATTCAAAATCAGCTCGATCTATGTGAACCCTTAATTTTACACCATTATCATCCAATCACAGTTTTATCACTTGCTAAGTTTAATGCACTACGCGAAATCGTTACGGCGGTCGCAACCCTGCGGCGCCGTGGCCTGCCTCACCACTCTAGTGCGGTGTCGCACCCCTCTAGTGCATGTGGTCCCCCTTCTATGAGTAAAATCTCCAAAATATCATTCTAATCCAATTTTCAGCATTTTCTAGTCCTATCCCTTATTGTATTTTCACTTTTTCAATTTCTAAACTACCCTCACCCATTTTTCCTATAAATACCCTCCTCCATTCTCCCATTTCCCACACCTCTTGAAATTGAGTAGATGGGTATTCTCAAATTCCTTTCTTCTCCTCCCTCCAACCACTCTCTAATCAATTAATTAATCTTTTTAATTAATTAATTATCTTATCCTAACCAAGTTAATTAATATTTTTAATTAACTAAAAATCTTTTTTAAATTAAAATTAATCACTTAATTAATTAATTAATCACTTTTTTTCTCCAAAATCAAATTAATCCTTTTTTTCTAATCCACCCCTCATCCAAATTAATTAATTAATCATTTTAATTAATTAATCCATCCATCCATCCTTTTTATCACATTAATTAGTTAATTAATATTTTTAATTAATTAATTGATCTCCCAATCAATCCAATCATTCAATCCCGATAAAATAAAATTTTGGTCCGGTAAAACTCTCCGCTCTCCAAAAACAAAGGTATCAGTTTTTTTCTCTCACCTACAAACTCAAATCAAATCAATCAATCTAATCAACTCCTAAACCCCTCTACTTAATCGTAGAACGAATTACGTGGATTTTGATCCCTATTCAATGGGGTACGTAGGCACGCTTAGAATTTACATCCAAACTGTTGGGAAAGATGACAAATATAAATGGCCAATAAAAAAAAATATGGCAGTCCCAGGATCAAACTTTTCCCAGCCTTGTGTAAATAAAATGGGCAAAAATAATTCTGTATATTTCACTAAGAAATAATTAATCAGAATACAATAATAATCTCACCAAATAATGGTGGCTAAACTCTCTCTTGGTTTTATCTCTCAAGAGGTTTTTCTCTTTCTCTCAATTTCTCAAACTTATTAAGTTTGGATTTTAATTGAAGTTTTTTTTCTGAGATGATTTTTACAAATGAAAAACTGTATAGTATTTATACTAAAATTCATGCTAAAAATAGTTTAGCTAAAATCAACTTTTTTCTTTTCCTCCGTTAATTCTTTTCTTTTCTTTTCTATTTTTATTTTTTACTTTTTATTTTCCTCCAATTAAGGAGGATTTCTCATCAAATCTCCCCCATCCGACTTAGTTGGAGGGCTCTAGTAGTCCCGCTGCTTCTCTGCAAAATTCGTACTTGTCTTTAGGTAAGGACTTGGTCATCATATCTGAACTATTGTCATCAGTATGGATTTTCTCAAAATGTAATTGTTTGGATTCTAACACATCACGTATCCAGTGATATCGCACATCAATGTGCTTTGACCTCAAGTGAAAACTCGGATTCTTGCTCAAATGGATTGCGCTTTGACTATCACAATGCAAAGCATATTTGTGCTGCACTTGCCCTAGTTCTTGTAAGAACCGCTTCATCCAGAGCATTTCTTTGCATGCTTCTGTAGCTGCAATAAACTCTGCCTCTGTTGTTGATAGAGCAACACATTTTTGTAACTTTGATTGCCATGAAACTGCTCCCCCTGAAAATGTAATCAGGTATCCTGAAGTAGATTTTCTGGAATCAAGATCTCCTGCCATATCCGCATCTGTGTAGCCAGTCAATTCAGGTTTTCCACCTCCAAAGCATAAACTCATTTTAGAAGTACCACGAAGATATCTGAGAATCCATTTCACTGCATTCCAATGCTCTCTACCTGGTTTAGATAGGAATCTGCTTACAACGCCAACTGCGTGTGTTATGTCTGGCCTCGTGCAAATCATTGCATACATCAGACTACCAACAACTGAGGAATATGGCACATTA
The DNA here is from genome assembly GCA_947687605.1 of Reutealis trisperma. Classification (NCBI taxonomy): domain Eukaryota; kingdom Viridiplantae; phylum Streptophyta; class Magnoliopsida; order Malpighiales; family Euphorbiaceae; genus Reutealis; species Reutealis trisperma. Next base: position 2,139,773 of record CANTUT010000393.1, read on the forward strand.
GCCATGTCTTCTTTTTCTTTCTCACATGTAGAACTTTGCTTTGAACTAAGCTTAAAATGATTAGGAAATGGAGTAGAAACTGGTTTTGCTTTATCCATGTTGAACCGCTTTAGTACCTTCTCGATATAACTTTCTTGTGATAACCTTAACTTCCGATTTTTTCTATCACGGGATATATCCATACCGAGGATTCGTTTTGCGGGTCCTAAGTCTTTCATAGAAAAACTTTTAGCTAACTCTTTCTTCAGCTTGCTAATTTTGTCACTATTTTGTCCTACGATCAACATGTCATCAACATAGAGAAGAAGTATGATGTATTCACCATCATCAAATCTTTTAACAAATACACAATGGTCTGAAGTAGTCCTCCGATATCCATGCTTAATCATGAAGGAATCAAACTTCTTGTACCATTGTCGAGGTGCCTGCTTGAGTCCGTACAAGCTTTTCTTCAATTGACATACCAAATCTTCTTTTCCTTGGACTTTGAATCCTTCTGGCTGTTCCATGTAAATTTCTTCTTCAAGATCTCCATGAAGGAAAGCTGTCTTTACGTCTAGCTGTTCAATCTCGAGATCTAGGCTTGCAGCCAAACCAAGTACTACCCGTATGGATGATATCTTCACTACAGGTGAAAAAATTTCTTCAAAGTCAATTCCTTTCTTCTGATTGAAACCTTTCACAACTAGCCTTGCCTTAAATCTAGGCTTAGAGTTGTTTTCTTCCATTTTTAATCGGTACACCCATTTGTTCTTGAGTGCTTTTCTACCTTTTGGTAGATTCACAAGATTATATGTGTGGTTCTCATGCAGAGATTCCATTTCTTCATGCATAGCTTTCAACCACTCATCTCGTTGATCATGGGTCAATGCTTCATCATAACATTTTGGTTCTCCCCCGTCTGTTAGGAGAATGTAATCATTTGGAGAATACCTACTAGAAGGTCTTCGTTCCCTAGTTGATCTTCTTGGTTGGAATTCAACCACTGGTTCTTCATGGGCTTGTGCTTCTTGCCCCTCATCTGCTACATCATCTATTATACCATCAGTTATATGATCATTAGCCGTGTCATCATTAACTGGTTCATTTATAATAGGATCACTAGCTTGATCATTGGATTCATCTTGCTCATCATTAGTTTCTAATGGAGAAGGAATTGGATCTAAATTAGCAGGATATTCTTTAGAATTTCTAGGTTTGTCACCTCTTTGAATGTCTTCAATGTTCTGATCTTCAAAGAAGACAACATCTCTACTCCTAATAATCTTTCTAGCTACAGGATCCCATAACCTGTAACCGAATTCTTCATTCCCATATCCCACAAAGATACATTCTTTCGATTTCACATCGAGCTTGGATCTTTCATCTTTAGGAATATGAACAAAAGCTCTACAGCCAAAAATTTTCAAGTGATTGTAGGAAACATCTTTTCCTGACCAAAACTTGTTCGGAACATCACCATTTAAAGGTGCTGAAGGAGAAAGGTTGATTAGATCAACTGCAGTCATGAGGGCTTCACCCCAAAAACTTTTGGGCAGCTTGGCATGAGATAACATTGTTCTTATTCTTTCAACGATTGTTCTGTTCATTCTCTCAGCTACACCATTATGTTGCGGAGTCTTCGGAACAGATCGTTCATGCCTAATTCCATTACTTCTACAATAGTTTTGAAACATTCCCATATATTCTCCTCCGTTGTCGGTGCGAATACACTTCAAGCCTCTGCCAGTCTCTCGTTCAACGCTAGCATGAAATTGCTTGAAGACTTCATACACTTGATCTTTTGACCTAAGTGCATAAGCCCATATCTTCCTGGAATGATCATCAATGAAGGTAATAAAATATCTTGCACCACCAAGAGTATTAACGGTCATAGGACCACAAACATCAGAGTACACAACATCCAATACATTGGGTTTTCTTTGTGCCTGACCATGTTGAAATGAAGCTCTATGCTGCTTTCCAGCTAAGCAATGCGCGCATGGTTTTAGAGTCATACCTTGCTTCATCCCTGTCAACGCCTCTCTTTTAGCTAAAATTTGGAGGCCTTTCTCACTTATATGACCGAGCCGTTTGTGCCATAGCTCGATTGAGTCTTTTGCAAGAGCATTTACATATCCATTACTGACATTAGCATGTGTCATGTATAGGGTGTTCTCCTTCTTCCCTCGTGCTGTGATAAGAGAGTTCTTGCTGAGTTTCCATTTCCCTTCAGCAAAGACATTGGTGTATCCTTCATCGTCAAGTAATCCAGTAGAGATTAAATTGAGACGCATATCTGGAACATGTCTCACATCCTTCAGAACCAAGTGACAACCTGTGTTGGTTTCAAGGGAAATATCTCCTCTTCCCACGATCTTAGACAATTTGTCATTTCCCATCCTCACATTACCAAAATCTCCATTAGTGTAAGATGTAAAGAAGTCCCTTCGTGAGGTGACATGAAATGATGCACCAGAATCTATTATCCAGCATGTATCTTGAGAGAAAAAATTAATAAAGCTATCACCACATAAAATAATTATATCATTTCCACCAGAGGTAGTTGCAGTTGTATGCCTGGCATCACTATTTTCGTTACCTCTATCTTGCTCTCGTTTAAATAATCTGCATTCTCTCTTCATGTGGCCTGTTTTGCCACAGTGGTAACATTCTATGTCCTTTCTTGTTTTGAACCTCCCTCTCGAGCCATCTCTTGACTTGCCTGTTGACTTGTCTCGCTTATGGAATTTTCTATTGCTAGTCCTTCCACGATATTCTGAGACGAGGGCTTCTGACTCGGCTACTCCACCTTGTTCTTTCCTTCTTGCTTCTTCATTGAACATGCTATCTTTGACTATGTCCAATGTAAGAACGCCTTGAGGAGCTGAATTGCTTAAAGATACTACTAGTGTATCCCAGCTATCTGGCAATGAGCTGAGTAACACTAGTGCTTGTAACTCATCATCTAGCACCATATTCATATTCGTCAACAGGTTGATCAACCCTTGGAAGTCACTAAGATGCTCGGTAATACTTCGACCATCTTTGTACTTAAGGTTTACCAACCGTCGGATAACCGATGCTTTATTTTGAGCGGTCTTCCGCTCGTACATGGATGACAATTTTGTCCATAATTTATATGCATCTGTCTCTTGTGCCACATGATGGAACACACTTTGATCCACCCATTGTCGGATTTGTCCGACAGCTTTTCTATTCAAAATGCTCCACGCATCATCTGACTTCTCTTCTGGTTTTTGTCCCACCAATTGAAGGGGCTCATACAAATCCTTGCAATAAAGGATATCCTCCATTCTTGGCTTCCATATGGAGTAATTGGATGCAGTCAATTTGAGCATTGTTGCTGATGATGACGACGACTCCTCCATCTTAAATTACACAAGAATATAATTTTTTTTTTTAAACCGAAGCTCTGATACCACTTGTTGGGAAAGATGACAAATATAAATGGCCAATAAAAAAAAATATGGCAGTCCCAGGATCAAACTTTTCCCAGCCTTGTGTAAATAAAATGGGCAAAAATAATTCTGTATATTTCACTAAGAAATAATTAATCAGAATACAATAATAATCTCACCAAATAATGGTGGCTAAACTCTCTCTTGGTTTTATCTCTCAAGAGGTTTTTCTCTTTCTCTCAATTTCTCAAACTTATTAAGTTTGGATTTTAATTGAGGTTTTTTTTCTGAGATGATTTTTACAAATGAAAAACTGTATAGTATTTTTACTAAAATTCATGCTAAAAATAGTTTAGCTAAAATCAACTTTTTTCTTTTCCTCCGTTAATTCTTTTCTTTTCTTTTCTATTTTTATTTTTTACTTTTTCTTTTCCTCCAATTAAGGAGGATTTCTCATCACAAACTTCAAATCCAAATCCCAGTCAATTTCTTTTCCCCTTTTTAACTAATTTAATTTGTGGATGTTTCATTTTAATTTTCTCATTACACTCATGCCATGCTCATGCATTAATCATAATGTTATAATTGTCATATAATATTTGTTATCTATGAAAATTTTTAAGACAAATTAAACTTAAGAGCCAAATTTAAATTATTTAAAATAAAAAATCTAGTCCCTAAACTCAACATGATTTGAAAATTAATGATTTTTATCCTTGGGTAAATTAATTAAAAATTAATAAATTGGAGTTAATTGGGTCTTTTCCTTAATTTTTTCATTTAAAAATAAATTAAGGTGACGACTCCTAAAATTATGTTCAAAAATCAACAACCAATTCGAACCAAGAGTTCTATCATAAGTCTAAACATGAATAAATATCCTGATTTCCTCTAAGGAATCGAGCCGGTGCTCGGGCGGGCTTCACAATCTAAACTCTATCAAAATCGCTAAGCTTTAAATATTATTTCCCCATCAAAATCAAAACTCAAATCATATAAACAGTTGACAAATTTGCAAATTTGTTGACATTTCAGCAATTGGGTTTGAAATCAAACCAAATCTTTAATTGATTCAAAGGTAAATCAAATTATATAGACATATTGAAACAGATTTTGTGTTTTTTTAACTCACATTGCATCAAAAAGCTTTAAAAAATATAGATTATATGATTTTTTTTTTCAAGAATCTAAAATATTTAGAGCATGAAAATCTGCAAAAAATAAAGATTTTCTACCAAAATACAGTAAAAAAATATATTGAGTATAATATGATATATTTTAAGTGTATTAATGTACATGTTCATTATATCTAAAATTTAGTACTATGCATGTTCATTATATCTAAAATTTATTTTTTAGGTCAAACCAATAAATTAAGAAGTATTTGAAATATTTGAAAATTAAAAATCAAAAGTACTAATAATTTAAAAGAGAAAACATGCACAAGGAACAATTTTCAAATGGATTAGTTGTTATGTTCACATAAAATGGTAATAGTGAAAGAAATGAACCAAAATCCTTTTGATTATTATTGGTTATGTTTGATTCAAAATCTTTAAACCTAGGAAAGAATAGTTCATTGAAATGGGAAGATACTCAAATTAAAAAATAAAAATAGAAACAAAGAAAAATTTGAGAAGATATAAAATTTGAGAAGATATATCATGTATAGCAGATGATGAAAAAAGATCAAAATTCAAGAGATTAAAAAGAAGTTGGTGAGATTGGAATGTGTACTTTAAAGAAAGACCGTGCAATTAATAATACAATTGTGAAGGAGCATAGGCAATTGTGACTTTTGTAGCACATGTACTTTAAAGAAAAAGCAATTGTGACAATTATGACATGTACTTTAAAGAAAGAGAAATTGTGATAGTTGTGACACATGCAAGACCATTAGAGTGAAACTTCAATTAATAATACATGGAATTTGATTATTAGACTACAAGCTACAATAATAGTACCAATTTCCTTGTCCAAATCAATAAATTAACAAATTTCTTACATGGCAAAAACCTTAGATTTATTGAAACTAAAATTGCATTGCTCAAAGCAACTAAATTTCTTTTGACATGCCCAAACTTCTACTCTATCTATCAAAAAAAATAGATTAAAGTACACTTTGAACAAAATTCATGTTCATTTGAAATTTTTAACTCTCGATATATGACATAGATTAAAAATATAAAACAGATATTACTATTTAGTTCTCCATATTAAATTTACCTAATAAGTACATCCTCCCTTTTTGATAAATGAATTAAATCAATTATAAATCAGCCTCCAATTAATAAAAAAAAAAAACCAATATTTTAGCAATACTTTGGTAATACTTATGCTAAAATATGCAAAAACAAACAATCAACTTGCAATTAACCTATTATTAACTAGCAATCAACTTGTAATCAACGATCAATCAATCTCTAATCAATCAAAACACAACCTAATTTTTGAGCTATTCCGTCTATCAACATATGATTTATTGGCTATTTTCATTTGATATATTTACAAAAAAAATTTGGTTATTAAGTACTACATAAATATAAGTATGTAAAAATAATTCATCAAGTATATATTAGATAGAAAATGAGAAATAATAGGAAATGGTATACTCCAAGTTGATATTGAGTATACAAAGAGTATATTCATGGTTTATTTAGAAAATATGAAACTTATATTGAAAATATTAATTCATGAAATTAAAAATATAATTGTAAATAAAAATAAAATAACTATCACTAATTTAAATATAATTTAATGTAATTATAAGTTGTATTATTAAAAAAAATAAATTTATGAGAAATTAAACTCATCTGTATAAAAATCAACCTATAATCGAATACAAATCAACCTCTAATCAACCAAACAATAATCAGTATTTTACCAACACTGATGCTAAAATATATAAAAATCAATAATCAACCTATAATCAAGTTGCAATCAACCTGTTAACAACTAAAAATCAACCTGTAATCAACTAAAAATCAATATCTCATCAGTCAAAAGAAAAATCTAATTCTCAAGCTATTTCATCATCCCCTCAAATTATAGTATCATCACAATAATAATGCTTAATTTAATTATACAATTGAAACAAAAAAAAATAAAAACAAATAAAATGTATTAAACCAACTAAAAAAATAACATGTATTAAACTTTTTTAAATGAATTCTCAAATTACATTGATTACATTAATGGGTTAAATCAATACTCAAATTTTAAAAATGAATTGTGAAAGCCCCAATTACATACACTAATCTCATGTAGAGTTTGAAAATTTCTTAATCTTACAAAATGAGCAAGACAACAAATAATTTAACTTTCTCAATAATAAGAATAACTATAATTTTGATGTATATAATATTGTTAAAATAATATTATATTATGACTCTCTAATTATATAATGAGGTGTTTAAATATTATAATATACTAAAAATTTATTTCTTACAACATTTAATTCAACAATAAATTAATTTTAGCTACAACCATTATAGCTAACTATTTTAATTAAAAATATTTTTGTATATAAAAGAGAAAGAGACCATTTGTTATATGAGTATGCCATAGGGTTCTCTAAGATTGCTATTTGTATAGCAAGTTTCAATTTGTACATTAATGAGCATGTTTTTCTTGTTACCACATTTCTGCCATGTGCCATTTTTATAGAATTCCATTGCTATATGAGTAATAAATCCTCTATAAACAAGTGTTGTCTGAAGAAGCTAATAGCTAGCCAAAAACTCAACCCCCACATTAGCAAAAATCAACAAGAAGAATTTTGATTTCGGTTATCAATTCTTCGTTATTGATTTGAGCAAGATCAAAAATGGCAATAACACTTTCTTTTCGTCGCCTCATCGAAATTTTTTAAGATTTCTGGGTTGATTTAAAAAAAATGTAAAATGCATAAAAAATGAAAAGTAATTAGCAAAAATGTAGAATTTCAAAAAAGAGAGTATAAAAATATATAGAAAAAAAAATGGGTAGATGGTATAATTTCCTCTTTTTCTTTTTCCTCTTTTCTTTAAAGAAATCAATCCAACAACATACTCCGCTGTCCATTGCTTTTTAGGCTCCACATAGTTGGGCTTTTTCTCAGGCTGGGCTTTCTCTTCAAATGACCGATTCTTTAGGGAAATTTACAATATATCTAGGGTATATTGTGAGTATATGATGGTATACTCGTAGTATAGTTTGAGTATATATTGGATGTATGTTTAGTATATATCTGCTAAATTTTTAATCTTTGTTTTAAAAATTGATATTCTAATTTAAAAAGGTATTTATTCAATATATTTGATATACATTTAGTATATTTTAGTTAAAACTTGAAAGAATTAAGAATTTGGTTGATTCATTATTTTAAAATTTGTAACAAAATATTGAATTAAATATGATTATAATAACAACAAATAGTATACTCCTAATATATTCTGAGTATATTGAGGACATTTGCTACTATTAAAAATGTAATTTCTTTCTACTTAATTTTTTCCATAAATTATAGACGTGATATACAGTTTATTTCATAAATATGACTAACTCACTATTGAAAAGAATAATATAAAAAGAACAAATAATTATATAGCAAAAAAAATTGAAAAAACATTGTACAACAATAAAATGAAACAAAATCAACTAAACATATACATCAAATCAACCAAACATCAATCAAACATAAAAATAAAATCAACCAAATATATACCCGAAATAAAATAAAAATTAATTTATGTGATATTTAAGTGGTAGAATAAATTTACACCTAAAAAACAGAGAAGCTAATTAACAGGTCCTGTATAAAAGAATTTTTAATGAATCTCCTCTCTTCTTCATGAACATCCTTTAGCTTCACTGTATATTGCTATTATAGCAGAAAAAGAAAATAGAAAGCCAAATCTAAAGTTCGAATCTTTAGCAAAATGGAACACAAAACAATATTGGATAGGCAGGATTGAATACAAAAACCACTCAAATTGATTATTTTTATAAAAATTATAGTCCACAGCTAATTAATCCAGATCAAATTGTCAACCATATCATCCTTTCATGCATAACTAATCTTGCTTAGCAAAATTTTAATTGGTTTTACATAATCCTAAACATAAACACCAGAAGCAAGTAACAGGAATAAGGACTCAAAACCCTGCACCAGAGATAGCAATCAACTATTAGCAACAACTAAAATTTGCAATACCAAATAGCAGCTGGTCAAGAAACAGATACGACAGATCCTACCAAACAGAAAGATGCTAATGATGCTGTTGTAAACTCCTTGGCAAGACTGCAATTTCGCTTAGATGAGGTTGCTTCATAGATGCACACGATACTTACAACTGTTATAAACCGAAATGGGGTGTCGTGGATGTCCTTCCATGGAAGGCCGAAGACTCTACCGATTCGGGATTGGGAGGATGATCTTGTCGGCCTCATCCATTGGGTTTGGTCAACGGAAGTCGGAAGAGAGAGAGAGAGAGAGAAAAGTTGATAGTTGAGACAGTAAACAGATGGGTTCTTGAGAAATTTTTCCAGTGTTTTGTCCTGAGCGTACAAAAATAAAAAATAATTAAGTGAATTTTAAAAAAGAGGGTATAAAAATAAAAAAATAAAAAAAAATAAAAAGGATAGAGGATGTGATTTCTTCTATTTTTTATTGGAAAAACGACTATATTTGCAAATTATAGGATCAGTTGCCTATGACGTTCTTGTCAGACGACATCGTGTTAGATGCAGTTTTTATATTTTTGTTTTTTTACAGGCAACTTTCGAAAAACAATTGCTCTTATCGAAGAAACGGCTTAGTTGGAGAAGCCCTCAAGCTGTCGTTTATGTGTTTCGACATGTAGTTTCAAATGATTTGTGAAAAGAGAACTTTTGAAACAAATAACTGATCATTGAAGAAAGGAAAAATTACGCCATAACTTTTTAAAATCTGTTTATTTTGACAAATCATTTCTAGTTTAAACGAGTGGTCGTTGAACAATATGTTTAAACTGCTTGATTTCAAAGGGACGACCAGTCTTTTGAAAATGTGGTTTTCTCTTTCAAAAACATAGGTCGTTTAGTAATCCGCTTTGGCGGGATCGGTCGTTCTACGACGATGTTCAATTTACCTTCCCTTTCTACAACGACATGACGTTTACATGTAACCGGCCTTTTCCTATTAACTCTGCAACCGATGCCTTCACTCCAATGGCAACTCCAATCCTAAAGCTAAAGCGCATCCTTCTGTTTCCTCCGAAACCCATAAAACCCTACCCTCTCTACTTCTTCTCTTCCGCCTCACCTCCACCGTCCGATCAATCTCCTTTAATCTCCACCGTTGTTTCACTCCTCACCCACCACCGCTCCAAATCCCGATGGACCCAACTCCGCTCCCTCCTTGCTTCCTCCGCCAACACCCTGACTCCTGCCCATTTCTCCCAAATCGCTCTCCATTTGAAATCGAATCCTCATCTTGCTCTCCGCTTCTTCTTCTTCACTGTGCACAACTCTCTCTGCTCCCATAACCTCCGCTCTTACTCCATCATTGTCCACATCCTTTCCCGAGCCCGCCTCAAGACCCAGGCACTTTCTATTATCCGAGCTGCTCTTGTTTCACCTGTTTTGTCTGATCATAGTAATTCACCGGTGATATTCTTTGAAATGCTTGTGAAAACTTATAGAGAATGCGATTCTGCTCCCTTTGTGTTTGATTTATTGATTAAAACTTGCCTTGAATTGAAAAAGATTGATGGGTCTATTCAGATTGTGAGGATGTTGAGGTCTCGTGGGATTAACCCACAAATTAATACTTGTAATTCGTTGATTTGTTGGGTTTCTAGGTGTAAAGGGTCTTATGCAGGTTATGCCGTTTTTAGGGAAGTTTTTGGATTGAGCGATGATGAGAATGAAACAGAGGCAAAAACGGTTGTTAGATTGAGGCCTAATGTGCATAGTTTTAATGCGTTGATGGTAGGATTTTATAGAGATGGTGAAATGGAGATGGTGGAGGAGGCATGGAGTGAAATGGAGAGATTGGGATGCGTTCCAAATGGGTATAGTTACAGTGTTTTGATGGCTGTGTTTTGTGATGAAGGGAAGATAAAAGAAGCAGAGGAGTCATGGGAGGAAATGAGAGTTAAAGGAATAAAGCCTGACGTTGCAGCTTATAATACTATCATTGGTGGATTTTGCAAGAATGGGAAGATGGAGAAAGCCGAGGAGTTTTTGAGAGAAATGGAATTGAGTGGAATGGAAAGTACTTGTGTTACTTTTGAGCACCTAATTACTGGGTACTGCAAAGCTGACGATTTTGATTCAGCAATTCTTGTATATAAAGATATGTGTAGGAAAGATTTTAGGCCAGAAGCTTCAACTATGGATGTGTTGATTGGAGGGCTTTGTGAAAAGAGAAGAATGTCTGAAGCTTTGGAGTTTATGAGGATTGCAACGAGAAATGTTAGTTTTTGTCTAAGTGGGAAGAGTTACGAGTTCTTGATCAAAGGGTTATGTGAAGATGGTAAAATGGACGAAGCATTGAGGCTTCAGGCCAAGATGGCGGGCCAAGGGTTTGAACCAAATTCAAAGATTTATGATGCTTTTATTGAAGGGTATATGAAACTAGGACATGAGGAAATGGCAGCAACGTTGAAGAAGGAAATGTCTGAAGCTCAAAAGTTGCAGGAGAATTAGATGTTTATCATTGACAAGTAGGAAGCCTGCGGTCCAGTGATTCTAATCACTTCACAGAGATGAAAAACCATGGTATGCTTATGTTAAAAAATTCTGTCTTTGTTGTGTGTTTTTAACATGAGCCTGCAGTCCAGTCATTCTAATCACTTTACGGAGATGAAAAACCATGGTATGCTTATGTTAAAAAATTCTTTGTTGTGTGTTTTTCACATGATATTAAGAGATATCTAAGATTTACTCGTGGTTTTTTCATGGGCAGGACAGATGCGTGCCTGATAGATGTTTGAGAGCTGTTAGCCTGGTGGATGTAGCTGCGTTGCTTTTCGTATTTCAACAAGGTAAAATGGAAAATCATATCGATATATCATGCTCAATATTATCTGAACTGTATGATTTGATATGCTTTTTAGACACTGCCATTTAAATTTTCTAAATGATTGCATCATGAGTTAGTTCGCTGTTGTCTCGGCTTATTATTAGGGGATCGTTTCACTGTTATCTCAAGGTTTGGTGGCTTAACTCACAGCCTTTCAGGGGGATGTTTCGTTGTTGTCTCTAGGTTGAGTGGCTTAACTCGCAGCTTATTAGGGGGAGGACATCAGTGCAAGAAGCCTGACTTTCGGAGTGGGTGCATATCCTATGGCCATGAAATTCTATAAGAATTGTTTGCTACTAATTTAAACTATCTAACAATAAATTGTGCACGCATTCTATGGCATTTCAGTACATCTTTACTAGTGAATTACATTAAAAATCATATAGAATTTCTTGTTGGCCATTTGGCCATAAACTACCAAGGTTTCTCTGTGTTTCTCTGGTTTGATGATTTTTGCTTCTCATGAATTCATTTTTTAAGATCTAAACTGATATTCAATTGTTTTTAACTTGCAAATGATTTTTTTTTTTTTTTCCTTTGATTTCCTCTTAATCTTCGCATGGATTAAGGTCAAGGTGCAAAATTTCAATTTTCACTCTCTGGAAGAATGGGATGGAACTTTGAAAAACAGCAACTTTCTCTATTTTATTAATTTTTTTTTTCTCAATTATTTCCTAATTTCTTTATAATTTGCTGTTTTTCGTCTTCGCTGATTACTATATTTACAAAAGCATATAATAGTTTAGCTCTTCTATCATTCAGTATTCCTCCTCTCAAGCTGTGGGTCTTCATCTCTCCATTGTTCTCTTTCCAAACAAAATCATTCTTCAAAAATATCCATATCCATCAATAGACATCTTTTCGCCTCATGATGTTTATAAGACTGTACAGTTCATTGACAAGCTGGGAAAAGATGAACTCTGTAAATATAAATGACAAACTCTGTAAAGATAAACTCATAACCATGCTTAAATGATAGAAAGTAGTTGAGACGGTATCACTTGTTGAAATAATGAATTTTTATAATATATTGTTATTTGACTATATGTTTTCTCATTGCAGAAATCAAGCTTAAAATGGCCATTTAACTGGTCAGTTTCTGGCACATTTCAGCAAAGGAAACCCACAAAAGTTCTCTCCTTACCAGAGCAATGAAAAACAACAGAAATAAAGAAGAGCTGTGAAGAATTAGAAGGTGATTCTTTGCCAGCTGAGTTTAAGTTAATTTTTGTCCATTTTGTCCAATGAGAATTCAGTGGTTCTTTGTTAATTGGATGTTGACGTGAGGATCATACTCCACTAGTATGTGTACCATGGTAGTCAGTGCCTGTTAAATCAGATGTTGAGAGGAAGAGAATTCTCCAAATGAAACAGTTGAGATAAATTGCTTAGTCTCATTTCAATGTCCATTGATAGGGTAAACGTTTTAAATCTCAGGTCTCTGTCATTAGAAGCCCATCTCTGCGTTCGTTCAAAGCTTAGATTTCAGGTTTTCCTAAAATTCTTTGATGCCTTAAGCATGGAACTAAGATGTGATCTTTGTTAAGGAATTGTAGAGTAACAGGCGTTAAGCTAATAACTCAACGGTCAAACGTATTAGCTCAGCGGTCAAGTGTCTGCCTTGTAGTGTAAGAGGTAAGAAGTTTAAATCTTAACAATTCCATTATCTTTAGGAATTTCTGATGTATAAAAAAAAAAAAAATGGTAAAATAGTACAGAAAGGGACTCTGCAGAGCGAGCTTATGAAAGATCCAGACCAAATTGATTATGTGATATTCATTGAAAGCTAAAAAATGTTAATCTTTATCATACTATCTGATTATCAAGTTCTGGACAATTGCTCAAAACCATTTACAAATCTGTAACTACATAATATTAATATTAATATTACAAAACTTGGATTTAGAAATATGATAAACAATCTTCAAAATTTTGGGAAATGGGAAATTCAGAAAAAGAAAAAATAATAATAAAGAGACAGTATGAGTGTGAAAATCACAAAGAAGGAAGTAACCAAAGATTGAAAAGAGATGAAGCCATGGATAAAAACCAAGACAAGAATGCCATTGCAGCAGATATCTGATATCTACTGCAAATCCTTTGAGGACAGTATGACCCATCAGAATGGAGCAACAGATCCACAACACTAGCTGTTGAGCTTGCTGCTGCTAGAATTAGAATTGACAAAATCTGCCATCAATTTAAATAATTTTCTCACAATTAATTTCTAATAAATACATAATCAAGTTTTAATTAAATCATAATGATACTTAATTCTTACCCAATCTCCAACTATAACAATCATCAATATTCCAGGTTGGCGAATGGGGCATTTTACCAAAACAGAGTAGACATCAACTATTGCTAATGTGAAACTCCATGGGATTGCCAAACCCATAATTGTAACCAAAAAGCTGAATAACAATACCAAAAATGTTAAAACAAAACTAGAAACATTTCACTAATAATGAAAACTTCACTCTCTATTCTACGAGAATTTTATGAAAGCCTTTCATAAGCTTCTCTTCATTGGAAGTTTTATTTTCCCAGAATGTATCCTAATTTTTTACCTTATTTTTTATTTATTTATTTATTTTTTATGATGATCAATTCAACCTCTTATTAAAAAGATATACCTTGATTATATTTCATCTCTGCATAAAAAATTTTCCATCCATGTTTTACAGAACTTGATTTCTTCAGTTGAAAATTTGCTAACAAACTTCCCAAAAATCATAAAGCAAAAAAAAAAAAAAAAAAGGGCTCAATTCAACCAGTAATTGCAACCAAAACCCATGTCAAATCATGAAATTGAACCTGGAAATGAATCATATATAATATATTATAACAATAACAAAGATTTCACCAATAGAAAAATGAAAAAGATTACCAGAAAGCAGTGTAGCTGTAGAATTGAACACCCAAAGACATGAAAAACAGAGAAGCAGAAGAGAAAATAGTCTGGCCCAATCTCAAAGAGAAGCTAGCACTAGTCCCCACTGAACCAGGTACTTCATCCATGGCCATTGTTTCATGGGATCTTCTTCTTTTTCCTCTTCTCCTTAAGGCTCATCTTAGCCCAAAAACCTTCTCATCACCTAAATCAAACCCAGAAAATATAAACTCTATTTGTATTTTCTGCCATTGACGAATGATCAAATAAAATTTACAAAAGATTTGTGTTTGGCATTCTTGGACTTTTTGTTTTGCAATTTATGAAATGAAACAAAAAAAAAAAAAAAGTGAGGTTGCAAAAAAAAAGTGAGGAAACTTTGAGAATCACCAAGAAAAAGAGAGAGGAAAAAAAGAAAGAAAGAATTTTCAAGAAAAGAAAGTTAAGGTTGATTTTTATTGGTGTGATTAATTGACTAATTAATTGTAATTATAGTATTGTTTAAAATCAAAGTTTTTAGGGTTAATCATGTAAGATTTTGACGCTTGGTCTTCTTTGTTTTTTGGGCATTGGGTTATACGTTTTTTGCCCAAAACTGAATGAAAAATATTCTTGTGGCTGTGATTGAGATTTGACAAAAGAAAAATTTTTAGGTAGATTGACTCTATCATATTATTTATAGATTAAATTAATAAAAATATGACACGTTAATTAAAAATATTAAATTATTTTAAATTAATTTAATAGAAATAAATTATATCAATTAATAATATTATATTTATGGTTGATTTGATATTATTAATTGACGTGTCATATTTCTATTGATTTAGTTTATCAGTAACGTAATAGACTCGATCAATTTAAGAATTTTTCTTGACAAAGAGGTTTAAAAGTTGCTTTAACCTTTCTCTTAAGATTTAATTTGTGTTTTAAGCAAGCAAAGCATTTTCTTTTGGTTACTAAAAAGAAAATATAATACAAGGGTTGCCAAAATTTTAATACATTTTCCTATCTAATCTTACAATTTATGAATATATATATATATATATATATATATATATATATATATATATACAAAGATGACATGTTGTTATTGAATTATTATATCATATAATGGTTAATTAGCTAGTTGATTTTTATTTTATTTTATTTTATTTTATTAGATGAGTTATATGATGGAAATGGGTGGATCATGGGATAGGAGCCACAACTGCTACAAATATTTTATTCAATTTAAAAGCATTAATTAAGAAAACCCTTAAAATATTAGTATTCTTTTTTTTTAAAAAAAAAAAGGTTAAATGGCAAGAAGAAAAAGCAAAAAAGAAATGCCTTCTAAAAAGATTATTGATTATTTTTTTAAAATGTTTTAAAATAATTATTCACTGTAAAAATGAATATAAAATAATTAGAAGGTGTGATATTTATATATTTTTAAAATTAATAAAAAATAATAAATATAAATAATAATAAAATTTATGAAACAGCGATTAATTAATAATATTTTTTAAAAGTATGCGAGGGAATACAGTGAAACCAATGCTTTTGAAAAGAAGGTTATGGACTTGCCACATGGCATGGTTTTATAGACTCCCTTGTTAGTGGGAGAGGGCAAAACAGCATCATCCGTAGTGAATTTCAACTTCTACCACATTCGAGCAAAATGGCTTGCCTGTACATAGAGGTGTGCAAAATCAAGTCAAAATTGAAAAATTAAATTGAATTAATCAATTCGGTTTAATTTTTTTAAGTATTGATTCAATTTTTATTTTTATTTTAAAAATTTAAATTAAATTTTGATTTGATTATAGCAAAAAAAAATTTTGGTTATAATCTAATTAACCGAAGTTTTTTAATATATATATATATATATATTAGTTTAAATGCTCTATTATAATTATTATAGCAAATTGAGTTTTTTCTTGAAAAGATAAATTAGTATTAATTATTTTTATTTTAAGAATATATATATATATATATATATATATATATATATATATATATATATATATATTGAAAATAAATAGACTTAAATGCTATATGATCATTATTATAGGAAATTAAAATTTTTCTAGAATAAAATGAATTTATATATATATATATATATATATATATATATAGGGACATGAATAGATTTAAATGTTTTACTATTATTATTATAGAAAATTGAGCTTTTTGAATAAACTGAATTAGTATTAATTATTTTTTCACTTTTATTTTTACAATTTATTATCATTGGAAACTGAATTTTTTTGAATAAAATGAATTAATATTAATTTTTTTTTACTATATATATATATATATATATATATATATATATATATATATATATATATATATATATATATATATATATATATATATATATATTAATTATTTATTATCATATTTATGAAAAAAGAAAAAAGCCCAAAAAAAGTCCATCAGCCAAAACTGGCACACCGAACCAAACTGAATTTTTTCGATTCAATTTAAGAAAAAATTAATTTTAATTATTTCGGTTTGGTTCAATTTTGAACCAAACCAACCATTTGCTCAGCCCTACCTATATCCTCCGATGTATTGTGATATTTTTTTTAACTCATAAAAATAAATTAGTTTCGACTTTCACTTCACACATGGATATAAAAAAAATAATTAGTATAATTAAATTAATAAATTTTTTAAAATATATTTTTGTATTCCTCTAGTTTTAAAAATATGATTCACGATGCAAAGACAAATTTATTAGTATTTTAACCAAATTAAAATAATAATTTATATATATTTTAACTCAAAGTAAATATAGTAAATAAATAATTTAAAAATTAAATGAGTTATGGGATAATTAACACTATTTAGCTAGGCAAACTTGATAATTTTAATGGGATAATATTATAATAAACATACATTTATCCAAGGATTTATGCTAAATCCGCCCTTAATATTAAATTAAATGAATAGTATTTATGATAAATATGAACATGAAATAAAGGCATATTAAGAAATTATAAAATAACTATTATTCAAAAACGGAAATGAATTATAATTCATTAATTTGAGCTAAGTAAAAAATTAAGTCTATTTTTACATAACAGAAGAAGTAATAATATAAAATATATCAATATTTTATTTAAAAAAATAGAAAATTCATATTAGTATTTTTTTTTAATTTCATTCACAAAATAATTTAAGTAAATGAAATAAAAATAACTTTAGATTATGTTTATTTGAGTGGGTGAAAAATAAAGAGGTTTGAATTTTATAAAAATTATTATTTAAATGTATTTTTTTGCTATTTTATATCTAGATTAATAAATTATCTCGATTCAAATCTCCTCGTCATTTTCTCAAACAAACATAGCTTTCATATGAAAAAGAATTATATTCTCTTAGATGTGTTAGCATTGCTTTAGAAGAGACGAATGCCTAAATTTTCAGTGCCAAAATTTCAATTTATTATAATTAGGACATTGTAAGTGCCAAAAAGTACAAAACAGCTCAATCTATAAAGGAACTGAACGTGCTTTAGGACAAAATTTCTTGACTCTCTGTTGGCAACAAGTCATTGTGGCCTGACCTTTCATGTTGTCATGTCAATGTTGAGTTTCAGATTGGGTGGAGCAGATTGGTTTATTCACCCCTCTTTCTTAGATTTTACATAGATTTTAATAGTTGCAGAGCTGCCTGGTTAGGTTAAGGTAAAACCCACATCGTTTATAATGGCTGCTGAAGGTCGAATATTGTCTTGTATATCCAAACCCATTTATATTTCCATCTATATATTTTATATATATAATATAATGTAAAAATACATATAATACTCATTAAATTAACTCAAAAAAATCTTTTTAGAACTATTAGCAGTTTTTTTTTTTTTTTTTTCTGGGGTAAAATTTAACCAGATAATAATACCCAATCCAACTTAATGTGCCCCATCTCAAAAGATCATAGAGCAAATGTAGGTATTGCCAAACCAGCCATATAAACAGATTTTGCCTTTCAATTTCCCAAGATTAACATATCATCATCCATTGCTTATCTATAAGGAGAAAATTTTGCTCTTCAAAAGAGTTATCTAGAGAATAGAATTGGCAGGAAAGTCAAAACCCGGGAAATTGCTCAATCTAGAGCCTGAGCTATTGGTGAAAATGCAATTGAGGGACTAAATTTCATTTCGTACGATTTAATATCTCTTCCATAAACTAATCTAACACCATTAAATAATTTAGTAAAGTGAATAAATGGAACCCATTTGAAACCCACTTCATTTTTTAAATAATAAAAAATTATTAAAATTTTAAATAAATTATCTTTTAAATAATTAAAAATCAAATTAAAAAACTTTAAAAAAAAAAACACTCACACACAGATTGGGCTTCATCTTGCGAAACCCAGATTTTGCTTCTCTTTTGACTTGTTTATTTTGCACGATCTTCAATTCTTATCTTATTCGTTGACGATGATTTTGCATTAGGAACCTCTTCCTCCCAAGCAGGAACGGGTCCTTGTTAACTAGAGATACATCTCATGGAGAACCATTATCAGGCGCCCACCTAGGCATCGAGTTGCCCTATGCTTGAAAGCATTTTTCTTCTTCCACCTGAACTTCTTCTTGCTCATCATCCAAGCAATCCTCTGTTTGGCACATGTTTGTTTGAGTCATAGACCGCCTAGAGCTAAAGTTGCAGGGATGAGTCAGAAGCTAAGAATTGCTCTTTTATAGGAATATTTGAAGTCACTTTCTTAGATCTGCTACAAATGAAAGTTTGCTCCCTCAGAAGAAGATGACGAAAGAGACAAAATAGACGAGAAAATAAAATAGAAGAAGATGATGAAAGGAACAAAATAGAAGACTATTTGGAAATTAGCGGAAGAGGAAATGAAGAGTAGAAAGAGTTGGAAAGACTATTTTGAAGAATCAAAGCAGAATCTATTTGATCTTTTGTTTGATGAACTCAGATTTGGGTCCATCTTAAAAAACCCAAATCTGTGTTTTTTTTTTTTTTTTTTTTTTTCTAATTTAAATTTTTAATTATTTAAAAAATATAATTTATTTAAATTTTAGTATTTTTTTATTATATAAAAAAATGAAGTGACTCCCAGTGTTAGTCTCACGCGACAGCACATGACTAAATAATCCCTAAATTGACTCAAATATTGCATCAAAATAGAGTTTAAGTCCTCAACTACATTTTTGCCTTCAAAACCCAAAATTGTTTCCATTATTATTGAAGATATTAAAAGAAGGTTTAAAACCCAAGATCCACCTCCTAAAACATTAAAGATAATAATAAGGGCAATAGTATATAAATCATTGACAGAGAGAAATCAACTCTTTAATTTTGGTACCATGAAACTGGAAGTACATTCCATAAAATAGTCTCCTAGACTAGCCATGATATTATATCAAAGTATTGAAACTTCCAAAATGATAAAAATCTAAAAGGATATTATCTAATGCCCACACTAGACTCACATACTTCCGGTTGAAGGAAAAAGAGAAGAAAACAAGCAGGCGCTCAGACGCTCATCTCCACTCCAACTTGATCTCTCACCTCCTGCACAAGCAAATATATTAACAAAAGATGAACAAGCAAATACATTAACAAAAGATGAACAAGCAAATACATTAACAATGTAGATGAGATAGAACCAAAATTAATAATAAGCTATCATAGACCCGAAGACATCAAAGTTCATGAAGCTCAGTTTGGTTAGCATCCTATAGTTGAAAAAAAAAAAAATGAAATGTTAACTTAGATGAAAATAACAAATAGTTTAAAAGCAAACATAGTTTATATGAAAAGCATTTTTTTTTTTTTTTTTGTAATTGCTATTTAATTTTCTCATTTGACATGAAATTATAAATTTGCAGAGTATTTTTCAGAAGGCGTAATCCAAAAGTTAACTGCATGATGCATAAAGAACTTCTTGATTTTGAAGCTCAATTTGCAATGTATACAGTAATGGTTTTTAAAATTGAAAACTCAAAACATTTAAACCCGAAAAAAATAAAAAATACATAGAGTAGAAGCACACATGGTGTGCATAACCTGATGGCTAATGAAATTGACAAGTCAAAATTTAACATAATGCTGCAACTGTAACCTGTAGACAGCATTATAAGCAGGGACGAATAGAAGAAATAGTTTGATTGCTGATGAAGGCAATCTACTTTCTGTATCTACTGTTAAAATCTCCCCTAATGCCCAGGAAAACAAAAATAAACACTAAGCAGCTTCAATTAATGAAATAAAGAAAACCTATGCTGCACATGATCCATACAATGCACTAGCAACTCACTGGCCAAAAGTTGACTCACCAATGAAGGGGCAATTACAGTGGGTAATGGGCCCTTTCAAAGGGTAATGAGTTTTCCTCTGTTGTATCATGGGATGCAATGATAAAAATTATCTCATCTTCTAGATACATTCAGCTCCAGTTAATAGGAAATGTAAATTTTTCTTCCTTTTTCACAACCTTAATTTTTTATTTGTTTGGTAGTCAGACATAGCACATGAAATCCAATAGCAATCTAACATAGAACAAATTTATTTTTCTTTCTTCCATGGGGATCTCATGATATATTTGGCATCATATTTTGGTAATTGCTGCATACTACACTTAAACAAATATATTTTTATCTTTTGAATAACATAGACCAAATGTTTTTTTTCTTTTGGCTGGTGAAAAGAAAGCCCCTTCAGTTCTTTCCAGCTTTGCTTACCTTACATGAAACTTGACATGACTCTTAAACACGTAACAAGTGAAGGAAATTAGGCATCATTTACAAATTTCTGCTCTAACGAAAATCCATCTATTCCCAATCTCTAGTAAAAATCAAAAAAATTAATCCATTTATAATCTTCTGTTAATTGGATTAATGGATCATCCAATTTTAAAAGACAAGATACATGCAACATGTCTTCAATTCTTTTCCCTGTACCAAACTCACATCATTTTCAGAAATACCTGATTTTAGAGAGTCCAAAAACAATAAAGGCATGTTTGAATAAAAAAAAATGAAGAATCAATGAACACACAATACTGATCATACAAAAGGCAACAATGACAAAGGCAGATAACAACAATGATAGAAGAGACAAGTTGACAACAGTTGTGTAGGCAACAGCAAAGATAGAGAGACAAAACAGGTAGATACTGATAATGACAATGATGATGAAAGGCTGTAGTCAGTTTTGGTTATGTACTGCTGCAAGTAGCCATAATAAAATGTTAACTATAATAACAATAGTAATAGCAGTGTACTAGAGGATTAAAGGTTATAGAAGGTTGCAGCGCAGATACAACAACAGTGGAGAGGCATGTCATGGTACCAATACATAGGTGGAAAGTACAGGGTGAAAATGGCAACAGAAGTATAATGTAAAAGATGATAACAAGAGTGCTAATAATGGATTTTAATGTTGAAATTCGTTATCTGAGACTGAGAGAAAGGGCAAAAGGTGTACTGATTCCTCATAATTTAAGACAACAGTTGACCATAAAAATCTTCACCAAAAATGTGTGAGCTTACATCAAATAACTCTACATTTGGTGCCACTATGCATGTATGTCTGTCCATGAATACATAGAAAATGCTATCCTCAAGCCAAGGGAAAGAAAAAATGAGCAATGCATCATAAACGTGAACTTATGCAACAAAACAGTCAACAAAGAAACCAACTTATCAGTATCTCAAAAGAACGTGCAAGCATAGTTGTTAAAGGCGCACCCGCTCAAGGCACACCAGGCTCATCCCCTTGCGCCTCAATTTGCCAAAGGCAGGCAATGTCACAAAAGCGTGTGCCTTGAGCCTCAGGCAAGGTGCCTTACAGGCGCGCCTTTGTGACAAAATTTTTATTTTATGTATATTTGTGATTTTTTTTTTAAAAATAAAGTGTGGAATAATTGGAACAATTGATTTAAGTTTGGAAATAACTTATGATAGGTCTAACCACACTCAATTTTTTCAATAAAAGGAAAAAGGAAAGAAAAATGAATTAGGGCAAGAAAAAGTTGATCCAACAAACAAAAAGGAAAAAGAAAAAGAGAATAGTTGGCTCAAAATCATGGTCAATCTTTCCATTCTTGGCATTCATTCACTCCAAGCATCTCTCCTCTTACCTTGATGGGTCATATCTCTTGCCTTAATTTGGGTTATCTTTCGCATATTTTGTTTCCAGTCATTGATCCTCTCTACCATTTACTTTTCTAAATTTAACTTTTTAAAAGACACAACAATATTAGGTAAATTTTTATTCTGATTTCTTGAGGTTCTAAAATTTGTCTATATAAGTTATCATATTAGATTGATATGGACATGCTTAAATACAAGTCTGAAAAATGTTTAAATAATGAATTAAATTATTTATAATTTAGAAATACATAATCTTCTTTTTTTGTGTGTGTGTGTGTGCTTTTTTTTTTTTTTTTTTTTTGCTGTTACTTATTAGATTCTAAACTTTAAATTAACTTTGGATATTATTAACTTGTGTCTACTTAATTTAACAATAGCATATTACTAATATGTTGAGTTTATTATGAATTAGGCATTCATATTGAAATTTTATTAAAATTCCATCGCGCGCCTGCGCCTTGCGCCTAGGCCCTAGGACGCCTAGCGCCTTAGTGCGCCTTGCGCCTTTAATAACTATGCTTCCAAGATATCGGAAAGAAATCCAAGGAATTCGCACGATATCAGTATCCCAACAGAGATTAGCAATTAGGCAACATGAAGAATGTATATTCACTTGTCACTATCTATACAGGTCGACTAAGCCAAGGACGTATACAATGCTGATATATGTGTGCGAGGAACCCAAAAGCATAACAAAACTGAGAATCATGATACTGAAACATAATTCAGTATACAGAAAAGTAAGCCAAAACAAATTCTAACAAGATCTGTTCCAAATAAATCTTGGGGCCAAGAATATGAAAATGAACATACATCAATTTGAGCTCTATTAGATTGGCATCAATCACTGCGTAATTTCCTAAGTTTAAAAAACACAAATCTAAACAAAAATACTCTCCTGAGAGAGAGAGAGAGAGAGTTACCCTAGAAATCGAGCTTGAGCTCATCTTTTTCATCGGAAAGATAATGGAGAATGTAAGGGGCGACACGGATGACGGCGACCCAAACACCGAACATGGCGACGTGGGTCTTTAGCTGCTTCAATGCAGCTGCCTTGTCTGGCTTACGCAAAAACATTCCTGGAAACATGATTGCTTGATTTTATTTCTGTTTTGCAGCTCTGCTTCTTCTCCTTTGAACAAAATCTAAAACCCTAGATCTTTTTTTTTTTTTTTTTCAATTTCGGGAATTTACTGAAAGGGCTTCGGAGGTTTTAGGATTGTTAGGGCAATTCAACGCACGTGTTGCTTCAAGCACACACTCGTGTCACATCTTATGAAATTTTTGTCATTCACCCACAATTCCAATTTAATTATAATAATTTTTTTTTTTTAATATTAAGATAGATTTTTTGAGAATATTGAGAGAGATTTTATATCCATAGATTATTAACTTTGACGCCAACTACTTCTAAAGTCATTTTATCATGCTACAAAGTTAAAACATCAATTAACAACGACTTAACGAGCAAAAAATAAATAAATAAATAAATAACGACGACTTAATCTAAAATTATTTAACTCACTTCAATTGATATATTTTTAATATTATAAAATTTTAGTGGTTATATAATTTTTTGAGTATTTTAAAGTTAGATTATATATTTTCAAAATAATATTAAGCAGTAGTTGGTTTACACTTTATATAATTTGAAGAAAATGTGGGTAAAAAATTATATGAGTTTAATTTATATGGTAAAATATAAAAAAATTAATTTGTAATTCAAAAATACTTCACTCATAACTTAGAGCTTCACTTGATAACTAGTCAGCAACTCGATTCCCTTTTCGATACACATGCTGGACCTACACTCTTAGAATACTCTTCATAATTCTACGAACACTTAAAACAAGGCTAGCATCCTAGCCCTCGCAGTTAGTCTCAGTGATAATCTACTTCACTACAAGAATAGAGTATATCTCAAGAACCAAGTTTTAGAACCCTTTCTCTTGAGCTAAAACCAAACCTTTAAGGACCGCTTAAAGTTCCACAACAATGGCTATGCAAAAACCTATATTAATCACATAGCCAAGTAGCTAGCACCCATTGTGGTCCCTGAACACCCCTCCACCACCTGCACACCTTGGGTTCCCTTTCGAGCAACCATCAATGTTCAACTTAATGCTATAAACTTGAAGAACAGTCCACTCAATCAAATGCACATCATGGTCTACTATGGAACTCACATTACCAAGTTTGGCAAGCACTCTTTCTGTCTCATTAGTATATTGGCATAAGAAAGTTAACTTGTAGCCATCATCCATATTCTTACCAGAGAAAACTCTTTTATTATGCCATATCCAAGCCACCATATAACTATAGCAAGGACTCAGGCCAAAATCCATTATAACCATCCTTCATTTTACATTTTAGGTTTGCCCACATCTAGGTTTGAAAATGCATGGACTTATCCTTGTCTAAATTTGCTTGAGATAAACAATTCTCTTATATTTTGGAAGCAAAGACACTATGACAAAAAATATGCAGAGGATTCCATATTGCATATAATTTTGCCCTTAATTGTTAGCCAAAGGAATACCTAAATACATAAAGACATAAGACACTTCCAAATTATCTTCATAGAAAGGATTCCCCTGCCTCTCCATATCCTATAATGGCATGATAAGCATATTTGATTGAGAACTTATTTGACTTAAGAGTACTTCCAAATTTCTGTATCTCTAAACTCATAATTCTCATCAATAATAGTGGCCTACATCTTTTGAATTATGGTCAGAAGAAAGAATCCATCAAGCTTATTCCAATCTCATCATTCCCCCATTAACCCAATAGTCACTCATCAACTTTTTTTACTCAGAAAGGGGGACTTGTTTAAGACACATGCTGATCAATAAGTCATCTTCTTACCAAACATCCCACCAAAAGTAAGTACCTTAAAGTAAATACCTTAAACATTTCTAAAACTTTGCTTAGAGCCCTTCAAGATGACAATAGCCTTGCTAGAACAGCCCTCCACATAACTAAACCTTTAGAAGGCTAGTGCAAAGCAGATAACCCATCATCCCTTGCAAATATTTGTTTTGCAAGACTTGAGACCACAAGCTATTTAGACTTTGCTTCATGTTCCAACCAAGCTTTGATGCGAATGCCATGTTAACTTACCTTATACAATAAATGCCAAGTCCACCCATATCTTTAGGTTTTGCCACCTCATCATATTCAACCAAATTAATATTTTTGCAATTAGCATTTGATCCCTAAAGAAGGCTTCAACATATCTTTTCCACCTTATTACAAACACCCCTAAGCAACATCCTTATTTGCATAAAATAACAAGGTATAATAGAGAGAATGGATTGGATTAAAGTTTCCCTTCCTCTAAGATTGAGCTATTTGCTCTTCCATCCTACCAGCTTCTCATTCATACAATCAAGCACATATTGATAAGTATTTTTTATTACCTACCCATGGATTGCTAGAGCACCCAAATGCATATCAAACTGAGAAGTGAGAGGAATGCCTGCTATGGATGACAATTCATTTGTAAGATTTGGATCCACATTAGCATATACAAAAAAGACTTGAATTTGGAAGCTAATCAGCTGCCCCAATGTTGTGCAAAGACAACCAAACACTTCTTAATAATCTGGATATGTTTAATACTTGCTTCTATGAAAAAGATCATGTCATCTGCAAAAAACAAGTGAGAAAGAGTCGGACCCCTATTTGACAAATAAATAGGTCTCCAATCATTACTTTCCACTGACCCACTAATGATATGAGAGACCCACTAATGATATGAGAGAGCCTCTATATACAAAGCACAAATAAGTAGGGGGATATAGGATCCCCATGCCTAATGCCATGAGAAGGGTAAAACAGGGAGAGCTATTCACCATTCCAAAGACCCAACATCTCACAAGATTGAACATTGTCCATAATGTTTTTACACTAATTACTACTCAATCTCACATTTATAAGCATATTCCAAATAAGATCCCAAGAGAACCTATCATAGGCTTTAGCCAAGTCAATTCTTAGAACCATTTACCAACTCTAGCTTTCTTCCTTGTCATATGATGCAGCACTTCCTGAAAAAATGAGTATAATAATCTATAATGTGGCAACTAGACACAAAACTGCTTTGTATAGGAGAGATCGACTTAGGAAGGACAGGTTTCAGTCTATTCACCAGAGTCTTAGTAACCACATTATGGGCAGCATTACATAAACTAATGGGACACATCTGACTTGGAAAATCTAGTTGGCTTACCTTAAGCAACAACATAATTAAAGGATCATTAATTTTTGGATCGAAGGGACCTCAATTCAAAAAATGCAAAACAAACTCACTAGGTGAATGTCCAACTTCATTCTAAGATTTTTGCAATAATCTGGCTTGAAAACCATTAGGGCTTGGGGATTTCTAAGGTTGCATGTCAAAGAAAGCTATTCTGATTTCCTTCAATGTAAAAGGCCTGTTAAGCTTGTCTGTGTCTTTTGAATACAAAGTTGGAAAAAGACCTAGGTTCAATACATCAACTTGAACTAGCTCATCATTTGTATACAATTTCACATAAAAATTTTGAATCATCTTCTTAAGAAAACTTTCATCCGTGATCTAATTGCCTCCCTCATCTCAAAGCCCTTTAATTCGATGAAACACTATTTAATGATTGTGCTGAGATGAAAAAATTTTGTATTACATTCACCATATGTAATCCAATTTTCTTTAGATTTTTGAAACCAGAGCATTTCCTGTTAATGAAGCACATCCACTAACTCCTTTTTAATCTTACTTTCCAGCTTGATTAGCTTTTTCTCCAATCTCACATCAAGAAGATTTTGAACTCCCAACAATTTAGCCTAAAATCTCCTTTTCTTTTTAAAGATATTCCTAAATATATTCCACCTAATCAACTTATCTTTGAAAGAATAAACATTAGTATGAAAACCACCCTGCAAACCCCAACTTTGCTTGACTAAATAGCTATATTGGGGATGAGATAACCATGCAGCCTAAAACTTGAAAAGGTGAGAAATAGGGACAATCATAGGAGAATGGGTGTTTAACAATAAATGAGTGTGATCAGGGTTTAATCTAGGGAAGTGAGTGACAAAGGCCTTATTAAAATTCAATTCCCAATCTACAGTACTGTGAGGTCTCACCCAAGAACCAATATGATCCCCTAAAAGGAATCAAAATGCTCATTTGGGTTTAAACTCACGATGGAACCCTCGGTTTCAAATAGATTGATTTTGAAAAGTCACCACCTTAATTTTATTTTATTTGAAAAAAAGATTAAGGAAAAAATCCAAATTGACTTTGATTAATATCCAAAAAAAAAGATCACTGTGGGGTCTCGCCCGAGCACTGGCTTGGTTCGCTAGAGAGAACCAGGATGCTCATTCGGATTTGGTCTCATGATGGAACCCTCGGGTTCGGATCAGTTGATTTTGAAAATGATTTTGGGAGTCGCCACCCTAATTTATTTTAAATGGAAAAAATTAAGGAAAAACTCAGTTAACTCCAATTTATTAATTTTGCAATTAATTTACCCAAGGATAGAAATCTCTAATCTCGAACCAGATTGAGTTCGGGGACTAGATTTTTTGGTTTTAAATAATTTAAATTTGGCTCTTAAATTTAATTTGACTTAAAAATTGATTTCATGAATGACATTAATAATTATAAATAAAATGCATGAATATGACATGAGTGCAAGGTAAAAATTAAAATAAAATATCCACAAATTAAAAAGGGCAAAAAAGATTGATAGAGATATGGATTTGAGGTTTGGATTTAGATTCCAAACGTGCCAACGTACCCCATCTAATGGGGATCAAAATCCACATAGTTCGTTCCACGATTAAGTGGAGGAGTTTAGAAGTTGATCAAATTGATTTTAGTTTGGGTATTTTGAGAGTGAAGGAAAAAGACTGATACCTTTACTTTTGATGAGCAAAGAGTTTTACTGGACTGAAATTTCATTTTATTAGAACCGAGTGATTGGATTGATTTGAGGGATTAATTAATTAATTAAAATGATTAATTAACTAATTAATGTGATGAAATGGATGGATGGATAGATGGACTAATTAATTAAAAAGATTAATTAATTAATATGGATGAGAGGTAGATTAAAAGAAATGATTAATTTGATTTTAGAGAAAAAATGATTAATTAATTAATTAAAAAGATTAATTAATTAATTGAGTAATTAATTTTGATTTTAAAAAATTATTTTTAGTTAATTAAAAAGATTAATTAATTTGGTTAGGGTGAGATAATTAATTAATTAAAAAGATTAATTAATTAATTAGAGAGTAGTTGGAGGGAGAAGAAGAGAGAAATTAGTAGATAACTATCAATACCAATTCAAGAAATATGAAGAAATGAGAAGTGGAGGGGAGTATTTATAAGAAAAGTGGGTGAGGGTAGTTTAGGTAATGAAACTATGAAAAAACCATTAGGGGTAGGGCTAGAAATGGCTGAAAATTGAACTGAAATGGGTAAAAGGGTCATTTTTTACGCAGGTGGGGCCCACAGGAACCAAAACTCGCAGAACCTTATGCGACGCTGCATCAGGTTCTTGTGCATGCCACACGGCTCTAACGTGGCGCTGCACGCCTGCCGTGTGGCATGCCACGTGGCGCTGGCATGTTTTTCGAGGTTTTTTTTTTTTTTTTTTTTTTTTTTTAGAGATTGGTTATTGGTATAGAGTTTGGAAAATTTGGATGTTTGGTGGCAAGGTAAACGAAGTCTAAAAAAATTTTCTTTCGCGGGCGCTACCCCCGAACCCGTGCTCGCTAACCAATTAGTAGAACCACCGTAATAACTCTGCGTAACGCGTTAAATTCAACAAATGCTAAGGCTACGGTTGGATGATGAGGGTGTAAAATTGAGAATTCACAATCACTAGTCTCAAAACCAAAGGGTATTTAAAAACTAGGTTTTTGGTTTATTAGTTTGGCAATTTTAATATAGAATAACTTAAAATAAATTTCATGAATAAAAATAAAGATGATGCGTGAACAATAGTATCTGTACAATGTGTGACAGTTATAAAATGATAAACAAGATAAAATATACTTAAAAATTATTACAAAAATAAAATAAATAAATAAATAAGAAAGAGGATTTTTTCTCTAACTCTTATAGGTATTAGGAAAAGCACATATTCCTCAACTAATTGCAAGAATTAAAAAAGAAATAACATAATTATATATAAAAGAAAACAAAATAGAAATAATCTCATAAAAAAATATTTTATAAAATACTTTAGAGTCGATGTCTAAAAGACTAGTATGCCTATGTACCTTTTTGAATGAGAATCAAAGCCCGTGTAATTCTTACTTCTTACGAAAAGGGGGTTTTGGAAAAGGTTAATTTGATTTGTTAATTTAATTTTGAAATTAATAAGATCATATTTTTTAAGTTTTAAACCTAAGGGAAGATGTAAAAGAGAGAATTTTAGATCTGATTTAAGAAATCT
The DNA here is from genome assembly GCA_947687605.1 of Reutealis trisperma. NCBI lineage: Eukaryota > Viridiplantae > Streptophyta > Magnoliopsida > Malpighiales > Euphorbiaceae > Reutealis > Reutealis trisperma. The sequence continues at coordinate 2,169,693 of CANTUT010000393.1, forward strand.
CAAAAAAAGGAATTATATATTGGTTTTGCATTTTCTTTGTATGAATGAAGAAAGCTTTACGCCATATTTGAGCTCTACCTTGGACCGAGGATCTCACGAGATAAATCTTGCACAGAAATTGGAGATTTTTTCATATTTGAAATCGTCTATCTGAATGACTGGGAGTGAACTCCTATTTATAGGAAAAAAACTGAGAGAAAAACAGGAAAAATGAGAGAGCCGATGGCACTTTGGTGCTGACCATACTTGGGGCACCATAGTGGTGTCGACTGGTTCAGAGGCTATTCGACCTTCTGTCCTATTTTGGCCAGTTTCAACCTTTTATATCAGCTCTGAGTAGCACACTAATCGTAGTTAGTGTCAAGCTGCGGCTAAATTAGAAGGGTGCAAAATTAAGGGTTTACAAGTACAAAGAGCTCTATCAAGACAAGCTCCTTTCCTGCTTTGAGTATTCACACCTATGCTCCTGGTGAATTTAGAACCACTGAATCCTAAATCAATTAGGCTATGTTTGAAAATCCAGTCTTTGAACTTAGTTGATCTCTTAACAAAGTGCTTCATAAACCTGAGAATTTCATCCTATGAGGAAATATAATTGAAATCCCCTACAGTAAGACACGAAAGATCTACTTTGAGATTACTCTAAGAGAGCTCTCTCAAGAGAGAGTTATGAAACATGTGAATGGAGTTTCTGTAGACAATAGACAACAACCACGGTGCTGAATTACTTTCTTACACTTTGCAATGATTAAATTGAGGATTAGTTTTTAATACCTGCACACTAACAATCGACTTATTCTAAAGGATCCAGATACTGCCATTATAACCAATAGCTAATTTATTTTATATTTACAATTAATATTTAATTTTTAACATTTAAAAAATTTAGTTGGTAAAAGAACAGAAAAATGTTAGAGAGAGAGTAGTAAGAGGAGAGAGAAAAAAATGTAGTAAAGAGAGATGAAAGAGAGAAAAGAGAAGAGAAGAAAGAGAGAGATGGGAGAATAAGAGAGATAGGTTATATTAAATTCCATGAAATTGAATTTATACAATTGAAATGAATATTTTTTTTATATTACAAACACAAAACTTTTTAAAAATGTGAAATTTGAAATGAATTCTACATGATTTTGTTAAATTTATTTATTTTAAAGAGATGTAATAGTTCAAATACTAATAATTTTGCATTTTAAAAATTTTAGTAGTATTAAGAAATATAATTACAAATAGATGAAATTGTTGAATGTTAATTTAATAAGGACATGTATATAATAATATAAAATAATCTTTTTATTCTAAGTGACAAAATATTTATAAATTAAAATCATAAACATACAATAACTACTTCATGTGTAACAAGAATGTATTTGATTTTACATGAACATGGATTATGAAATTATATTAAAGAGTTTAAAATTTCAAAAGATGCTAATTAACACAAGAATGCAATAAAAAAAAATATTTAGGGTGTTTTTGGTAAGACGTAATAAAATGTAATATAATGTAATCAAATAAATTTCTAATATAAATTTATATTAAAAACATATTTAATTATATTATATTACATCTTATTAGGATTTACCAAATGCATTCTTAGTATCATAGCAGAAAAATCTCAAAGAAAATTTTTACATTTTTAGTTAATTTTGCCTAAATACTATTAATTATTTTTTGGGAGTGTATCAAAATTCATAGTATTGGGTAATATAAAAAATAAGTAAAAATATGATAAATTATGTAAGGAACTATACAATATTTAATTAGTTATATATGGTGAAAAGTGAAAATTATTTAGATTTATTTTTTGCTCTATATAATTTTGTAATTAATATCTGATTTGTACAAAAAAAAATTTAGTAAAAAATATAATAATTATATCATTGTTTAATCTTTAGACTATAATTTATTTTGTATTTTTTTTGAGTATTAGGATAAGAAAAATTGCTATAAATAGTACCTTTTTATTTTTTGAATAGGTATCGAGAGTCGAATCTAAATATACTATTCAAATTATATATGCACTTTCGCTGTATCTTGGTGTACTTAATTTTATCAATTGTACTTGATTTTTGATAACTAATATTTTTAAGTAATTAGTTTATTTGATTTATTTTATATGAAAATGTACGTGATTCTAATATTGAAAGAAATAACATGTAAAATAGGATTATGAATATATATATATATATATATATATAATGAATTTCAATTTAGAAATGGAACGAATTGTTAGTAATGCTTGAAGATATATTCAATTTCCTGTTCCTGCGGGTTTTGGATCGGAAAATCAACCGTCTCTCTTGTTGAAACGCAAATACGTGTGCCCTTTTGTTTCACTTTATCTTCTTTCGAGTTTCAAAATTTAATCCATACCCATCAATCAAAATCTAATCCATACCCATCAATCAAAATCCATTCTTATGGCTCCAGAAACACGATCAAGCTCTTCAAAAAGGACCAAATCTTTGGGCGGCGAGGAGGTGGAGCCGGACAAAGAAGTCAATAAACGTCAAAAACGGCCTCTTTCTTCGGAAGCATCATGTTTTCCTTCGAAAGCTTGTATGGATAGGTACCATTCTCGGTTTATTGCTGGAGAAATTGTTCCTGGTAGGTTTGTTGATTTGGATTTTTTTACTCAAGAAAGATTTCAATTTGGTAAATGGTTCGAAGATATGAATTGGGTATCTATTGTTTTGATGAAACAAAAATTTTATCCGGAGTTGGTGAGACATTTTTATGCCAATTTATCATTTGATGCTAATAAAACTCAGTTATGTTCTTTAGTGAAAGGGAAAGAAATTAGGTTGAATCAGAAGTGTTTGAATAAAATTCTTGGTATTCCTAATCTAGGGACTGAGATTTATGACAATAATAAGTGGGTGGAGGAGGAGACCGGTGTCAGTAGAGTAGAGGCTCTTAGAATGATTCTTGATAATCCTGATTTATCTGAAGTGTCAAAGGTTAATGCTTGCCACTTGAAATTGGAAATGAGATTGCTGCACCATATGGTGGTGCATATAATTCTACCTAGAAAAAAAAGTTTCAACTATGTATCATCTATGGATTTATTGGTTATGTGGCATATTCTTAAAGGAAAGCCATTCAATCTTTCATATGTATTGTTATCTCATATGATTGCTTGCGCAGAAAAGAAAAATGTCTATTTGCCATATGGGATGATTCTCACATCTATTTTCAACCATTTTAAGGTTTCTCTTGAGGGAGAGGAGAGTGAAGAATTGAAAGGTTCAGATATTTACAATGAGGTTACTTTGCATAAGTTGGGGTATGTGAAAAATGAAAGGGGTTGGTTTCTTAAAAAGGATAAAGCTGTTGTTCAATCTCAGGGGAATCAGAATGTTAGGGAAACTCAAGATGTTACTCTTCCCTCAGCTTCTGTTGCTCCTTCGACACCACCTGACTCACCTCCCCAACCAACACCTTCACATGGCACTACTTCAATGTCTATACCAAATGCTACATCCTCTGCTTCTCCATTTCCAGTTGTCTGCTCTGTAGAGGAAGGACGACCCTCAGAGGAAGCAAGACAGCCAAGTATGATTGAATGTATTTTCCTCCTTGTAAAGGGTATGAAGGAGGATATGAGGACAATGACTATGGACTCCAAGCTGGATGATTTGCAAAAAAAGATTGAGCATTTACGGTCCCTAGTTGCTCAACTTCGATGCCGACGGCAAGAGAGGACCATTGGAGATATTTTCCTCCTCCTAGAGGTTATTATGGCAGACATGAGGACTTTGCGCTCCAAGATGGATAGTTTTGGAAGCAAGACTGATTATTTGCAATCACAACTGACTGAATTTCTTCGCCAAAGGCAAGATTTGGTTAAAGTTGATAAAGAAAGCATAGAGTGGATGATTGCTGAGACAGTTACCTTCCGAGGACAAAATCATGATATCATATGTCGCCTTGAGACCATTAGTAGTGAAATCCAAGATTTTTGGGATTGCTTGTCTTCTAGGATAGGGTGAGTGCTTTTTCACTAGTTGAAATTTTGCATTTGGTATTTTTTGCTTTAGTAGTAATCCATTGGTTAGTTAGTGTAGTTATTTTAGTTATTTTGTGACTGTCCTCAGTTCCTTCACCACTAACTAGCCATATAATTTGTGGCGCATTTTTAACTGCTGATTTGATCATGTGAATTTGGACCATATACTTGGTGTTTATTTATTTTTGCACTTAACCGTACCTTTGAACTTGCATTGCTTTGATATACTTTTTAAAGGGTTGGAAACTCATTGCAGTTTTCTTTCTATTTCCTCCTTTTATAAATGGTGAAAGGAGGAGAATTGCAGGGATATATGATGGGTAAATGCTACCAAGTGTCTCTCACATCACATAAATGTTGATTTTAAGAATGTAGATTATGTGTGCATTCCCATGTATTGTTACCTATTCATTCATGAAAAGTATAATATTTGACATCTAGAACATTAAGAAGACAAATAGAAATACTGGTGGTTCCAAAACTTGATATTTGATGACAACAAATTTGAAGAATTTAAAAACTTGACAAGCTATTTTAGGAATTTTAAAAGAGAAGCAATTCAATCTTCGATACGACCAATGTCATATCATAGGATTGCATCTTTGAAGAAGAAAAATGCATACTAGGAATGTAGAATGATTCCATCTGAAATTCTGAATGTCAGTGAAGCTCAAGATGCTTTTAGTTTTGCTTCTACTCCAGCATTTGGAACTACTTCAACTTCCATGCCAAGTCCTACAGTCCTAATTTTATCTTCTCTGCAGAGGAAGAACGATCCTTTAGAGGGAGCTTGGTGGCCGAGGACCACTGATGATTTTTCCTCAACATGGCTAAGATGTCATGCATAGTTTTGGAAACAAGATTAGCACTTGCTAAACTCCATTGCCAACTGCAAGATTTGCTTAAAGTTGGAAAGAGCAATCACAGAAAGGATCAATGTTAATACTCAGCATCCAGGGAGAATTACTAGACAAATCCAAAGTTTCTTGGATTCATTACTTTGTAGGATGAAATGGATAATTTTTTACTATATAACTTTTGGGGATGTTCTTTTTTGCTGCTTTGCAATCCATTAATTAGCTAGTTATTGTGCTAATTAATTAGAGTTGTCAGATTTTTGCCTGTGTTGATGCTTTTTCTCCTCCTTGTCCCACAAATTTATATATAATCTTATAATTTGCACATGCCTACTCATTATTTAAGAAATTGGATATAATTTGAAAAATAATGATTCCTCATAAAATTTGTTCATAAAGCAGCTCATTTTCTTTTATTCTGAAAGTGATCTGGGCTGGAGAATTTGTGATACGGTTTTTCTTTTCTTTTCTTTTTTAGCCAGTTGTTTTTTTTTCTCTATTCTTAAATTACTAATTTTTTCAATTTATTATTTTTAGTTGATAAAGAGACTCAAATATTTATAAACTTAATCCATTAAAGTAACAGTTTAATATTTTCTTTTCAAAAGATTACATACAGTATGGATATTAATTAGAAGTGTGCCACATATCAAATTAACAGTTCAATTAAATATTATTATTCAATAGAAAATTTTGTATACGCTAATATAATAAAATAAGAACACATCTAGTAAAAAAATAGTATCAGTGCTTTTTCACCAAGTAAAAAATAGACAAAATAGTTATATTGATAAAATATCTCATCACTCAATAATTTAGTATATGAGATAAGTTTATACTAGAACTAGAGAATTTGTGATATGATTTTTTTTTTCTTTTATTTTTTTTGTCTTTTTTAGCCAATTGTTTTTTCTAATCTTAAATAAATAATTTTTGAATTTATTATTTTTAGTTGATAAAGAGATTCAAATATTTACAAACTTAATCTATGAAACTAATAGTTTTATTTTAAAGATTATATACAGTATAGATATTAATTAGAAGTGTCACATGTCACATTAACAGTTCAATTAAATATTATTATGCAAATTTTTATTCACATATTAATTCAATAAAATAAAAATATATAAAATAAAAAAAAAAAACAGTATTTTTTCATTGAATAAAAATTTTTTATTATCCAATATGAATAAAAAAAAAATTTAAACATGTCATGAATAAAAAAATAAAATTGAAAGTCCAACATGCTTACATCCTTATGAATACAGCATCATTAGTTCTAATACATTTTGCTATCTATTATACCCTCCTCTCCAAAAAAAATTATCCACTTTTTTTTTATATAATTTTAAAAAAAATTATTAATTACTTGTTAACTCATAAGTTTTATTATATTTTTTTTATTTATACTCATTTATTATTACCTTTTGATAATACAGAAGTACTATACCTTTCAATTAAAAAGAATAAAATAAACAAATAATTATATCTATTTTTAAAGTAGACAAGTATATATTTTGAGAGTTTAATTTCATCCGTCATCCTTGAACAATTGACAGATACATACTTTTGTCCTTCAATTTTAAAACGTGACAAAAATATCATTGAACTATACTACCTTGTAATCAAATGGCCCTTCCATCCGAGTTTCCATCAGAATTCTAATGGAGAGCTGACGTGGCAACTAGCTAAGCATTTTTTTTTAATTTTTTATGCTACATCAACCCTATCCAAGCTCTCTCCCTCCCTCTCTCTAAATTTTCTTTCACTTTCTCTTGCCAAACTGAAACCATTTGTATCATTCTCAAAAACTCCATAATCAAATTATATTTTGATATCAAAAAGATTGTTCAACAACTTAACCACTCTACAAATATTTTACCCAATTACAAGTTAATTACACCCCCTACATGCTCCACCTTAAATTATTGCTAGCCGAAATTTTTTAACGCCAATTTAGGCCATTCCTGAACTCCTTTCCCAGTGATCTTTACATGGCTAAGAAAGTCTCCTCCCAAACTTCATTTCTATACTTGCCAAATTATCGATCCATCACCGTAATATCAAATTGAAAAAGTGGTCCTTGAAACTTCCTAGGCCTATTCTGACTAAGCACCGATGAGTAAAACTGAGTAGATGGGATTTTAAGCTTTAGCATATTGAGCTAATTCCAGTGGTATCCTCCTCGCATCTAGAGCCCTCTTCGACACTAACAACCTTCATCATTAACTAGTGAAGCAAAAGAACATAGTAATAAAAACACTAATAAAATCAAACACTTAACAATCGCTGCCTTTGCCTTCACTTCCTCCATTATCAAAAGCTCAAGCACTAAACAACAAAGACAAAAAGAGGCTATAGTTGAGAAACCAAAAATGAGGAAGCCATTTTCATTGCATGAGAAACACATTGAGAATAGAGGGAAAGAGAGGTATTTAAAGGGCTGACGTGGCATAATAAATAAAAAAAATGCTTAATAGCCTTGCCACATTAGCTAGCCGTTAGCGACTCTAATAGAAGGTAGGCAAAAGGACCATCTAGTAATAGTTTCATATAATTTAAGTATTTTTATGCAACATTTTAAAATTAGGGTGTGAAAGTGTGTGTTAGTTATATATTTAAGAACGACGAGTAAAATTAATCTCATTCTTAAATATTTTAAAAAAAATAGTGGACATTCTTTTTAAAGAAAGGAGAAAATAATAATGTCATGGTATCAAGTGTTCCCTCCTTTGAATTAAATAACAGATAATTTTAAATAACTCAATTGTGCTTGATACAATAAAAATAATTATATAATTTTATTATATAACGCATGATATATCCAATAGCAATTATAATTTATTTATTTTTTATTATATAATTTATCCAAATTTCATTAGTTTGTGCAAATCTTTTTTATATAATTTGCGTGATCTACAATTATCCTTAAATAATAAAAATATTAAAAAGGTTTGCAACTACAGAATTCCTGTTGAATAATTGAATTTGAGAACCATACTGAAAAGTCATAATGCAATAAATGGGGTCTTAAATGGTAATGAATGCATAAGCAAACTTCGTACTACAACTTAAAACAATTGCTTCGATGAGATGGCATACACCTTCAAAGTCCAAACTCATTGATTGGTTTTAAACTCCATTTTTCATCAACTTGTGGAGGTTGACCAATGACCATCACTTCATTAAAAATCTTAATATTATAATAAGCAAAAATTGATAATTAATTATCACTTGATTGCAATTAAAAATTTTATATATGGCCCATTAACATTTAGATATAAGACTCAAATATCATATGCATATGGTTTGAAATACACAACCAAATGCTAAGATATCCCGAATAAGGTTTGGGATGCTGAATTTTATTATTATTATTATTATTATTATTATTCTTTTTAACTTAAAAATAAATAAATAAAAGCATTAAAATATTGCCATTGCCCTTTACATGCTCAAGAGGTATCTACATCTTGAATTAACTAAAAATTCCTCCAAAAAAAAAATACATATAAAATATAAAATACTCCCTCTGTTCCATAAAAATAATCCTTTTTTTTTTAACACACAGATTAAGAAAATATTGTTTATATAGTTAAATTAGTTGATTTTATATGTATTTTACCAATAAATCTTTATATTATCATTAAATAGATGACCATGAATATTAGTAAAATATTTTCTTTAAATTAATCACTTTTAAATAATTTTGAAAATAATTAATGGAACATTTTTAGAAAAAAAAAAAAAAGTGAACAGTTTTCAACTTCCTTACTTATGGTATGAGATGGATATTTTTAGACTCTTTGAATATTCAATATACTAATACTCCACTAAATAACCATTAATATTTATTTAGTATTTTAAGAATAATTAAATTATTACACATTTTTAAATAGTTGATGATAAGAAAATAAATAAGTACATAATAAAAACTAAAAAGGAAAAATGGACTTTCTTTGTGTGACAGTCAAAAAAGAAATAATGTATGTACACTTGATATTATCCATAGAACTTATTGAAAGTGTTATTAATCCTTTAAAGTCCATAGCTTTAATTTATTAATACTTTAGTCAATAACTTTAACACCATAAATTAATATTAACGTGGTACTTTAAAATTTATAATTTTAATACAGTTTATCAATATTAATGTGACATAGTTAATACTAACGTGACACTTATGAATCCTATTTTATTTTTGAAATAATCATGTAGATAAAAAAATAAAATTCATAAGTGTCATATTAGCATCATGTCAATGTTAATAATGCCACATTATCATTAACTATCAGTATTAATGGTATAAACTCCAAACTGCTAACGAAATAAATTACAAATTTTTTTTGTAAAAAAAGATATTTATAATTGTAAAAGAATCGAATCAAATACTTTTTTATACTTTTCCTATAAAAATAAAGGGGTAAAAGAAAAAGGAAAAACCTAAACCACAATTAAAAAGGTGTCTATCTAACCTGAGTTCAACACAACTAAAGTTTGCGACATACCATTCCAAAAAGGGAAGAAAAAGGAGAAAAGAAAAATGAATTTTATTGACAAGTGATTCTGAAATTATTTTCTGAAATAAAAACAATCCGAATTCCAAATAGGAAAAATGTATTTTTTTTAAATTATTTAAAATAATAAAAGCTAAACCAAGCAAACTTTAATTCAATAGTATTGAAATAATAAGAGCTACTATACAATATGGTGATAAAAAGAAAAAGAAGAATAAAGAGTGCATTAAAATCAATTAAATTGAAAATATTCTTAATCTCTCGTCACATAGGTGGACTAAATTCTTTACCGGTGAATTTTTCGAACAAAATAATATTATACAATTCAATATTTTTATTAAAATTTTTTATTTTTATTTCAATTGATGTAATATTATTATATTAAAAAATATTTTATACAATATGCTTTTAAAAAAAATATATAATAAATAAGATAATGATATATCAATTGAGATAGTAAGAGATAGTAAGTTAGAATAAAAATATTGAATTAATTATCGTTTTCCGAACAAAAATTGTGAAAGCATTCAAAAAACAAAACCAAATAGCATCTCCTAAACCCAAAACCTACAACTGCCCTCCCCCTGTAAACAAAGCCACCCTCGACGCCCCTTTCCCTCTCTTCTCATTAATGAATGAGAGAAAAGAGAAAGAAAAGTGTTGTGTGTAAAACTGTGTTTTTTCTGATACTTCTCTTTCTCGTCAATTTAAACATTAAATGCCCTCCCCACCTCCAATTAATGACTCTTCGCAAATTGCCAGACCACTCTCATACACTTCTCATTAACTCCCCTCTCCTCGCTTGCCTATAGCCGACCCGACCCGACGCTTCGTTTCTCCGTTTATCCTATGATCATATCATTCCACGTGTGTCTACCTTCTGTTAAACCTCTCCGGTGACAGTAGTGCCTCCGGATCTCCACACCTTAACCGGCTTGACGAGAACGCTGCTACCGACGATCTTAAAAACATTGGGCTTGCCATTGACTTGCTCCGTCTTGATGATCCGCCTCCTCCTCCGGCGGGGAATCTCTCTGATAATGGGAAGAATCCTCCTCCTCTTCGTCTGAAAAATGGTGATTTCATTCCTCTGTAATATCTAAATGAGAATACTCTAGCCTTTGATAAAGATCCAAACGGCGATGGGCGTTTACTCCAGAAGCTACCTCCTCTCCGATACCGGCATGGTGATGCTGTCGCTGGCTCCATCACTAACATCCTCTCCGACGCCAAACTCCGTTCAAACCCGAACGAATAAGACCGTTTCAGTAAGAAATCACGTCCGTTGAATCTATCCTCTGATTGACTGTAATTGTTGCTGTTTCTTCTCGATGAAGGTTCTTCAATGCACGGAGTAATCTCTGTCACCGTCGTTGTCGTGGCGGTCGCTGCTGTAGTGCTACCATGAGAAGGAGCTGGAGTTTGAATTATCGGTTCGAGATTAATACTATGCAGAATTGTATCATCAAGGCTTGGCCGGATTCTTGCAGCCATCACCGGGATAAACGGAGACTCCGACCGGAATATTCTGGCTCGACAAAGAGGACAGTTAGCGTGAGATCTTAGCCAAATATCGATACAATCAACGTGAAAGGCATGAGAGCAAACAGGAAGTGTACGAACATAATCGTTCTCTTCGAATTCGAGTAAACAAACGGCACAGTCTTTGCTAGTACTGCTCTGTTTCTGGAAGCCATTTTTGGTAGTATAGAGAAACAGAGGTAAAGTCTTGATAACCGACTCATCAAGTCCATAAGGGGAATACATATGAAATCCGTCAGGTGAGTCAAACAGAGGCGGTGGGGAATCGAGATCACCGTTAGAAGAAGGCAGGTATCGACGGCGATGACGGCGACGCCACCTACGCCAGCGGCGGACAACGCGGATGAGATAGCGAGAAATCAAACGTAAGTATGTAATTACCAGAAAAGCTGTGGCTACCACTACTACCATGGCTATCAACGGTGGACTGAAGTCAACGGGGAGTCTGGAGTTAGGAGGCGGTGGTGATGATGATGTTGACTGACTGGGACTCGTAATTGTATTTGTAGAGGTTGTGGTGGTGGTGGTGGAGGAAGGAGTATTGGCGGCGGGAGATGGGGCCCACTGGAAGAAGTGTTGATGTTGGTGGTGGTGGCTCGCCGGCGAGGGAGCAGTGGCCATGGTTGTGCAGCAGAAGTGGTGGTGGTGGTGGTTTGCTTGTGAGGTGTGTTAATGGCGTTATTGGTATTTGCTCGTTTTTGTGTGTATGAGTATGGGGTTTGGGTGGGTTTAATGGTATGGTTGACCGTGATTTTTCGACGGTGGGGTCTGCCATTGAATGCCACGTCATTATTCAGAATTTAAGGCGCGTGGTGATTTTTATTTCATACGGACGATTCCACTTGTTGGCAAGTATTATTGCCAATTACATATAGCCACATCATAAAACTTTTGAATTTGCTGGTCTGGTATTTTATTTTTGGGAAATATTTGCATACACTAAAAAGTGATATAATTGAGATGACATTATTTAAAATTTAAAAACGTTTTAATATTTAATCATTTAAATTATTTAATAAAAATTTATATTAAATTCATTAAGTGAATTCAATTTGTAAATTTTTAATTTAAAAATTATATCATTTATATTATTTAGTATTTAAATTTTTCACACTCAATTAATATTAGCAAAATCCTTTATTAACACTTATTTCTTTTAGTTTTTATTTATCAAGATTTACTCTTAGAGATTAATATTAAAAAGATAACAATTTTTTTAATGTATAAGTCAAATATAAAAATAAATTTTTAGATTTATTTAATAAAAAATTTAATTTTGATAGATGTACAAATTATTTGGAAGACATCATTGACCAATTAAAAAAATACTATTTATGTTTTTTTTTTATAATGAAAAGACATTTATATTTAAAATTTATTTTGATTAGATATATACACTGGTGAAAATAAGTACTATATTTTTGTGCTTTGTGTTTGTAGTATGCAGCAGGTGGGGCTCGTGTTTTGTTTTGTACTTTATTACAAGAAAATGCAAATTTAATGTGGTGACCCACACAATGACCAGGATTATATTGCATAGACTTGTTTAGCACTTTGCTTTTAAAAAAAAAATTGCAAAAAGAAAAATTCCAAAGTTGTGTGAATCGGAGTGGTAGACCCTCCACTAATAAGGCAAGCAAGGAACAACTAAGTACAAAGGTAAAATATGGAATTATGAAATATATGCAAACAAATATTGTACCAAAGTCAGAAAATCTAATTTGTCTAGCTGGCAGATACATCATATCACTATATAATATAAATATTTTTTTTTAATTTATGCTCTAAAGTCATTGATTAAAAAAATAATAGTAAATAAATAAAAATTTTAACTTATCATTTAGAATTATAGTAATTATAACTCTGATAAAATTTTTTTTAATAATTATCAGAAATTTAACAAGCAATTATCAGAAAAATGTTATATATATATATATGATTTTATTTAATTTGTTATTTAAAAGAAAAATTAATTGGGGCTTTGATTTTTTATATCAATAGTATAATATGTGTGAAGATATAAAAATAGCGAGCTTTTTAAAAATTAATATTATTTTAAAGTGTATATATATTTTTTTAATTTTATCACATATACATAATTTTGTGTATGTAATTCAAATTGATAGGGTTTGTTAGGGATGTGACTTTTTTTAAGTCAGATTAGGGATGTGACTTTGAGCATGAAATAAGACAACAAAAACCAATAGGATGTGCTCATATGACAATTGGGTGGTACTTATCTTGATATTGACATACTTAGATCCAGTATTTTAAAAATTTGATCAAATTGGCCGGTTTGGTTAATTTGATTGAGAATTATCGGCTAATTTAATTCGATTTAATTAAAAATTAAATTTTTAGTTTAATAATTTTTTTGACTCTTTTTAATCAATTTTAAATAATTTTTAACCGGTTAAATCTCCATAAATAGAAATCAATAAAAAAATTAAAAAAAAAGAGAAGTGAAAAAATTTTATTTAACTGATCGGATCACCGATTCAACTAATCATACTAATTGAACTACAAATTGATGATTTGATCAATTCGATCATCGATCCGGTTTTTAAAACACTAATTAGACCATAGGATGGGACCTCATGCATAGGCGATAACCTGTGCTTTAATTTTGTTATATTAATTTATATGTTTAAGCAAGTTTATAAATGGCAAAATAAAAAATATTTCTTAGCTAAAAAAAATTAACCATTTAAGATGACAATTTGGTGGTAAAAACATGTCAATGTGCCTGTTTGATTTAAATTTTATTATGATAGGAAAGGGATTGTGTATCGTACGATTATGCTCAAGTGATTTTTGTTTCTCAAAAAGTAAAAAAATAAATAAAAATATTTAACCATTTAAGAAGATAATTTGGTGGTAAAGGCATGTCAATACGGTTTGATTCAAATTTTTATTATGATAGGAAAGGGTTTGTGTATCTTACATAATACTCAAGTGATTTTTATTTCTTAAAAAGTAAAAAAATAAGTAAAAATTATTTAAAATAATTGTATATTTATAGATTTTTATCTTTCTCTTTTTACAAAAATAGAAAATTGAATAATAGTTTCTTTTGTTTTTATCAATAACTTAATTTTTTTTTTTTGTCTATGAGTTAAATTTATTTAATTAATAAATTGTAATAACCTTAATTTTGCAATTATTTTAAAAATATTATTTACAAAGAAAACATAAATATTTAATTGTATTCAATATATTTGTATTTAAAATTTTCATTTTTATAAAATTTCCAATTTTTATGATTTTGAATATTATTAATTATAGATTATATTTAAATTTTAAGATATATGTTTAAATGTAATGAGAAAAATTTTGTATATAGATATTTTATGAAAATTAAATAAATAAATAATTTATGTTTAAAAAAACAAGATATATGACAACATTTGATTGGCCAAGAGATATCTAATAAAATGTTGCTTGATATTTGAAGGAAAAATAGGCGAAATTATTGGGAGAGAGAGACTAATAAATCATTGCCTCCAAGCACTGTTTGGCCACACTGCCACTGCAACCACCTTGCCCACCCCCTGGTAAGCCAAACGCCACCAACCTAGTCAAGAATCAGTGTCAAATGATGAAGAACATGCCATCCAAAGTCACTAAAGTACCCACCACCGACCGAACCTTCCAAGCGAGATTTTAGTGACTATTTCAAGCAAACTTAGTGCCATTTCAAAACTCGAGGGCTAGGAGCATTTTGGTACCTACCTCGATCGGTAGGAACATTAGTAATCGCTAAAATTGAAGAGAGAATATTTCAGCTTCCATGACTTTTGAGGCATTTTTCAGCAAAAAAATGGAAAGGTTTTCTCCTTTCAAAAATGGGAGATTTGCTTAGGACAACAGCACAACACTTTGATCTATAATTGTCTTCCATTGTCCTTACATAACCATAGATGATCACACTTCGAGAACTTAATTAGCTATGTATCCCTAAGTCTTTGTTTACAAATCCTATCTTTTTTCACTTTATAGAGATCTATTTGATCATCCTGATAAATTTACAAGTTTTGAATACTTCATGTGATAAGAACAATGTTGCTCCATGTGAGCTATGGCCTCCTGAAAAAGCTGATGCCCAAAGAAATGGTCCCCAATTCATGATGCTTAATGATGATAAATTTGATCCTATCCATCACCTCTAAACTCATCTTGTGGATTACTCACAAGACCCTTATGAATTCAATGAGATGATTAATTGAGACCTATATGACGATGATGAAGTAATAAACTTATCTTCTTTGCATGAGTAAATCAAAAAGTGATAGCCTAAGATGCTTATTGTTGTCGTAGTAGAGTATTTTCACTATAAGACTTATGAGTCCTCTACAGTAAGAGATTGATGCTGATGTTCTTTCTTTGGTTTTGTTATTGATCTTCTTTTTCTTTGAAATCCTATTGTGTTAGTATTTGAAGGTTGTTATGAGGCAAAAGATAGGACTAAAGACACTACCTCTATGTGTTATGAATTAAAAATTTTGTGTTTTGTTCCATTCTCTATTGAACTTGATGTTGATATTATGGTTGTGATAGCTATAGTATGAGATGTGTTCTTGGTAAATGAGTTGTAAATGCTTCATAGTTAGTCTAGCCACAATTGGACTTTTTGTGGGTGATTAATTTTAGAGCTAGCAAGGGGCTAAAAAGCAATTATTCAATTTTAGTTCTATGAAGTTATGTCCCTTGTAAGTAAGCTGTGGTATGAGTACTGTATAGCTAACATGGTATTACTAGTTTGACTTCCTAATAATCTTAGCTTGTACTTTTCATATGCAACCCCACTGAATTGTAGAGTAGTAATCTAGTCAATCAGTAAATCTCAACGAAGTGGAGGTTAAGTATGAAATGATTACTTGAGGATGAGATGTGCTTTTGGAATTGGATAAATTCTTTTAGTAACCTTGTTAAGTATGAGAGTTAGTATGAACCATAGAATTTAGAAGTTTATAGATTAGTTATCTCATGAGTGTAAGTTTGTGGCTTTAAGGTAGGTATTAGAGTGCGCCGCTGAAGTATAATGGAGAAGTTTGGTTTAGGTGGATAGTGTTTGTTTTAGTTTTAAAATTTGAGAATAAATTTTCTTATGGAGGAAGAATGTAATAATTTGAATTTTGTGATTACTTTAAAATTTTTATTTTATAAGGAAAAAATAAATATTTAAGTGTGTTTGTATTTAAAATTTTCATTTTTATGAATTTGAATATTATTATTAATTATGGTTTATATTTAAATTTTAAGATATATTTTTTAATGTAATAAAAAATTTTGTATATAGATATTTATGAAAAATAAATAAATAAATAATTTATGTTTTAAAAAAAAAAGATATAGGACAACATCTGATTGGCCAAGAGATAGCTAATCAGATATGGCCTGAAAATTAAACAAAAAATAGGTAGAATTAGGGAAAGAGAGAGAGAGAGAGAGAGAGAGAGAGAGAGAGAGACCACCAAACCACTGTCTCTGGCCACTGTTTGTCCACATCGCCATTGTAGCCATCTTGCTCACTTCCTGGCAAGCGGAACGCCACCAACCTGGTCGAGAATAGTGTCGGATGATGGAGAACACTCCACCCAAACTCGTTAGAGCATACCACTGACTGAACCTTCCAAGCGATATTTTGGCCGATTCTAACCATTATCCCGAGCAAACTTGGTATAATTTCAAAACTCGTGAACCTAGGAGTATTTTGGTATCTACTTTTACCAGTGAGGATATCAGTAGTCGTCTGAATTGAAAAGAGAAGATTTCAGTCTCCATGACTTTTGAGGCATTTTCCTGCAAATCCAAGGAGAGTGAAGCTATACTGTAGATGGCAGCGCATTAGCTGGTCACCAAAGCATTGGTCCAACCGCCGTTGACAATTCAAAAATTCCAATGAGCTATTTCTCATACATACGTACCAATTCCAAGGTTAATTTCTGAGGAATCGACTTCGATAAGCCTAGAATGTTCTTATATTAAATTAATTTCAGTGTTTAATTATTTGAAAAATTAGTATTTTATCTGTATGTGTTTGTTTTAATGTTGAACGGATAAATTAAATTGTTAAGAAATTGTATGAAATTAATTATGATGAGGTTCTAAATTCTAATATCGATGATTTCTTGTAATTAGACAGTTAATTATTAGTTTAATTCTATAGTTAATTATATAGCTAGTTATTAGTAAGGATTTTTTATGAATTTATTTAAAATATTTTATATATAATTTGACCATTATTCTAATCAAATATATTATATATTTTCTTAATGTGTGTGTATATATATATATATATATATATATATATATATATAATGAATTAAATTGATTTTTATGGAGTTTAATTTATGTATGTAATTTTCTTTGTATATATGTGTATATATACGTTTCAAATATTTTGTGGGTATTATTATAAGTAAATAATTTATGTGAAATATGAATTTATATCATTAATGAATTTCTTTTCATATTATGAATTTATATTTGAGTTTTAAAGTTACTTTTAATTGAGTATCATGATGAAATATTTTTATAAGGATTTTTGAAATTATTACATTGGAGGTCTATGTTGAACCATTGAGCTGTGATTGGTTGATGTAAGTTGTGAATATTATTTTGAAGTACTTATTTCTTTTGTTTTAGCGGGTTATGTATTATTTTAGGGGAGACTCTGCTGGATTTTTGGCAGAATTTCTTAAATTTTAAAAAAGTCATAAATTAGGGCTTTCTCAATTAGTACTTGATTATTATTTTAGATACCTTTGGTGCTTCTACATCTGGTTCACGAATAGCAGGGATTGAACTTCTCTTCTTTCCACCAGTCTATAAGTTAATATAGTTTAATTAAATTCTACATTTATGCATTGTATTCATACATTAACGGAATATATATTAATTAACATTACTTGCATTAAATGTATCATGTATATATATGCATTGTATATGTGAATATATATGTTCTGTAATTTATGATTACTATATATACTTATGAATGCAACAGACAGAGGATAATGAGAATCCAACTCATACTAATACAAGAATGTATTTGATTATCAAATTATTTATTATATGAGATGATGTATAATTGATGATGACATTACATGGATAGTCTAGTTAGAGCTGGTCTCACCATGGTAGGGATGACAATGGGGTGGGGAATCCCCATTCCTATGGGGATTTGCCCCAAACGGGGTGGGAATTCCCTAATTTTTATCTCTATGGAGACGGGGATGGAGGATATTTCTTCCCTATTAGTGGAGATGGGGCGGGGATGGGGAGTGTATTCTCCACCCCACGAGGATCCCCGTCCCCGTCCCTGTAGGGAGCCGATATTATGTTTACATAATTATTCTTAATATTAAAATGTATATTACTTGATTAGCTTTATATATATATATATATATTAGAGTTTTTAATTTTGTCACTCATTCTTTATAATTTTTTCACATCATAATAATTCTAAAGAATTTTATATTGGATTGATTCATCTTTTCATCCTTTATATGTCTGAATTTATTAATATTTTTTGCATTAATTTATTTTTATTTTTCAGCATATATATATATATATATATATATATATATATATATATATATATATATATATATATATATATATATATATATATATAAGTTTTAATTTAAATATATTGGAATTAGTTTAAGCATAATTAAAATCTAAATTTTAAATTTATATACATTATATTTCACTATCTAAAAGTATATAAAATTTAAAAGAAATAAAATAAAATAAAATTTTCAAATGGAAAACGGGGATCCCCACAGAGATGGGGATGGGGAGTAAATAGTCACCGCATGTAAGATGAGGATTGGGATGGGGATTCCCTGCTGACATGGGGATGGGGATGGGGGATGGTACCCCGCCCCCGCCCCGCCCCGCCCCGCCCCATTGCCATCCCTACACCATGGCCCCTAGTATAGGGTTGCTTGGTTAGAGTTGGACTCATCGTGGCTCCATAATTTGAATTTTAACAGAGTTAAGGAAGGAGGGTTGACTCCCTATTTATGATAGATTGGATATCAGATAAGGGTTGGATTTCACAGACTAATTTCATCATGATTGATTATGTATGTTTATGGATGATCATATGTAATGTGGCACTTCGTATAAATTAACTATATCATATGTTAACTCATGTCAGCTTATTGGGTCGAATGCTCACCTATATTCAACATTTTTCCATGTTATAGTAAGAAGCAGAGTTAAGAGTAGTTGATGTATCATTGATGGGCTATTATTCTTTCTTTGCAATTGCCTAGCGATTTATTAGTTTAAATTTTAGAATTCTGCATAGTTATTTTGTTATATATAATTTTTCTTTGTGTAATTATGTTGAATTTAGAAAATAGTTGATATAACTGTATTATAATTTTATTGTTTAATATTTAGTCAGGCTTATGACGGGTTTTAGAAGGTTTATATTTTTTTATTCCCTATTACTGGTCACATGCTCTTAAATTTGGGTCGTGGCATAATTTTTTTTAAATATAAATTTCAACAAAAAAAGCCTTTAATAATTTTCATTAATTTCAAATAAAACTTTAATTTTCAGTAATCATTGTTATAGAGTAAATATAAGCATATATATATGTTCATTATTTTGGAATATATAGATTATAGTTTTTTTTTTTAATCTTATAGTTGAAAATTTTGAAAAATATTTATTTATATTTTATATTATTTCAAAGACAATTTAAGCTATGTTTGGATTGATGGAATATGAACGAGCGATTTCAAAAAAATCTATGGATTATGTCAAAATTTATTGTTTGGTTAGTAATAAAATAGCAAAAATTCATGAATTTTGTAAATTCCATCATATGCTTGAATCCTTTATTTGTTAAGGTTTTAAAATACCACCTCCTATTTTAAAATTACCATCTACACTAATTAAAAGAATAATTCTTTCATTATTTAGTTTATATATATATATATATATATATATATATATATATATATATATATATATATATATATATATATATATATATATATATATGATTTTAAAATTAAATTAATAATTTAATATAATTTTATTATGGGGCAATGCGTAAATATCAACTAGTTTTAAAATTAATGTTTTTGGTATTGACTATGTGGTTCAAATTTAACCAATTAATTTACTTGAACTTTTAGGGTGTGTTTGATAGGTCATAATGAGATGTAATGTAATATAATCAAATTAATTTTTAGTATAATTTTATATTAGAAATTTATTTGATTGCATTGCATTACATCTCATTATAGTTTACCAAATGCACTCTTAAAGTTTAAGTTTACTCTATTAATAAGGTCGAACTAAGTTTACTCTATTAAAAAGAAGGAAATTGAGAGAGTTTTGTAAAGTAGAAGCTCAAGCTCACCCTTTTCTCTTTACTCTATATATATGTATATATTCACCAATGCTCAGTTTAACTTAGTTAATAGAATAAACATAAACTTTAAGATCAAATAATCTAATTGTTAAATTTGAACCCAGAAGCCAACAATTGAAACTTGAAAACTAAAAAGATTAGGAAGTATATTTGTAATATCCCAACCCGATATAGGACATATGCACAGTATACGAGTGAAGATACCCATTTAACATCAGAATACGTTGCCAAATTGAAAATGAATATTTTCAATATTCAAATGATTTAAATATAAACGTTTTAAAATAATAATTTTATATGAAAATATTTTCCTTTATTGTTATATTTATATTGATATTCAAAATTATCTAAAGTTATAAACTTCCATTTGAATAGTGATATTGATATTGATATTTTTATTATTATTATATTGATATTAATAAGCTAAACTTATATTGATATTTGACATATGATTTATAAATATTGTTATATGAGTATTTAAAATAGTAGAAAATTATTTCAAATTTAAAATTGATATTTGAAAGGGGTATTGGTTTATTATATTATTATATTAATATTTTTAAGAGAATATTTTATTAAATGAATTATTGAGTTATTATTTACTAAATTGATAAAATTTTAAATTAAAGAAATTGAAATTTTATTATAAAATATAGAAAATTTTGTAATTAATATTTGAAGTTATATATTATAATTTTTATATTAAAGTTAATGGATAATATGATGAAATTAATAAAATTAATATTTTGGTTAAAATTACTGTTTTAGAATTTATATGATAAATATTATTATTATTGTTATTATAATTAAAAGTTAGTATATTTAAAAAAAAAAAAAAAAAAAAAAGAAACCAAAGTCGGCAGCCAAACAGAATAGAGAAGAAGAAATAGAAGCAGAAGAAGCAGAGGAACGGGCAGAGGGCAGAGAGAGAGAGAGAGAGAGAGAGAGAGAGAGGCGCAAGGGACTGCACGCTGGAACGCCGCCCTCCGGCCACCGCCGACCGACACGCGTCGCACCAGGAGGAAGGACGCCCGCCGCCCCGTCGACCGGTAGAGGCCCGTCGCCTGAAGCCACCGGATGGCGGCGCACGCTCCCTCCAAAGTTTCGCCGGCCGAAACTTCTAGGCCATTTTCCGATAACTTTCCGATCTCCGTTTTTAACGAAATTGGTATGGTTGAATCCCTTGTGATTCCAGCTTCGATTTGGTATATTGTTTGCTAATTTTAGATAATCTTTTTTATTGACCGGAATCCGGCGACATCAACGGTTACCGATGCCGTTTCTACCTGTTTTCCAGCGGATTATGGTAAACGAAAGTGATATTTGGACTCCTCTCATCACAAGCTAACTGATGATATCCTCGGATCGTGATTTGGTCGTCGTTGGAATTTTCCGGCGACCGGATTCCGGCGACCTCTGAAATCGACAAATTCGGACAGAAGCTCCAGCTCATTAAACCGAGCCATATGGTATAAATCTTGATTTCCAATTATGTATAGATAGTGAATTATGATTTTATTTGTAAGAATTTAGGTAGATAGTTTAATGGAATTAAGTGATTAAATGAGATAATTGAATTGAATTAATTGTTATTTATATGATTATGGAGTATTATTGGTGATTAAATGGAAAGATTGAAGTGAAATAGTGAGATTTGAATTGATTTGATTGAATTGAATTATTTGGAAGAATGAAGTGAGATGTGGATATTGTATTGATTAGATTAAATTAGTGGTTATTAGTTTGATAATAAGGAATGAAGTGGGCGGATGGGATTAGTGTATTGAAGGTCCGGGTTGGACAATTTGATTGTGATATTGTGGATAATTTGAACTTATGGAAATTGCTTAATCGATTTTACTTGAATAGTATGAAGATTGAAATGTAAAAATTGAAAGAAAGGAGAATCATTCTTTTAAGTGAGTTATTGGAAAATAATTAGAGAAATGTTAAGTTTAGTAGTAAGTATAAGTTTAGAATATCTTAATTTTAGAATGCTAAGTTGTGAATAAGATAGAAATGTTAATGACTTATGCTAAGTTAAGTAATGTGATAAATGATGAAGTGATTAATATATGATTGAAATGCATGTGTAGAGTCTAATAACAAGGACAAGGATATTGGGTAAAGTGCAAGAAGCACTAATCGTATCAGAGTCAAATGTACATAGGAGCAAAGGAGTCCACGGTGAGTACTTAATAATATAATATTCCTTATTTCATATACTTGAACCTTTATTGTTCCAACCTTAATGGTTGAATTGTTTCTATGCCTTGAAAAGTTGAATGGCTCATTGATATTCCAAAATCTTGATTTCTTGATAAGCTTAATCTGCTTATTGAATATTGAACCGTTGATATAATACTTCCTTGATTATTGAGCCAAAGTGAACCAAACATTTCTTTATGGCACTTGGCCAAATAAGTCTATATTGTTTGATCTTATAATATGATTAATAAGGAGAACCCAATTGATATTATATATTATCCATTATAATATTACATTTCTTGTGCTTTAAGTATAAGCCTAAATGTTGGATCACTTTCCTAATTAAAATGCAGTGCAATTCTTTGGCATGCATGATATGTTTTACCAATTATTGAATTAAATATCCCTTATGGCACTTGGCCAAATGAGCCTTATTGCTTCATTTCCTAATATGATTAATGATGGGAATTTTGATTATTTATTGATATATTATCCATTGAAGTATTTCATGGATGGAAAGGAAAAATGTTTTAATGATATCGTGGCAAGCAGAATACCCCTCTGATGTGGGGCAATACATCAGACATTGTGCACAATGGTAATGAACCTGCGGATAGGGTAAAGAGTATCCGAACCCTAGCTGGGAAGGGTTTATGGCCCCCAGTACGTGCGACCCGATCAGTTGTACGTGTGACTGAAATGGGAGTGAGCAAGGCGTAAGCCGCCACTCAAGTGATAATGATAATGTGGGAAACACACCGTTTCCATAAAGGAAATATTCTGCTAAAAATGCAATAATTACTGTATATGGAAAACTATTCCATAAGAATGATTTTTTATTCGTTTCACTTCATTGCTATAAGAAATTATCACTAAACCACCTATCACTTGCTTACTTTATACAGTTTTATTATGTACTCACTGAGCTCTGTCTCATATTTTAGTGGTTTAAACTTTTCAGGTACAATCAATGAGTTAGCAAAGTAAAAGTCCCAAGCTCATCCTTCGCTTGGAACCTGTTTTGATAAGTTTCGGTGTTGTAAGTAGAGCTCCATGGTTATTGAAAGTTATAAGGTCCATATGTAACATGAATGGTTATTAATGGGTTAGCATTAATATGTTAAAGGATGTTTGTATAATATGATTTGTATCATAACCGTTATTGTAAATACATATGAACTATTGAACGTTGAGTTAATGACATGAAATGAAACTTTAAAGGTTTTACAAGTTATATATGTAAATAATATTATAAGTGGAAATGATAGCAAGTAATGGGTATTAAGGAAATGTGATTAGGCTACGGTCTTGGGATATGGTTCAATGTAATGAATGTTAATTGATTATGAGTGGAATGGGTTCTACGGGTTTTGGTGCCCTTATGGCTACCCATGCCCTAGGACCGTCGCGGCTCAAAAGGTGGGTCGTGACAATATTAAAAATGTAGGTAGGGTAAATTAATAATTTACTTTCAAAATCTATAGAATTTGATTTTTCAGCCAAACATGATATATGAGAATATAAAAGATAAATCTAGAGATTTTGTTTTGATACCTGGTAGGTTTGGGGCATAAGGCATCTGGATTTTGTTGCTATTATTTTGCCCTGTCCTTGGGTTTCTCTTGGCCCTTTCCTCTTTTTTTTTTCATTTTGGGTTCACCCTTTGGGGCCTCTCCTCCATTCCTTTTTTTGAAGGCAAAAGCATCATCTTGTCTAATATACTTTTGGCTAATTGCCATAGCTTCCTCTAGAGTGGTAGGTGTGTGTCTGCATAACCCTTTGAAGTGGTCGGTATAGTTGGTGCCATTCTGTAATGCCTTTACAGCTCAGGCTTGATCCAAGTTAGTGACCTTAAGAGCTTCTCTATTAAAGCGGGCCACATATAATCTCTTAGGGGTTCCTTTTGTTTCTGGGTAATAGCTTCTAAGATTTGGGTTCGTTTTTCTAAGGGAATGCTTGCTACGAACATTTGCATAAAGATGGTGGTGAGCTGGGCAAAGTTTGGAATGCTTTCTTCCTTAAGGCCGTCGAACCATCTGATAGCTGCCCTTCAAGTGACCCTCTAAAGGCTCTGTATAGTACTTCATCACTCCCTATTTAGAGTTCAACTGCATGCTTATAGTCCATCACATGGACTCTTGGGTCTGTTTCTCTGTTATACTTTTTTAATACTAAGGGCTTGAATTTGTTGGACATTTTGTATTCTTGAATTGACTTAGTGAAAGGGGATTTTAGTACTAATTTGAAACTTTTGTCAATAGACTTCTTCCCTGTTTCACTTGTAAGTTCGTCCAGGGATTTTTTGACTGTATCATTTATGTCTTCCGTATTTCACTGGCCAGCCACTTCCTGTGATGAGGACCTCGAGGAACTTTGCTCATTGTCTTCACATCCTTTTTTGTGTTTTTTGCTAATGTGGTTTTTATTCCCAGTACCTCATTCTTCATAACTCTGGCTTCGGCTCCTGGTACAAGTACTCCGCTCCCAATCAATAGGGTATCTTCCCCTGGTTGTTAGAGTATTTTTAGTACCATGAGATGGTCCTCTAAGCTAGGATTTGTCCACATTGGTTCTGCCTCCTCTGCTTCGTTCAATTCGAAGATTTCTTTCTGAATCTTTAAGAGGGACTGCTTTAAAGTCTAGCCTCCGATGTAAGCCTCCTTCTTGTATCAGTTCTGTTTGAGCTCGAGTACTTGGTAGAAGAGGATTTTATGGGGTCTGGAGAGCTGCTAACAATGATTGTAGTGCAAACATGGCCTTTAGTGTTAATACCACCAGTTGACTATTGCTAGTTCATGG
Source organism: Reutealis trisperma (assembly GCA_947687605.1). Classification (NCBI taxonomy): domain Eukaryota; kingdom Viridiplantae; phylum Streptophyta; class Magnoliopsida; order Malpighiales; family Euphorbiaceae; genus Reutealis; species Reutealis trisperma. The sequence goes on from CANTUT010000393.1 coordinate 2,195,025, forward strand.
TGCAGAAGTACCAAGCTACTATAAAGCTGTACTAATGTCGATCAGTCTGAAGCGATCTATGGGGGTATTGGTCTCATTCTGGTTGTGAACCTCAGGATGAGTTCGACTACTCCTGGGATCTTTGAGAAAATTATGCTGCTCGTCATGGCTATTGCCTGTCATGATAAAAAAATCACGGTTGGCTTTAAAGGGATACAATTCGTTTAATCGCTTTTCCACAGACGACGCTAATTTGATTGAGATGAGTTTGATCAACAAAGAATATTGACTATGTATTGAACTAGAAAGATGAATAAAGCAAACTATGAATGGGATAATTTGCCCAAATGTTCTATTGAAGGTTGTCGAATTATAACGTCCTTGAATCCACCTTTGAGGTCTTACAATTGGGGTATTTATAGATAACAAGTTTTAATCTTATTTGGATAATAAGTAGGAGATACTAATCCGAACAGAATATTGATTTGGCTTTACTTGTTCTAATTCGTCTAGGATGTTTAATGCAAATAGAAAATGGATCACTTCCTCTCTCAGAATGGGTTTTACCCGTTATGCAGTACTTGTTGGTAGGGGAGAGCATCGGTCGGTTCGGTTTTCGAACCGAACCGAAATAAATGAAAATTTAAAATCGAAACCGAACCGAACAGAAAATATTTGGTTCGGTTCGGTTTAATTCGGTTCGGTAAATTGATCACCGTATATATAATTTTTTCATTTAATTTTAAACATCATATTGAGGTTTGCCTAAGCGGATGATGTATGATTAATTTATATGAGAGGCGCGGGTTCGAATCCTCAATAACGCTCAATTTCTTTTCTTTTTTTTTAATTATGTAACTAAAAAATTTAAATTACCGTGTGTCGAACCTGAGACCTTAAAGTAAAAAATGTCTACTTACCACCAAACTAAAAGGAAATAATTGACATTTTATGGAAAATATATAAACATATGTATAATTCGGTTCGGTTCGGTTTTTTTGGTTTTTCTCACACAAAAACCGAACTGAACCGACATTTTTAAAATTTTCAAAATAAAAACCGAAAACCAAAATAAATTTCGGTTCGGTTCGGTTTTTCGATTAAAACCGAATAGTGCTCACTCCTACTTGTTGGGCTCGAGCCCAGACTTATTTTATCTCTCATCAATACCAAACAATAAATTTATTAATTCCATTGATTTCATATCTATGATTTTTAATTCTATGTTTGGATTAGATTTGGATTTGATCCAAATCCTTTATTTGGATCACTAAAATTGAGTGGATTTGAATTTGAACTAAATACCCAATAAAATTTACTTGTCTAAAAACTTGAAAATTGAAATTCCTCTTTTTAACTAGTTATTTCAAATTCACTCTTCAATTTTTGCTTCTCGATTTTCTTCATTCTACTTGTCCCCTAACAAAAACAAAATTTCACCAAATCATGTTTTACTTAAACCTCGATCACCGCTTGCCATAAGCGCCACAAGCTTGGCTTTCTCGCCATTGCGAGAGACTCCAAAATCTCCCATGGACATATAATTTTCTATTTGGCAGCTAAGAATGTGGAGGAAATTTCAAAGTGAATGTATTTTATACATTTTGCCCTTTCTTCTGTCCTTGCTAGCTGTTGCTACATTTAGAAGAGACTATTTTGGACTTAATTAGATAATATGTTTATTGATTGTGTTTATGACTGTAGACAATAGAAGCCTGCAAAAAGTTTTGGTGAGAGATTTTCCTACACTGATTGCAGATTTCTTCATGTGGTTAGCTCTCAAAATATATATGTGTCAGTACATGATTTGTATTCATAAACTAGAATGAAAAGCTTGATGAAGGGTTGCCAGGCCTTTGTTTAATTATTGTTTGATTTTTATAATCTACAACTAATTATAAAATTGCAATGAAGTTCTTGGCTTTAGAGAAACTTGAGTTTAAGGTATAATTTGATGATATATGGTAACTTATATATGTAATTAGGTAGTAAATGCTAAAAAAGAAACGAGGGAAAAAGGGTCTAATAGTTGAAACTTAGACTTTAGAGATTAAAATAAGGATTAAAAGTTAAATTACATTTCATAAAAAATGTTAAATTAAAATGTTCTTTATTAATGGGATCTTAAAATGTAAGAATGAAAATTTAATTTCAAATCCAAATTTATAATTAAATAGTTATCCAAATAATAAATTTTAAATATAAAATTTCAAATTCTTTGCACTCTCCAAAAAATAAATTTATAAATTTATAGATTTCAAATTATAGACTTGAAATATAAAATTTCAAATCTAAATTTCAAATCCAAATCCATATCCATATATTCAAAGGCAACCTAAATTTATATAAATTCTGGGGATTTTGAATATTTTCAATCCAAACATGGCCTTAAATTCTTCCAACCTCATTTGTGATATTAAGCTACTTATGGGGGTAATACCGTGATTTAGTTTATCTGAAGAATCAGAACCATATGAAAATGTTGACGTCAGCTACTGACCATTATAGGGCTGGGCCTGGCTGGGAGTTAGTAAAAAAAAATTCAAGGCCCAGGCTCAAATAGCACTGGCTCAAAATTTTAATTTGAAAAATTATTTAAATTAACATCATAAAAATATATACATTTTAAAATATAAATATTCACAGATTAAATTATAAAATAAATAATATGTTTTTAATATAATATATTATTAATGAATATATAATTTTTATTTATAATTGATAATATAAATTATATATTTTTATATTTATATTTAATTTCTGAGTTAAATAGGTCTAAAATTTTAAATTTGTTGGGACTTAGAAAAAAGGTAGGTTTTTTGAAAGGACATTAGAATAATTAAATATAATGATATTTATGAACTCTTTTGGGATTATAAATTCTTATCTAACTAAATATAATGATATTTATTAATCCTAAGGATTAATTAATCAATCTTCCGTACTAAAGGGGCCAGACAAATACTTATTTTAAAAATTTAAAAAGTTGAAAAGATAAATTGAAAACTTAGTTTAATGGTTCTTTTAAAATCATTCACTAAAATCTATTAAATGGGTCCAACCACTGAAGTATATTGAAAGATCAAGATTTTTTTGAAAGGAATTTTTAATAAATATATAAAAATATAAAAAAATTACTATTTATTCAAATAATGAATTTCGAATCAGATAAAAATCACAACAAATAGTATATATTAAATAAAAATAATATACTTTTAGTAATACTATTTAACATTTAAATTTGTTTTTTAGGAAAATAAAAAAATAAATGTTAAAATAAGATAATTTTTCAAAAAGAAAATCATAAAATATTTACTAAACTAATTTAAAATCATTACAAATTCTATTAAATTAGTGATTCATTATAAAATAAATCAAAGAGGTTAAAAACGAAGAAAGTTAAAAAATGTAATTAGAAAAATATAAATATAAAAAAAGAAAAGCAAGAGATTATAAATATTAAAAATATAAAAATAAAACATATGATGTAAATTTTTCTTTTTAAAATAAGTATTGGACTATAGGCCGTAGGGCTTTTTAAAAATTTATTAGTGTAGGCCTTAAGATCTTAATTATCAATTTAAAATGTTTGGCAAACACAATTTTAAAAATATTTGAGAGGTCGACTGTGTTATTGAGTTTCATTTATAATTTATATGATTTGTTTTCTATCTATGTTGAGTTTGAATTTAGTTTAGCTGTTTATCTCATTATACAGAAAATAAAAATATTTTAAAATTTAAGATAAATTATTATTTATTTACTGAAATTTTATTTAGTTAATTAACTCATCATTACATTTTCAAAAATAAACTAATTAGTTTCTTGTTAGTTTCATTAGAATATTTTGTCTTTCCCTTTAGTTTTTGTATTTTTTCTATTAAATTTATGAAAAATGATTAAAATATTTTTATATATAAAATAAATATAAATATAATTTTATTTTTATTATTTAAAAATAAAAATAAAAAATTTAAATTAATAAAATTAAATAATAAGTATGTGGTTATATAATAATAATTTAATTATATAATACTTATCCAAATAATATAATAATAAATAATTCAATAATTTGATAATATTAAATATAATTATTGTATAATTATATAAATATTATTTACTTTATTAACTTGAATTTTTTATTTTTAAATAATAAAATTATATGTATTTAATATACAATAGTATTTTAATTATTTTTTTATAAATTTAACATACAAAAATATAAAAATTAAATTAAAATAATTAAATAATTTGATTGTACTTAAACTGCAAGCTAATTAATTAAATAGTAATTTGCCTGAAATTTGTCATTTTTTTTTTGTTATGTACTTATTTACCGTTCTGACAGTGCACTTGCATGCATTAATTGTTATGGACTGCCAAATTTCTAGAAGAAAGTGATTATACATGTGTTAAGTAAGCAAAGAAACCAGCGCAAAGAGAGAAGAAAAAAGTGATTGTTTTATAGTAGAATTAAAATTAGCATGATAAAAATTTTAATTATGTAATAATTATAATTAATTAGATAAATATACTATTAAAATTTATTTAAATATTAATTTTATTTAATATTTTAATTTTTATTAATTATATTAATTTTTAATGAAGATTTTTTTTTTTTTTTTTTGCTAAGGAATAAGGATAGTCATTATAGGAGGAGTTATGATGTGCATTTGAAATAAAAAAAAAAAAAAGAAAATTAATTGTGTATGTTATGTAAGTGAAAGGGATGTTTAGTAAATTTTATAAATTTTTATCCAATAGAATTTTTTTTTTCTCTACCACACTTGAAAATGTTAATTTATTGGAAGATATATTTAAAAAAAAAAAAAAAAAAAGAGTTGTACCACTAAATAGACAAAGAAGACTCATAAATGGTAAGAGTATTTAATAACCTCTAATTTTGGTAAGTAGCATTAATAGCATTTTGTCTTACCCAACCTACCTACAGAACCCACCCAACATAACTACTTATCTAATCTTTACCCATATCTCATATTTTCCTGCCTAATTGTAACAATTAATTAATTTTCCCATCCTTCTTTCTTTTTCTATTTTCTTTTCAAAATTTCAATAGCTTTTTCAGCATATTAATATAATCGGTGGACTATTTTATTTTATTTTAATATGTTTTTTAAAAAAAAAATACTTAAATAATTTAGATATTATTTGATATAGGACAAGTATACTTAAAAAGTAAAATTTTTAGAAAGTAGAAAATTTTGACTTGTTTAATAGTTATTATTGAAAAACTTTTCGAAAAATACGATATTTACTACTTAAATTTTTGAGGAAGTGCATTTTTGTAGGATAAACTAAAAAAGTTAGAATTTTTTAATTGAAATAAATATAAATTGATATATTTACCCTTTATTAAATAGAATTGAGTAAATGAGATAAGATATTATTATTCTTTTTTCAAATAAAAAAATTTATTTTTCAGAAAATTATATACAAATTAAACACATAATTATTTTTCAGAAAATTATATACAAATTAAACACATAACTATTTTCTAGAAAATTTACTTTTTAGAAAATAACTTTTCGATAAGTTTATTTCCTGGAAAACAAAAGATACCATCTCTCAATTTTCCTTTAATTTTCTCATTATTATGCATAATTTTAGTGATTATATTCGATCATATTATCCATTATTATGCATAATTTTAGTGATTATATTCTATCATATTATTCTATTAGATGTGCCCTTCTGTACATGGATGAAACCATATTAATGTCATCATTAAATGGCCTGCAAGTTAGAAAATTATTATCCTGTTAAGTCAGATTGATTTTAGTAATTGTTTATATTATTTACATTTGGAAATTGAGCTAGACAACAATTGACAATTGTTGTCCCAACATTATGAACTGGATCTGTCTTTACAATTTATAAGCAACTCATTGTCAAGGTTGGTAATCTGTCATTAAGCATAAATATGACCTATAAGGGAACTAATCAAATCCTACATATTCTAACATTGTATATGTTTTCATAGTCTAGGTCAATGAGATCAACAAAAAGTCCTCACATTGCATTTTCTATCTTCTCCGTATCATTAAAGCATGTAATATGATTTAAAACTAATAAAAATTAAATAGATTTAAAAAATTTCAATAATATTATTATTATATTGGTCAATATTCGTGATAATTTTATTAAAAAAATAAAAAAAAATATATGTATAGGCTTTAAAAAAAATTCAAAATTGGTCCCTCCAAAATAAAAATAATATGTCACTAAAATCTCAAAAAGTCTTTTATATTACATATAGCTTATCTTATGTAAAATATAACAAAATTTTGAATAAATAATAATATGTTACTATCGACGCTATAGCTATAGACTCTGAAATATTAGTGGAGCGAGCAGCAAACCTTAGACTTGTTTTTGTTAAAAAAGGATTTCATGAACCCAAAGTGCAAAATGGAAAATCCACATATATAATGCTTTTTTGTACTTTTCCTTTAAAAAATACATAAAATTTCAAGATAAATTTATGTATTAAGCTTAGATAATACCTTTATTTCATTGTTAAAGTCTAATGAAGTGTTTGATTATATATATATATATATTAAGCTTAGTTAAGTCAAATGTTGTCTACCGTATACTAATTTGTAAATAGCAAAATCTGTCTCCGCCAAAAAAAAAAAAACCTATATCATCTACCATAATAAATATGGTTGCAAGTTATGTATATATTTATTGAAACATCAAACAGTTTCAAAGACTCATAGTAATTCAAGAATTTAATGCTCCAGCACAACCAACTCTACCTCTCTGTCTCTCTCTTTCTTTCTTTCTTTCTTTCTCATAAAAACATCAATAACAAATCTTGTGTTGTATATCTAGCCTATTCATCCACCATTTGTGAAAATCTTTAAAACCCATTTCTTAATTTTGTTTTTTATTTTTTGGGTATGGAGTTTATAGTGAAGGTTGAAGAAGCAAGACCTGCAAGTGATGGAAAACCATCAACAGGCCCTGTTTTTAGGTGCATTTATGCCAAAGATGGTCTATTGGAGGTGCCTGCTGGACTAGACTCTCCTTGGCAATTCTTTAGGTATCTTTTTAATTTAATGCTCTTTTCTGATGAACTCTACTGGTTTATAATTGGTTAATTAATTCAATTAGCAATTTTTTTTTTTCATTTTTCATGAACATTTCTTGAAAATGAAAATAAAGCAAATGAGTGCGGTGGTTTCAGGGAATTGACATTTTTTCTTTTTCTTTTACTTTGGAAAAGCAATATTCATTGCAAAAGAGCCCTGAAAACAAGAAACAACATTTTAGAAGCAATAGTAACTGCCATTCTAGAAGAATAAGGTCAAGAAACGCCTTGCTACTTTGAATCTCAATTATTTACAATTCTTCTTTAGTCTTTACACACATTATTTAGATGGGGTGACTTGAGAATAATATTTTTATTGAAGTAATTGAATAAAATGGTGAGAAGCAAAAAAATTAAAAAAAAAAAAGGTTTATTAACATAAAGTAATAAAATTATAACCAGTAAATTCTATTTTAGATCGGTACTAACAAAGTTGGCTTTTGAGATCTCGAGTTGAAGTTTTAGATTGAATTAAATTAAAAAAAAAAAATTAAATAAGGCTTCTGTCTCTCATGTCAGTAGTGTAAAGTATATATGGAGAATATAAAAGTTAGCGCATCTCTTTAAAATTGTTACAATTTTGATGACATATTCTTTTTCGATCATTGTATGTGTTTGTATATATATATACATTTAAAAAAAAACTATATATGTATGAATATTTTATGTGCAATGCGTGCGTTTCTCATTCATGGGATTCCATTCTCCCGTGGATAAACTATTGAAGAGTGAATTGAGATTTCGGCCTCTCATATAGGTAATATAAAGTGTGTTTACAAAATATAAGGGCAAACGTGCTTTTTCGAAATTATTATGATTTTGAATTTGTATGTATTTATTTTTTATCAATGTGTATGTACATTTCAAAAAATTTCAAATTATGAATATAACACAAAATTTATAAAAATAAAAACAAACAAAATATTACTTTTAATTTTGTAATTTCCTATTTTTTTTTGTTAATTTAAAATTTTAAAGGTTTAGAAAATAAAAAAACAAAGTTTAAGCATCATTCTTTGCCTATTACTTTCAAATTAAAAATTTCTAAGCAAATAAGAAATTAAACATAGGAAAATTTTTGTTTATATCAAGTGCTTAAATTTATCTTATATACTAAATTAATAAATAATGAAATATTTTAATCAATATAATTTTTTTTGTCTAGTAAAAAAATCCATATATCTTTATCTCATGAGTATACATACATTGAAGAATTTCCAAAGCAGAGAATTTAATAGCCATATATAAGACAAATCAACAACTATAATTGAACTTCTATTTCCTGTAATCTTTGGCTCCATTATACAGTTCAATTTTTTATTTTTTTTTTCAAATTTTTGTTACTAAATAGTAATTTATATAAATTTTGATTTTGTTAGAAAATAAGTTCAATAATATTCATGAAAGTAGACTTGGTAAAGATAAAATTTTACTGCAAAAATATAATTATGAATAAGAAATGGAAAATTAATTAATTCTAAAAGAAAGATTTAATAAATTCCAATAATTTAATGGATGTAAATCTAATTTTTATATCTATTATTGTATTTAGCAATATTTTTATGAGAAATTATTTGTTACTCTATTACTGATCATCATACGTTAATAAAGTCGATAAAATAATTTTAATTATGAATGAGAAATGGAAAATTAACTAATTTGAAAATTTTTTTTCTATAAATCTTAAAATAATTTTTTTAATCTAGTTTATTTTTAAAAAATTGGAAAAATTAATAGTATAATTATCAATAAGAAATGAAAAATTAACTATTTTAATTTTTTTTTTTAAAAAAAAAATTTATCTAATATATTTTTCAAAAATCTTAGAAATTTACATATGGCCCATGCAGGTCTCGAACCTGCGACGTTCGCGTTATTAGCACGACGCTCTAACCAGCTGAGCTAATAGGCCAGTTGGTTTGTGATTATCGAAATCAAATATTTTAATTAAGATATAGTAGCTAATTAGCTTCATTCGTCGTAATCCATGAATTAGAAACTAATAGTCAATTTATTTTAATGCAGTGATTCAGCTCTTAAGAACCCAGATAACAAAATGCTGGGTCGACGTCAAATCACAGATTCAAAGGTAATTAATCATCAGTCTACAAAAGCTATCTTGGTAGCATACATATGTACAGCAATGGTGAAATTGGCCATTGGTCTACTTGCTGCTAGTAGTTTAATAATCGGTATTATCTTATAATGACAAAGACAAAAAGACAAAAAATTCAAATCCTGACAGTCTCTCTGCTATAAAAATTTTGGATTTAAGAAAGGAAAAAATATTGAAATTTCTTGTTTATAAAAGGAAAAGAAATAATTTTGATTCAATGATATATTTATGTATGAGTTGCAGGTGGGTCCTTATGTGTGGCTGACATATAAAGAGGTTTATGATTCTGTCATGAGATTAGGTTCAGCAATGAGGAGCCGTGGTCTCAATCCTGTAATGTCCAGTTCTTTTAATTAATTTGTTATTAGTGTTAATTACTTGTATAATACTACTTAACTTTTTTAAATGTAAGTGATAATTAAATGTATTTTTAAAGTAAATTTACACCAGAAATATATTTGATTACATAACATTATTATATGTCATTACAGTCTATCAAACGATACCTTACTGATTTAATCACATTCTTAGGGAGATCGTTGCGGTATATATGGTTCTAACTGCCCAGAATGGATTACTGCTATGGAGGTAATTAGTGATTTTTTTTTTTAATGTCTTTGTTAGTCTTAAATTTCATTTTGGAAAATTCTGATGCATCTGTCTGTTTTTAATTAAATTTTTTTTTTCAGGCTAGTAATAGCCAGGCTGTTACTTATGTACCACTATATGACACTCTTGGTATGCAAATTTTTTTTTTGAATTTTTTAATTTTTAATAAGTCTCAGTTTGCATATAATTAAATTCTTTTACCATTCACAGGTCCTAATGCAGTGGAGTTTATAATCAATCATGCTGAAGTTTCACTAGCTTTTGTACAAGAGAACAAGCTCTCTTCTGTAAGTTATCATTAGTAATCTATGAAATTAATCAAAGATTTGGGAATTAATGATTGTTTATATTCTCTTTAATAATATTTAACACAATTAAAATGTCTTTTTTGCAGATTCTATCTTGCTTGCCAAGTTGCTCATCATATTTAAAAAGTATAATTAAGTGAACAAATTAAAAACTACATCTCCCTTTTGAAGAGTCTGAATTTACCTATCATTTATCATATTTTTTTTTTTATATTTTTTTGCAGCTATTGTTAGCTTTGGAAACATTTCTACCCTGCAAAAGAAGGAAGCAGAGGAATTAGGAGTTTCTTGTTTTTCATGGGAGGAATTTTCTCAGCTTGTAGGATTTTGACATGATTTATCATTTTATTCCTGCAATTTAAACCATTTTTATAGAGTTTTAATTGTTTTTCGTGTTCGGTTTAGAAAACTTTGTATTTGATTTTTTACAGGGAAGTTTGGATTGTGAATTACCTCCAAAACAGAAAACTGGTATCTGCACAATAATGTATACTAGTGGAACAACAGGAGAGCCTAAAGGTGTTATTCTTACAAATGAGGCTATAATGGCTGAAGTATTATCCGTAGATCATATACTTTTTCTTACAGATAGAGTGGTAATTAAATAACCAAACAAATTATTTTTGGAATTAATTCTCACTTTTCAGAATGATATATTTGCTCTCAAACTCGAAATCTTTTGCCTTTTCACCGTTTGACTTATAGGCTTCGATATGCAGGCTGCAGAAGAAGATTCATACTTCTCTTTTCTTCCTTTGGCTCATGTATATGATCAAATAATTGAGACTTATTGCATCTATAAAGGGACCTCTATAGGATTTTGGAGAGGGGTAATAAAGATCAAGAACCAAATTTTATTACAGTTTCTTTAAAAATCTTTATTGTCTAAGTGTATCCATTGAAGTTTTTCTTTGCATTTTACTTACAGGATGTAAGATACTTGATTGAAGATGCTCAAGAATTAAAGCCAAGTATATTTTGTGGGGTTCCTAGAGTCTATGACCGCATATACACTGGTATAATAATTAAATTTATGTACCAAATGTGTATTTAAAATTAGATAGTCACATTCTTGGTAATTGTTGTTTTAAGCATTTACTTAATTCTTGAAGGTACCATGAATAAAATTTCATCTGGAGGTGTTTTGAAGAAGAAATTGTTTGATTTTGCTTATAATTAGTAAGTTGTAATGTTAATCTCTTCACATTCAAACTTCATTTCCTGAGTTTACAACTAATTTGGAATTTGTTGACAGCAAGCTAGGAAATCTTGAGAAGGGACTGCCACAAGCTCAGGCAGCTCCTTTTTTCGACAGGCTTGTGTTTGATAAGGTTAGTCAATTTAATACCCTTTAGTTCCATTCAGAAGATTTTCTGTTTTGAATCTAAATTGTATCATTTTGGTAGACAAAACAAACATTGGGAGGTCGAATTCGTATCTTGTTATCTGGTGCTGCACCTTTGCCTAAGCACGTGGAGGAGTTTTTGAGAGTCACCTCCTGCTCTACTTTATCACAAGGATATGGTATGAAAGAATGAATTCTTATAAAGAATGATTAATATTTTTCTTTGGATTTCTCTTAATCATGTTATTTTCACTCCTTTTTGTGTTTGTACTTTGTAATAGGTCTCACAGAAAGTTGTGGGGGATGTTTTACATCCATAGGTGATGTTTTTCCTATGGTCGGAACTGTTGGAGTTCCTATGACAACAATTGAAGCAAGACTCGAGTCTGTGCCAGAAATGGGATACGATGCACTATCTAGTGTTCCACGGGGCGAAATTTGCCTCAGGGGAAATACATTGTTCTCTGGTTATCACAAACGAGAAGATCTAACAAATGAAGTCCTTGTTGATGGGTGGTTTCATACAGGTAAAAAGAACCTTTTTGTATCTTTTTTCACCTTTTCATATCTTTTTTCGGTTAAACTTCTTTAAAAAGTCATATATAGCTGCTTTTAGTATCTTTACTTAACTGCTAGTAAATGGAAATTCTTGCAGGTGACATTGGAGAATTGCAGCCCAATGGAGCGATGAAGATCATTGACAGGAAAAAGAACATATTCAAGTTATCCCAGGGCGAATATGTTGCTGTCGAGAGCCTTGAAAACTTATACTCGCGATGCCCTCTTATATCATCGGTATCTCATTCATAGTTTTGAGCATCATATTCTATGTAAATGCCTAATGGAAACTGTTACCTGTTCTGCATTTCTATAACATAAACCTTTTTTTTTTTTGGGTACTGGTGTGCAGATTTGGATCTATGGAAACAGTTTTGAGTCATTTCTTGTGGCTGTAGCAGTCCCTGAGAAACAGGCACTTGAGGATTGGGCAGCGAACAACAATGTGACCGATGATTTTAAATCATTATGCAAAAATGGGAAGGCTAGAAGATATATACTAGACGAGCTCAATAGCACCGGTCAGAAACACAGTGTATGTGGATGATTTGATTTTCTTTGTTTATGTAATCTGCATAATTGGTTTTGTACCCTCAACTAACATGAGAAATTTCGGCACAGCTTAGAGGATTTGAAATGTTAAAAGCAGTTCATTTGGAACCACATCCATTTGATATGGAAAGGGATCTGATAACTCCAACATTTAAGCTGAAAAGGCCTCAACTACTCAAAAACTACAAGGTATTGTATTCTCCAATGCTTCTTAACACTGCAAGGCATATTATGCAACTTTTAAGAACAATTAAACAGAAATTATGACTTTTTTCATGCAGGACTGCATTGATCAATTGTACAGTGAAGCAAAGGGATCGCAGGCATGAGAGCAGTTCTGTAATTTCAATTATAGGTTCGTTAATGCCCTTATGAAAATCTTAAAAGAGGGGTACAAACTTGGTGATACCTTTGGCAACTGTTGATTATCGTCAATAATCATGAAATAGACAAATATTATTTGAAAATTTCTTATTCATATAAGGGATGTACTAATCCCTTCAAATTTCAATGATAAATTTATCCTTTTATTGCATGCTCATAATGCCATTGGTCCTATTATGCAACTTTCTTACAACAACACCTGAGAATATATAAGTACTGCCCCTGCAAAGATTACGATGAAGCCTGACTCCATACCTAGTCAGGCTTCAACGCAACCTTTGCAGAGGCAAATGCTTCTCTCTCCATTTGAGATACTTACTCAAGCATTCCTCACTTTCCTTTGGTCTAAAACAGCATAGGAGGAAAAAATCCTAAAAAGATCTATTCTTTATATATATTGAAAAACTCTATTATAGCTAACGCTTGAAGAGATGAGTAGGGATGACAATAGGGCGGAGTGGAAATAGGGTACTATTCCCATCCCAATCCTCATTTCAGCGGAGAATCTAGTTTCCATCCCATCCATGTGAGGATTCCCATCCATGTGGGGATTCTCATCCCTACGGGCGTCTTGTTCCTTACTTGAAAATTTTATTTTATTTTATTTCCTTTTAATTTTATGTACTTTTAGATAGTGAAATGTAATATATAGAAATTTAAAATTTAGATTTTAATTATGCTTCAGCTGATTCTAATATATTTAAATTAAAACTTATTAGAATTACACTATATATATATATATATATATATATATATATATATATATATATATATATATATATATATATATATATATATATATATATAAGTAATAGCTGGAAAATAAAAATAAATTAATGTAAAAAATATTAATAAATTCGTATATACAAAGTATGATGATTTATTTTTATTTTCCAGCTATTACTTATATATATATATATATATATATATATATATATATATATATATATATATATATATATATATATATATATATATATATATATATATTCATAAGTAATAGCTGGAAAATAAAAATAAATTAATGTAAAAAATATTAATAAATTTAGTTATACAAAGTATAAAGAGATGAATTAATCCAATTTAAAATTCTTCAAAATTATCATGATATGAAAAAATTATAAATAATAAGTGACAAAATTAGAAATTCTAATATATATGTATAAAGCCAATCAAGTAATATATATTTTAATATTAAGAATAATTATGTAAATATAATATCGGGCCTCCACAAGATAGAGATGGGGATCCTCGTGGGGTGGAGAATACATTCTCCATCCCCGTCCCATTCTCATTGACGGAAAAGAAATATCTCCATCTCCGTTCCCATGGGAGTAAAAATCGAAAAATTTCTACCTCATTTGAGGCAAATTCCTATAAAAAAAGGGATTTTTCATTCCATTGCCATCCCCAGAGATGAGAGATCCCTAGAGATGAGAGGATAGCAAGGGAGTATTATACAAGGTTCAAAGGTTTTGTGGAGTTCCTTTTTTTAGGACATCCTCTGTGTCTAAACTCTTATAATGTTTTCTAACTGCATTTATAATGTTTTCTAATTGCATTGGGCATCAAAGTACTGGCCGAGCATCGGCCACTTTTTATCTTTATTGGGAGCTATCACCAAAGAAAAAAAGTTTGTAACTAACAAATTTAAGTATAACTTAAGAATAAAGATTTATACTAACTTTTAACACTGAAGGCAAATGACCACGACTCATTTGAGATTAACGTTTAGTTAAGAGATATTAGTTAGGGCAATTATGCTTTTAGCAACATTAAATTTTCTATGAAGTACACATTTTTTTTTTCAAATCTTTATTTTTCTATAAAAAGGTAAAATTTTTGGCAATTTTAATAAAATTATAGGTTTCCGAGTGAAATTTCTTGAATTTTTAGAGTACCATATCTGCGAAGCATACATACATTTTGTATAATTGATAATTTTTGCTAAGTCGAGTAAAACTTATAATAATTGCAATGAAATTATAGTTTTTTCTTGTGAAAATGAAACTTTAATAGTTATATTTAAGGGTGGGTATCGGTTCGGTTTGGCTTGAAAACTGAAAAATTGAAAACTAAAATTCCTAGAAATTTCAAAACTGAACCAAACTGAATAAATCCTCCTAAACTGAATTTTAAATTTCACCTCAGTTCGGTCGAAAATCGGTTTAGTTTATTTTAGTTTTTATTTTTATATATAATATAATATATAAATATATATTAATAATACATAAAATATTTAATATATAAAATAATTATTTATAAAATAATATATAATATATAAAATAAAAATAAAAATAAAAATAATATTAAAATTATTAAAAATATATTTAAATATATGATTTCGGTTTTTTCAATTTATTCGGTTTTCAACTTCTAAAATCGAAATTGTTTAAAATATCAAACAAACCGATAACTGACTGCCAATACTTGAACTAAACATAAAATTTTGATTCGGTTCAATTTAAAAAATTAGTCTGGTTTGATTTTTGCATACCCTAGTTATATTGGTATCATTTATCGTTCATTATTCTTTGGAAAAAAAAATGTATTGTTCATTATTTAAATTTTATTTTATTTTAAATGTTATATTTATTTAATTTTTCAATGGACTGCACAAACTTTTTGTAAAATTATTTTTCTAATAAGGATCTGATTCTGATTTATGAAATCTTTATAAAATCATAGATTTTCCTGGCATGCTATTGGCAACCAGCCCATTCAACATAGACGCCAGGAAAATGCTACCTGCATAGTACTAATACTTATTTTTTCACAAGAAGGCCATTATGTTTTTCCATGAAACCACATTAATTTTCCTTAAGGTAAATAAATTTGTACTCTTTTCATTCTAAAATATTTGTAATTTTGTAAATCTTTTTATTTCAAAATATTTATTGTTTTATAATGTCAATAAAATTTTTATTACTTTTTTCGTCTTAAAAAGATCGTCTATTTTCTTTTATCACATAGTTTAAAAAAATACCATTAATTACTTGCGAACTTCTAAATTTTACTCCATCTATCCTAAAAAGGTTGTTCACTTCCTTTTCTCACACAATTTAAGAAAATATCATTAATTGCTTGTCAACTAATAAATTTTATTATATTTTTCTACTTTTATCCTTGCATATAGTCATTTATTATTGTCTTTATTATTAATTTTGAGAATATACATATGTTAACTAATAAAGATAAAATAAATAAATATCTATAACTATTTCTAGAGTGAGCAAGTATTGGGATATCCTAAAAAGAAATAATAGACAATCTTTTTAGGACAAAGGGAGTATTATATTTTTCCATTTATATTTTTACTCTATCCGTTGCATTTCAAGTATCGTTTTAAAAAAAATTCATATTTTATTTCAAGTGTCGTTTTTATAAATTCAAAATAGTATTAATTAAAAAATTCTAAATTTGCTCTTGTTTATTAAATCCCCTAATCTTAACTAATTTACTCATTCTCTTTTTTAGTATTCTTGAAAAAGGATAATTAGGTAAAATGAATTTTTCATAAAATTTATAATCATTTATCATTATCTTGGTCTGTGTTCTCCGTTTTTTGAAGTGGAACAGAGAGAGTATTATATTTTTCCATTTATAATCTTATTTATACTTATTTATTACCATCTTTTTTATTAATTTTGAGAATATATAAATACTATACATTTCAATTAATAAAAATAGAATGGACAAATATCTATATCTATTTTTATAATAAATAAGTATTTTGGAACATCTTAAAAAATAATAGTGAACAATGATTTTTTGAAATGGATGGATGAAATAAAGATATTTTAATCTTTTTACTTTTAAATTGTGATGATTTAATAACTTTTTAATTTATGTATCAAAATTTTAAATGATAAATATTTTAAAATGAAGGGAATAAAATTCTAATTCGGCGAGATTTATTATGACTACAAAGTCTGGTCCAATTATTAGTTTGTTATATTCTTGCAGCCTAATTGTTGAGGACAGATTATTCAACTAGGTGTAATGCAACTTCACTTATATAAATTTAAAATTTATTTTTTATAAAATTTTTTTTCATAAATTTTTTTTTTTTATAAATTTAGATTTGTCTTTTATAAATTGAAGTGATTCTCAGATTTAGAGTTTGTTAAATGGTAGATCTCAATTTTAAATATTTTAAACTGCAAAAGTTATTACTAATTTGATGAAAAATGATAAAAGGGAAAGGCTAATCCGTTGTGTAATTTATAATATTATTTTCTCTGATTAAATTTCTAATGAAAAAAAAATTGAGGTGATTGTATTTTTTAATTCAATCGGTGCACCCAATAATTTCCAGTAATTGAGAATACAGATTTTGTAAATAGCAATGTTGTCTGCATTGAAATTAGTAGAATCATCCCAGAAAGAGAAAATCCCCTTGGCAGCCTTTTAACAAACTCAGATTTTTCCACGGGACTGACAAAGGATTTTCATAATTCAAGAACTAGTGATCTTAGAAAATTTACAAAAATTAAAAAATTTACAGAATTAGAAATCTTCAACTTTGGTGAATGTCAGAAGAAGCATTCTTGAGAGTCAACCTATGGTTTTATATCATCATAGTCTCATATAGCAAGCTGAGGGCTCGCTTCATTTTTCAGTAGAGCGACATAAAAAGATCATCAAAAAGCTTTACATGGACAACAAGGTAAACAATCATCAATATCTCTAACAAAATGTTCATAACATATGACACTTTTTTATTACAGGTAAGGGTAATGCAACAATCTTTCAAAGTTCCAGCAAGCACTTTTTGTACAGCAATGGTAAAACACAACTGAATAATAATTTGCAGTCTCAATAACACTACCAAGGCAATGAATTTTTAAGACTAAACATATTGTGGTACACAAAAATAAAAAAATCCAATGTGTACATAACGTACAATCTGCTAAGTTTGCCTAAAGGAAGTCAAGTACCAATGCCCAGGCAGGATAAACAAACAGAAGGATTATGCCAAAGGTGTTTGATACGCCACGTGCTTTCGTGAAGGAGTTTCTAAATCCACCTGATGCCCGGATATGTTCTTGAAGCAAATAGCAGGCAATGATAAGGCATATTGCCACACCTATGAAGCTACTCCTTAAGGTGCTTGCAAACAAACTTGGAGCCACCACAATCAGAAGAATCAAAGCAGCCGGCATTTCCAGCCAATCTGCAACAGGAGATTAGATAATGAGCATTTGAGTCAAGAAAATTTAGTACCAACTTTCTTGCACAACTAATAACATTCTAACAGCAAAGGCTTGTCAATGTTATCGACTAGATATGTAAGGGTAGATTTATGTTTAGTTAAGCATGAAACTGTAATGGCAGATTGAACGAACTGGGAATAAAGTATATGTTTAATCAAACAGAGATTTTAAAGTAAATGCCCCACACAAATTAATCTGATCCAATCATAAAATGACCAAAACCCATTTTATATACCTGGGAAACGTCTTGGGAAGAAAAGACGCAATATAACAGCAACAAAAGCAATCCATTTTCCAACCTCACCCCTGCTCAAAGTAACAATGTAATAGGTGAGGAAGATGAGGAAAGGACCATATAATATAATTGATATCCAAAGACTGAAATCTCACCTGAATAGGCTGAACAGTATTGAAGGAAGACTGAAGAAAATGTAAGGAATTAACAAACCAGTAAGTATGTTTGTTCTCCAGTTTGTTCGATCCAAGACCAACAAATAACTGCACAAGCACAATATGGAGTATTTCAGGCTAAAAGTCTTGATTAAAAAAAAAAAAAGAAATCCATAATTATTTTAGCCCAATTTTATAGCAAAGAAAAATGGACCAAAAGAAACAGAACACATATAACATTTTTGCAGTATTGAAGATAATTGGAACACATATATTTGCTGATGAACTTGAAATTCTTACACACCTCGTCAGTAATCACATATCAGACAACAGCTTTAGGTGATGTTATGGTGTTGGCTTCTTTATTTGTGATTTGTGAATCTATAAATGCATATATATAAAGGCAATAATTCTATGTTTTGATATAGTGGATAATAGTTATCTTGCTAGACTCAATTATCAAGAACTAGTTGATACAGAGACAAAAACCCATTACAGATAATGATAAAGGCAGCAGGCTATTGCAGCTTAGAATAATAATATGTATACAATCATTCATAAACTATCTCCACAACTGACTCACAAAAGGCTTATTTTTGGCAGAAATAATCTAATAAAGAAATTATACGAAAGAAACAAAGAGCTACATTTATATATATATATATATATATATATATATATATATATATATATATATATATATATATATATATATATATATATGAATAAGAAGCAAAGTAATAACAATTTGAATTGGATTTGAACAAAGAACACCAAAATATTCATCATATATAGACATGCTAATATACTTCAAATCTAGCACAGCACAATTTTATTTATAGAAATCAATTTAAAGATAATACATAAATACAATCTAAATCCAAATTAAATGTTTAACAAGAACACACACCACCAGCAATAATTTGGAACACAAACAAACAAGCAGAACCAATCAAGAGTCGAGAGAAGAGAGGCATACATTGCAGCAAAAGAAGCAAGCCATTCAAGAAAAGCGGTCCCCAAACCTAACCCACCGAGCTTAATGGCATGATTGGCTAGATTTTTAGCAGCAATCTTCAAATCTTTCATATCAGAAGCAATTAAATCACTGATCATTTCTTGATCTGTTTTCATTGCTACGTACCTTTTCTTTCCCATTTCTTGATCCAAATTCTAAACCTTAAAATTCAAGAAATTAATACACAAATCTTACGAATTTTATATTTTTTTACTTGACTGTCGGTTTTTAGTTACGCAACAACAATTGGAAACAAACTGAAATGACACGTGGATGTTCACCATTTTTTTTTTCTTTTACTTGTTGCAGTTGTTAAGCTAATGTAATTGTTGCCAGTTGTCCTTCTTAGTTCTTCCTTATCTACTCTATATGATTAGATAATTGTTAATTATGAATTTAATCATCGAAATTTGTCATAATTATGATTAAGGACGGAAATTCTAAAAAATTATGTAACTTGCAATACTCTCTAGGCTCATTTGACTTCAAATTGAATCAAATAAAATATAATGCTCATTCAAGTTGTCTATTGCATTTGTTGTGGGAATTTTATTTTTTTTTTTCCACATCTCAAATATGTTGATTACATTCTACTTTTTTTTTTTTTTCCTAAAGAAAATTTTGACTTTTGGTTATAAAGTATGATAGAAAAAAAAAAACTATGATTTGCCATATTATATTTATTTTGATCTTACTATTAACAAAAAAAAAAAAAAAAGATTTTTGAGGGATTAAAGTACAATCAATTTTAATATTTTAATATACTCCCTTCGTTATAAAAAATTGTCCACAAATGTCCTAAAATGCATGTTTACTGTAAAAATAGATATAAATATTTATCTATTTTACCCTTATTAATTGAAATATATAATACTTGTGTATTATCAAAATTAGTAAAAAATATAGTAATAAATGTGTATAAGTAAAGGTACAAGTGAAAAAATATAATAAAATTTATGAATTGGTAAGTAATTAATGATATTTTCCTAAATTGTATAAGAAAAGCAAGTGGACAATATTTTTGGAACAAAATGAATAATATTTAGTAAAATTAAAAATTAATTGGTAAAAAAATTTAAGAAATAAATAAAATAAGTGATTATTTGTAAATTAAAAAAAAATGAAAAATCTAGTAAACTATTATATTCGATGTAAATTTTAAATTAATAATTTGATTTATTATATTTTTTAAGCTAACTGAAAATTTTAAGATGAACATTATCAAATAATTTAAAATAATTAAATTCTAAAATTTTAATTTTATGAATGACATTATTCAACAATCTCTAAGAGTATAATTCAATTTAAAATGTTAGGAGCTAAAATGTAATAAAAAATTTTAAAACAAGGCATTTTAATTTTTCAAAAAATAAAAGTGAAAAAGGAGAAAGGTAAATTATTTATGGAAAAGAGGAAAACAAAATTAAAAAGTTACTTTAAAACAAAGTTAAAAGGTACATTATTCGACCCTATCAATGTTGTCGACGGAATCATATACTGGTATGGTTGCGTTGATGCTAATGCTATGTGTAGCAGTACTCTGTTGCTTATGAGTTGGAAAATGGCGATAGTTCTCTTCCTCGCCAGGCTCTTCTTTTGGTCCATATTCTCTAGCTTATCATTATATTCAATTTCATTATTAATACATTTTAATATGGACAAGTTGTCTTAGGTGCCACAGGTTTGCCCAGCCAAACCAAGAAGTATCATTCGAAATTCAATAATATGAACTCTATATCATATTTGAATAGAATATCCTCTAATCCGTCTTTAAGTATAACACAATAACACATAAACCGACTTTAGAAGAAATTCGAGTCCTAAATTGCCTTTTATAAATATCTTTTTTTTATTCATAAGATGAATAACATATTTTAAATACTTTAAACTCGCTAATTTTTCCAAATAACAACTTTTGCAAATTATCTAGGTCCTTTAACCTTTCTATTTTGCAAATCCTGAAGACTAGTGGATCATCCTCTAATCCGTCTTTAAGTATAACACAATAACACATAAACCGACTTTAGAAGAAATTCGAGTTCTGAATTGCCTCTTATAAATATCTTTCTTTTATTCATAAGATGAATAACATATTTTAAATACTTTAAACTCGCTAATTTTTTCAAATAATAACTTTTGCAAATCATTTAGGTCCTTTAACCTTTCTATTTTGCAAATCCTGAAGACTAGTGGATCATCTATTAGTATATTGAAAATCAGAACTCATCGTTGAACAAATCAATTATATTCTTGTTGTATTTTGCTGTTTTTAGGCCCAGTTAGGCATTGTGTTGTGTGTGCGATTATCAATGGTGATATCCACGTAAATTTTGCTTACTTTGCAAAAGAATGGGAAGAAAGTTGAGAGGGTATTTTACGTAAAGCAAAATTATTATTATTATTATTAACGGAATTTTAAAGAAAATTAGAGCGTAATGACCATTTTCATTTATAAAATGAAACCTGAGTAACTTACTAATTAATTATTAAAAAAGAGAGACCATTACATAAGTTTAATTCGATGGAATTTTGGGATTCGTTCGATTCTGGAGTAGTATCTTTATAATTCAAAAACTTGCACTTACAACAAAAACATGTGACTCGAGGGAAATACAATGCATTATATTTCTCAAATTTTCATCAATAAGTAATTGTTTTTTAATTAATTTATTTATTTATTAGACTTTATAATTGTTATGTTTTATTTATTTTACGCAGAGAAATTTCTGTCGTGGGATTAGTTCAAGGGCCCAACTCCAACACAAGCCCAGTTGCTTCTATTTCATGATGGACCTCTCTCCTCTAACGAGCAAATACCTAAGCCCAATTGTAGAGTTAAATTCTTATATTGGACTTCTTGACTTCAACCGGGACTGCGTTTCTTTTAACTAGTTGGACTGGACCAACTCCAAAATATTTTTATAATTTTATTTTCTTTTACTTAAAATTGCTATATATATATATATATATATATATAAGAGAGAGGGGGAGCTTAATAATTGAAAAAATACACATTATAAAATTACAATTCTATTCAAATTTCTCAAAATAAATTATTAACCTTAACATTAAAAATTAATTACAAGTATATGTATATCCATTTGATGAAAATAATAGGCCTATTTAATAAATTTACCTCAATTTTATGTCTCTTTTCAAGAGGACCTCAATTTTAGAAAATAGATATTTGGCAAACAAAAAAAAAATTTAGAAAATAGATAATTTTGCTCTAATTTGAAATAGTTGTTGCAATTATACTCCAAAAGTCAAAATTGAAGAAAAAACATAATAACATTTCTTCTCTATTGAGCAAAACTACCTCTATATATTTTTGCAATTAAATCATATTTTCAGAAATTGAACAATTTTACCTCAATTATACTGTTTCGAATGAGCTAGAGTTTATGCACATTTTACTACATATTATTCAAAATCAAATTAAAATCTTAAATTCGATCTGCTTTAATTTTATAACACGTTAGTCTTTTATATTTAGAGGTAGAAAAATAGATGTATTAGGGTGAGTATAAATTTTATTTAAATGGATTATGTGATATATCATCCATATACTCATTTATCACCTGATTAACTATTCTATGGGTTTTTATACCCATTTAACTTACCCTAATCCTAACGCGCTTATTTACCCATTTATTATATAAAAATAATTTATTTAAAATATTTTTTTCTTCTACATCATTTTATTCATTTACCCTATTTATGATAAAAAATATTTTTTTATTCACGCACATAAATTTTAGGGGAAAAATAATTTTAGGAAAAACCAATTATATTTGTGTCATTCTCAAAATTAATTAAATTCAGAAAAATTCACAACTTTTGCAAGGAAGTCTAGTTAATTTAGAAGTTACCCAGAGTCCTGTGGCTGCCTTCGGTGCCATATATATAACCATAACCGTCAATATAGGGCCAATATTGGAGTTTCAAAATCATAATAAAAATCAAACCAAACCATTTTTTAATTAATTTTTTCTTTTGTGTAATTTGATTCAATTACTTCTCCATTTATTTTAAATTATTACAGCTTAATTTCATGATAAAAAAAAAATTTAAAATAGTTAAACCTGATTTATATATATATAATTTATCTGCATTTAAATATATATAATATTCATTTTTTATTATTTGTTTAACAATTAAAGAATTGACCAATCTAATTGAATTATAATAATTTCAGTACGGTGCCATTGATTCTTCCAACAATTATTTCAGTTTTTTTTTTCAAATTTTTGGATATTTTAATTCAATTTTAAAAATAATTCAATTATTTTAATTTTGCTCAAATCTAAAGTCAATCAGTACTGACCATAGTAGACTTCATCCATCATTTTGGGTGGAGAAGTACAAAGCTATTTTTTAAAATGTTTATGATTGATTAATTAATAAGTAAATGGATGTATAAAATATCGTCAAAAGGCATATCGATCCATCTTAGCAAATTATAATTAATTTTATTTACCTTATATATATATATATATATATATATATATATATATATATATATATATATATATATATATATATATATATATATATATATAATACTTAGCAAGGGCAGCCTATTATATGCATGATCAAAGTGATCTATGCATGATCAAAGAAAGTGGGTTCTTCCCCCCTCCTTTCTTACTTGATCTACTGTTATCTGATAATCAATGAAAGCTTCACATGATTTGCATTAAAAAAAAAAAAAAAAAGGCTGCACTTTTTTTTTTTTTTTTTTTAAAAAAAGGGCTGATTATTTATTTAAAAAAATTATTAATGGATTGGGATGGATACCCATATCCATCCCTTTTACACTCATATATTAAGATGATAAATGAATTAGACCCATTAATGACCTATTTATAAATTAACTATCTATTTATCACCCATACCCTTATTTAAGTGGGTGGGTATGGGTGGACAAATGAGTATAGGTCATTTTGCCACCCATATTAATATTTGAGAAATTTTATTTTTAACCCCTAATTTTCTCTTTATACTCTTTTTCTTTTTATATTCTCCTTTTATTTAAAATTTTCTTTTCACAACCCCCTATTTTCCTTGCTTCCCTTTTAATTTTTACAATCCCTTTTCCCCAATAATATATATATATATATATATATATATATATATATATATATATATATATATATATATATATATATATATATATATATATATATATATGTATATTAAGAGTCATCTAGGTAGAATTTTTAAGGTTAAGCTCAAATTGTCTGTATTATGATATTCCTTATTTGTTATTTAATTTCGGCATTTCAAGTATCTTCCTAGTTAGCAGATAACAAACACTCTAAGAAGAGTTGATTTAGATTTTGTCAAGTTTGTGAATATATATATATACACACACACACACAAAAGAATGCATAAAGGTATCATAGCATTTAGTTGGAAATGTTGCTTGTGAATTATGATGTGCATTACTTGTGGATATTTTGATGGGATTAGGATAACATAGGACCATATAGTATTGTGATTTTGATTATAATATTGATATGAGCATTGAGATTTGATAAATTATGACTGGCGGATATTTCGATGGGATTAGGATAACATAAAACCATATAGTATTGTGATTTTGATTATAATATTGATATGAGCATTGAGATGTGATAAATTATAACTGGCATGATGGTAAGGGCTTGCTCATTAGTCGGTATTACTTGTTAGTTGGGTTGGTGCTGATTGACATAGACCGTGATGGTGGAATTCTATGTAATAGATTTTAAAAGAAAATATTTGATTTTAAAGAGTCAAATTGGGAGAGAAGCTCCCTAAAATTGAGATTTTATATGGTTCCTATAGATTAATCCTCATTCTTAGATTATTATGTGATTATTTAAATATATGGCATTGTGCATAAGCATTTATGTTTTCAGGATGAATGTGTGATACCGAGATTTATATATTAGATTGTATCATTTATTGAGTTCAGATGTTGACTATTGTCTCCCTCTCTTTTCATATTGTAGGTTGAGCTTAAGGAAGTAATTTTAGTTAAGTTATTCATCCCTTTCATCCTCCAATAGTGAAGTTTATTTTATTATATTCAATTATGTAATTATTTTTAGATTGTTTTGTTTTATAAATTCTAGAATTCCGCATTATTAATTTCATTATCTGTAATTCTGTATAGTTTAGTTAGTTGTATAGTATTTGTAAATATGTTGAATTTAAAGGATAATTGAGTTTTCTCATTGTGGTTGGTGTGATGTTTTGTTAAGTAGAAATCTGATGATGATTTGAGATGACTGATAATTTTAGTCCCGAGTGGCAGAGATTTAATGTTTATGCACAATTTTACTTGACAGTTGGATTATAGCCCTTAACTGCTAATTTTATAGCTATCATATTATAGTTTTGTCATTTTGTGTTTAGCTAGGCTTATTATGGGTTCTAGATATCTGAAATTTTCTCATGTTCTAGTGTTGGTCACTAGGAGTGTGTAAACAGTCAGATCGGTTCAAAATCAAACCAAATTGAAAAATCAAAATTTATTTTTTATCAAATTAAATCGAATCAAACTTATTGTGAAAAATCGAACCGAACCGAACTGAAAAGTTCAGTTCGATTATCAGTTTGGATTGATTTGAGCTAGTTTTGTTTTTTCGCTATTTCTCTTTTTTCTTTTCATAAATTTGAGATGAAATTTAAGTAAATTTTAATATATATTTAATAAATATATATAATATAAATATTTTTTATTTCAAATTTTAATATATATATATATACACACACACATAGAGCAAAACTTCTATAAATTAATAACTTCTATTAAATAATAATTTTTTCTGATCTCAACTTAGGCTAACCAGCTAGATTAA
Organism: Reutealis trisperma; assembly: GCA_947687605.1. Classification (NCBI taxonomy): domain Eukaryota; kingdom Viridiplantae; phylum Streptophyta; class Magnoliopsida; order Malpighiales; family Euphorbiaceae; genus Reutealis; species Reutealis trisperma. The sequence continues at coordinate 2,221,465 of CANTUT010000393.1, forward strand.
TAATTTCGATAAAATAGTAAGACAATAATTTTTTTTTGAAAATATTGCATAATCTCTTGATCCCATTAATATTATAAATTAATAATTCACTAAAAGTATATATCATATTTTACTAAAATGTAAGTCTGTTATTATTTTCTTAAGTGTTAGTTATATTGGAAATATTAATACAATTAAATTATACTTGCAAATTAAATAGATTGGTTTATATTTCTTAAATTTTTAGCCTCCTTTTATTAATAGAATAATTTATATTTTTATAAAATAAAGTAAATTTTTAGTTAATTAAACAAGTGTTGTTTTGAATTATAATTATACTCGATAAATTAATAAATTATTAATTTACCAATTAATTAATATCTCTTTAAATTGATAAAACTTGTATGGTCCCTAGGTTATTAATTTATAGAAGTTTACCCTCTGTGTGTATATATATATATATTATTAAGTTCGGTCAGTTCGATTTTAATAGAAATTTTTTGAAAAAAATGAATCAAACCAAAATTTAATTCGGTTTTAAAATTTTCAAATTAAATCAAATCAAACTAGTTGATTTGATTCAGTTTTTCAATTTTGATTTAGTTTTGTACCCCTATCAATTACATGTCTTAGGTTCAGTTCATGATAAATATTGTCTTTTTTTTTTTAAAAAAAAAAAAAGAGGTATAATTGAAAAAAAAAAAAAAACTTGGGGTAGATTTATTCTAATTGGCCAAAATTATATGCATTGTTCTTTGTCATTGAAAAAGGATTTGACGAAGTGTTACCACATAAAGTTCAATTTAATAATAAGTAAAAAAAATGATAATGCGCTATTTTTTATTTCAATTTTTTTATAAAAAAAAAAAATTATGATTATGTAACTATTGTCTAAAATGTAATCCATTTTAAGACATGTACACAATTAGAATAAAAGAATATAATAAAAAATAAATAAAATTTAATGAAAAGCATGAATCATGGTCTGATTATATTAATGTGATACCGTAATCATATACAGAAATTACATTGATTATACAGATTATATTAGTTGTTGATTTGAATATAAAATACACAAATAAAATATGTTATTTCTCTTTATTCATAACGTGTTGATTTATTGTTTGATACAACACGCAATTAAGTATTAACTATTATATGTAATGGTAATTAAAAAAATTATAACAAATTTACCCGTTAAGTGACTATTTTAATATCAATATTTAGGTGAGTCTTATTATTCGGTTGTGGAAAGTCCATCTAGATTTATATTCTCTTACATAAAAACTATGAATATGAATATTCATGTGCTTAAAATAGTAAAAAGTGAATGATAATTTGAAATTCAAAATAAGTTTTATAATGCAGAAAGAAGTATATATTAAAAGGCACCTCCTTTTTCAATGTTAAGAAAATAACTAAGAAGGCTCTTTTTCGTGTGTACAGGTGTAGGGGGTGCAAATTCACTATCCGAACCCAGGTCAATGTGTGAGCCCGCATATACTAATGCCAGACCAAAATGGGTTGTTCTATGCTAGTTTAGTTTTATAATTTTTTCTCCAACTAATATGACTCTTGGAATTAAATGTTGGAGTTAAATGGTTTAAATATGTCATTAAGAAATTTAAATATGTTGTTATAGATTTTAAAATTCATAATAAACATAATTTAAAAGGGGCTTGATGAGGCTTAATTGAGAGATTCATTTTGTCACCATTCCTCTCTCCTCCAGCCTATTATAGGTAAGAGTATCCTCTTGTATTTCAAAACATACTAACTCTTCCTCTCTTCTTTTCTTCTCCTACATTGTTTCTATAATAAAGCGATAACATTTTTTAGTTCGATAAGGTAATTTTTGTGGTGTTCAATAATCTGTACTTGCATTGGTTGTATGCTGAGAGACGGACGTTGTTCATCATTCAATACCTACGATAGATGTCTTAAGGACACTATGTGGTACATAGGCCTTGGGTCCTTTTTTTTTTTTTTGTTCTTCTTCTAATGTTTTGCTTCTTCTCCTATATATGTTGTTATTTTTGTCTTATCTATTCATATTCTGGACTAACAATCTTAATATAAAGTCTCGGTGTAAGATAGGTTCAGTTGTAAAATATTACCTTTACTTTATATATATATATATACATGATAGATGTCTTAAGCACACTATGTGGTACATAGGTCTCGGGTCCTTTTTTTTTTTTTTTTGGTTCTTCTTCTAATGTTTTGCTTCTTCTCCTACATATGTTGTTATTTTTGTCTTATCTATTCATATTCTGGACTAAAAATCTTAATACAAAGTCTTGGTATAAGATAGGTTCTGTTGTACAATATTACCTTTACTTTATATATATATATATATATATATATATATATATATATATATATATATATATATATTGGACTGTACAAGGACTACTCTAGATCATTTTTTTTAAGATAGTAGAACTTAATAAAATAAAAAAAAATGTTCTTTAAAATTTAGAAGCTTGTTTTGTGACTCTAGCCCTTTATTTAATTTAGAAATGGAGAGTATTGTGATTTCTACCAATGTTCCAAATGCAACTCAAGTGCCATCCTCTTCTATTGCATAAGTGGCTACTCCTATTGTGTCTGTTTTGGTTTTTGTGAACCATGGAGAGAACTCAAAAAAGTTCAATGGTTTAAACTTTAAGAGATGGCAGCAAAAGATGATATTCTATTTGACCACTTTTAATCTTGCATGGTTCCTAATAAAAGATGCTCTTAATTTAAAAGATCATGAGCAAGATGTCCAAATGAGAATTGCTTATAATATTTAACATCATTTTGATCTTTTGTGTAGGAACTATGTCATGGACAAGCTGCATGATTTACTATGCAATGTGTATAGTGCAATAAAGACTACCAAACAGTTATGAGACTCTTTGGATCAAAAATACAAATCTAAGGATGTCGGTGCCAATAGAATATTACCTTTACTTTATATATATATACATACATGATAGATGTCTTAAGCACACTATGTGGTACATAGGTCTCGGGTCCTTTTTTCTTTTTTTTTTGGTTCTTCTTCTAATGTTTTGCTTCTTCTCCTACATATGTTGTTATTTTTGTCTTATCTATTCATATTCTGGACTAAAAATCTTAATACAAGGTCTTGGTATAAGATAGGTTCTGTTGTAGGATATTACCTTTACTTTATATATATATATATATATATATATATATATATATATATATATATATATATATATATATATATATATATATATATATATATATATATATATATATATATATATATTGGACTGTACAAGGACTACTCTAGATCATTTTTTTTAGATAGAACTTAATAAAATAAAAAAAAATGTTCTTTAAAATTTAGAAGCTTGTTTTGTGACTCTAACCCTTTATTTAATTTAGAAATGGAGAGTATTGTGATTTCTACCAATGTTCCAAATGCAACTCAAATGCCATCCTCTTCTATTGCATAAGTGGCTACTCCTATTGTGTCTGTTTTGGTTCTTGTGAACCATGGAGAGAACTCAAAAAAGTTCAATGGTTTAAACTTTAAGAGATGGCAGCAAAAGATGATGTTCTATCTGACCACTTTTAATCTTGCATGGTTCCTAATAAAAGATGCTCTTAATTTAAAAGATCATGAGCAAGATGTCCAAATGAGAATTGCTTATAATATTTAACATCATTTTGATCTTTTGTGTAGGAACTATGTCATGGACAAGCTGCATGATTTACTATGCAATGTGTATAGTGCAATAAAGACTACCAAACAGTTATGAGACTCTTTGGATCAAAAATACAAATCTAAGGATGTCAGTGCCAAGAAGTTTATAGTGGAATGTTTCTCAAATATAAAATGGTGGACTCCAAAACTGTGGTAAGTTAAGTGCAAGAGCTTCATATAATTCTCTATGAAATTCATGCTAAAGGGATGAACTTGAGTGAGACTTTCCAAGCAACTGCTATCATTGAGAAGCTACCCCCTTGGTTGGAAGGATTTTAAGAACTACCTTAAGCACAAGCAAAAAGAGATGAATATTGAAGAGCTAATTGTTAGACTTTCATTAAAGAAGACATCAAAAACTAAAAAAAGAGGGGGTTCATCGCTTTAGAGGATAAGGCAAACATTGTTAAGAATGAAGAAAGTTCAAAGAAGAAGAAAATCAAAGCTGACAAGGAGTCTAAGATGTGATCCAATGGTGGAGTTTCTAAGAAGAAATTCCAAGGCAAATACTTCAATTGTGATAAGGTAGGTTAGGAGTCTGTTGATTACAGGATGCCAAAGAAGAAGAAGAGTAATGAAGATAATATCCTACAAGACATCATATAAGATGTCTCTGATGTCAACCTAGATACTATGTTATCAAAGGTGAACTTAGTTGGGTCTAACCTAAAGGAAAGATGGGTTGATACTTGTGTTAAAAGGCACATATGCTTAGAACGTGGGATGTTCTCCACCTTCACCCCTTAAAAGCATAAAGAAGCTATATTTAGGCAATTCTTCCACTTTTAAAGTCTTTTTTAATATCTTGAAAAATTTTAAATAATTAATTAAGTTAACTAACCAAATTAAATCGATAAAAAGAAAATTTATTATTTTGTTATCATTATTATTATTATTATTATAGAAAAAATTTAAATTTAAATATAAACTTAGCAGCTAATTGGACAAGGAAGGAATAGACCAATCATATGCTTCACACAAGAAACGGGGGAGACAGGGGGGGGGGAGTGAGAGAGAGAGAGAGCGAGCAGAGGAAAGGAAGAGGGAAGGGGGAGACTGCCACCGCCAATTCACCACCATTTGGTGTCCTCTGGCGAGCACGTGTCCCACCAACGTGAAGCTCGATCACTAGCAAGCTTGTGGGTACTAGTGGCAACACAAATGGCCACCGGAGCAGCCCAAACGCACCGAATGTTTACCAGTGAGGAAGCTTCCTAAGTGGATTCCTGTCAATTCTGATGCCCTTTTTTGGCAAGGTAGGTACCATTGAGCTCATCTCTTTAAGGGCTTTCCATTGATACCCATGTGACCCTCTAATGTTCACCGAAATTGCCGATCAAAAAACACAATTTTCAATCATCCGGTGCGATTTTTGACAAATCTACAGTGATTGGAAGGAAACTAAGGCAATTTCTAGCTTTTCCCCTTCAATACGAATTTATCAGTATAAATTTCACCTCCAAACCCATCTCAAAGCGGTCCAACGATCATCCGATGACAGTTCGACAACTGTCCAGCGATAGATAAGACATGTTAATTATGATATCGTGAGAATGTAATTAACTTGGACTACATACCTAATTTCCATATAGATTCAAAATGTGAAATTTGTGTTGAGAAAAAATCAACAATAAACAATTGAAAGAAAAATTGAACCACTATATTTAATACACAATGATGTATGTGATTTAAAATTTGTATAAATAAGGGGTGGTAATAAGTGTTTTATCATGTTTATTGATAATTGCACAAAATACTATTACATGTATTTGTTTAAAAGCAAGGATGAAACAATAGAGAAATTTGAACTCTATAAAAAGGAAGTTAAAAATGAACTTAATAACAAAATTAAGATGTTAAGGAGTGATTGTGGTGGTGAGTATGAAGCACCATTTGGCGAGTTCTATACATAACACGAAATTATACATGAAACCACAATGCCCTAGTCAAATGGTGTGGCTAAGAGAAAAATTGTACCTTGAATGAAATGATGAATGCAATGTTGATAAATTTTAGGCTATCTTAGAACAAGTAGAGGGAAGCCATCTTGTCAACAAATTACCTTTTAAATAAGTTGTCTTAAATTAAAGAAGACAAGACTCCCTATGAATTGTGAGAAGGAAGAAAGCCTTCCTATAAATATTTATAAGTACAAGGGGTTTCTTGCTAAAGTGGATTCTTCAACTCTAAAGAAAGTAATAACAAAAACAAAATTAATGGATTGCATTTTTGTCGATTATGTACAAATTAGTAATGCTTATTGATTTCTTGTGCACATGTATAAAATCCTTAACATACACAAAAACATGATAATGTAACCAAGGAATGCATCATTTTTTGAATATATATTTTTATTTAAATTTTATAAGAGGTGAGTTCATCCAAACAAACTTTTGAGACAATAAGTGATGATAGTCAAGACCAAGATCAAATTCATGGAAGAGAACTTGAATTTGAGGTTGAGCCTATTGAGACTGACCTAAGGTGTAGTAAGAGAGCAAGAATAAGAAAATCTTTTGATCCTAATTTTCTGATCTATATGATAGAAATATAACCTCAAACACATATAGAAGTTGTGTAACTCTTCAGAAGGAAAGCGGTTATTAAGAGTGAAATGGATTTCATCATGCAAAATCGTACGTGAAAAATTAGTGGATTTATCTCAAAGATGTAAATTACTAGGATTCAAGTGGATCTTCAAGAGTAAGATGAGAGCTGATGATTTAGTTGATAAGTGTAAAGTCAGATTTGTAATTAAAAGTTATAAACATAAAGAAGGTTTAGATTACTTTGATATAGATTCTCCTATATCAAGGATAAATTTCATTAGGATGATACTTGCTATTGTCGCATTGCAAAATCTTGAAATAATGTTTTAAAATCTAGATCAGACTAACCGGTTCAATTGGAGACTGCTGGTCAATCCGGTTCATTTTGTTAAAAAACTAAATTTTTAGTTTAACAATCCATTGAACAATTTTTGATTTATTTTAATCAATTTGGGCCGATTTTTAGCAGGTTTTAACAAGTAGGACTTCTAATAATGGGAATTTAATAAAAAATTAAAAAAATGAAGAGTTTTTATTCAATATGTTAGACTAATTATTCAACTAGTCTAACCATTTAAACTGCGAATCAGTGACCTAACTGGTTCGATCGCCAAAATGATTTTTGAAATATTATCTTAAAACATCTCAAATGGATGTGAAAATCACTTTTCATAATAGGGAATTAGATGAGAAAATATAAACAGCACAACTTGAGGGTTTCATTATCCCAAGACAAGAGTAGAAGATGTGTAGATTAGTTAAGTCTCTATATAGCTTGAAGTAAGCACCAAAATAATGGCATGAAAAATTTAATAATACAATGCTAATAAATTGATTTAATATCAATGAGTGTGATGTGTTTATGTTAAAGATACTAATGATGGTTATGTCATGCTGTATATATATGTCAATAACATGCTCATTGTTAGCAGTAATGGAAAATTGATCAAATCTACCAAGAATATATTAAATTCAAGGTTCGAAAAAAAAGATATAAACTAGCAGGTATGTTTCTAAGAATAAAAATCTCAAGAAATCATAAGAACTCACAAAAAGTCAAAGACACTATGTGGATTGGACACCATTAATTAATGGGGATTGGGCACCATTATTGATTTATTTTCCTGCATGATGTGATGTAAATGGAAAATGTTAATTAAGTACTCTCCATTTCTTTTTAATGGATGTTTTCTAAAAAAAAAAAAAATCAAATTTTTTGTCATTCTAGAAAATTAATGAGATTTTAATTTTTTTTTTCAATTTTATCCTCACTATAGTTAATATGGATTATTCTATAATTAATGCACAAAATTTCTAATATTTTATAACCAATGAGGATAATTTAGTCATTTTATTTTTAAAATTTAGCATAATTAATGGTTTTTTAATCTTTGTAAAACAACAACAAAAAAAAAATCAATAAAAAAGGAGTGGAGGGAACATAACATTAGACCGACCATTAATTAATGGGGATTGGGGACCATTATTATGCTTAAAATTTTTCTTTTATAGTTGTAACATTTAAGTTTTAATTTTCATATTATGATTAAAATTTCAATTTTATAGTTAGATTATAAAAGAATTTTTTTTTTATGGTTTTTCTACTCTTAATTAAATTATCAGATATATATAAATTCAATATCATATATACTTGTAATAAAAATAATTAATATGAAGCTACAATAAAAAAAATATTATTATGTACAAAAAAAAATTACATGAAGCTACTTCATATGTTATACATGCATATTTAAATTATATATCTCTCACAATTTCATGGGAAATTTTAAAATTAGATACACATACTTTATGTTTAATAATAACAATTTTCAATTATGTTATTTCATATGTGTTTAAGAAATCTCAAACAACTTTTACTAATTGTAATTTTTATAGGTTTTAATAATTTTAAACCATTTATATTACTGTTATCAATTAAAATATTATTATAAAAATTCATTGAAAAATAGAAAGTAAAGATTTTTTAATTATATATTGATGTATATAATAAGATGTTAAAAATTCTCCTTGATTAATAAATAAAAAATGCTTAACAATTTCTTGCACCAAAGCTCTTTTATTGCACTAGAATAAAATGAATTTCATATTTATTTACTTCAAAAAATAACTTATTCATTTATTTTATAGGTTTCAGTAATTTTTTCACAGAAATATTAGGTTATATAAAACCTTAAATATATAAACTCAGTGTAAAAAATTATTTTTACACATTTAATTGTTGAAATAAAAATGGTAATTTTTATTAAAGAATGTCTCATTTTCAAATGTTGTTTAGTTTTTAAAGATTATATCTTTTTAAAATATTATATTTTTTTAAAAGTTATATTTTTTGTGAAAATATCTATAAATAAGTATTTAAAATTAAATTATGATTGAATTTATTTTTTATGCTTCTTCTTTCTTAATATTAAAAACAACTTTCTAAGTAATTGGATTAAATATTCTCTAATTTCTATTTGAAAATTCTTTATTATTTATTTAATATAGATTTTCTAAAAACTTATCATATTCACTAAAACTATTTACGTTAAATTCATAATAATCTTGTTAAGAACATGGTACAAATATTATTTTTAGGAAAATAAATTTACATGTTTTAAAACCAAATAAATTAATATATATATATATATATTTGCTCAAAAAAAAGATCGTTATCATTGCATAGAAATAGCACAAGTAACATCCTGATACAATAAATGAACCAACTTAGAAGGCTTAATTTGAACTCAATCAACTGGTAAGGAGCCATTGAATTCCTGGGTGGCTAACCAATCTGCTACAAAATTACTAATTCTGCTTATCCTGGAAATAATACAGCATTTAAATAGAGTTTTCTGCTCCCTAATTTAACCACAGCAAAACTTATATCCCATGGAATGATGGGATCATTACAATTACAAAAATCTACAACAACTTTACAATCCGTTTCAAACAGACAATCAGTCTAGCCTTTTTTTAGAGTAAAAGAGAGATTAAATCTTCAGGTTTCAGCTTCCGCTGCAAGAGAAGAGAGAAAAGTGCCTCTTGCTATTGCTCCATCTATCATCTGGCCTTCAAAGGAGCAGCAGATGAGAGCTACAGCTGCAGCATGTGTAGCAAAATCAAAACAAGCATCTATATTCACCTTATACTTTTCTTTTGAAGATGGAGAGAATTTGACCGTACTGTGTATAATTTAAAAAATATATATTAAAATATGCTATTTTGAAAAATATTTATCCAAATATGCATTGTTTGACATTTTAAATGCCGAATTAGTTTAATGAAAAACTTGTTCGGTATTTTAAATACCGAATTAGTGTTTATTTTATGCTGGTGTGGGGCCCGTATACCCTAATTTGGTATTTAAAATACCAAACTAGTTGTAGTTCGGCATTATAAATGCCGAACTTGTGAGCCTGCTGCGACTTGTCATGTCGTGGCAGGCATGCACCATAAGTTCGGCATTTATAATGCCGAACTTGTGGTCAACCCTGCAGGCCAAGTTCCATCCGTGCAGGGACTGAGGACTGCAGGGTCTCGTCCCATCAGTGCACGGACCTCTAGTTCGGCATTTATAATGCTGAACTAGAGCTTTTAACCTAGCCGTTGGATTCTCGCGATCCAACGGCTAGGGAGTAAATATATCAAATTTAAAAACCTATCCCTTCCCCTTCTTCCTTCTGTCCCTCATTTCACAAAATTTCTGCGTTTCTTCCTCTTTCACAGTTCTCTCAACTTTGCTTCAGTTATTATTATTATTTTTTTTTTGCTGTGAAAGATTAGTATTAATTATTGAAGAAGCTTGAAGAAGGAAAAAATGTATATATAATTTAAATTTTTGAAGTAATTTATAAATTTTTTTTAACTAATTTTAGCAAATTATTATTTTCTATTATTTATAAAAATAATATTGATGAAAAATAATTGTTGTTATTTTTTAGGTGATTATAACAATATTCAAATTTTTTAAGATATTATCCACGGAAAAGGTAATTTTTATTTTTAAAATTATATTAACACAGCATATTAGATTGATTATTATATATGTTGTTTGTATAATTTTTATTATATAAGATTTTTTTTTGTCAAATAATATTTATTTTTTGTATGTGAAAGTCTTTAGGAATAAAATGATTGCTTGAAATTTGTTAATATATTTTTCAAGTTCACCTGTTAATTATTTAAAATATAAATATAAAATAAAATTAAGCATTGTAATTTATTTAATTGTTAAGGTAATAAAATAAAAAAATAAAAAAATATTCCTTTTAAAAGCACCATAAAATATTAATTAATTTAATATAATTATATAAGATTAAAAATATTTGTTAATAAATTCAAGTAATATTAGTAAATAATATAACTTAATTTAGGCTGTAAATATTTGTTAAAATATATATTTGTTAATTTAGGTGATAAGTTAATTAAAACATATAATAATATGTAATATATTTGATTAGCTCAATTAAAGTATATTAAATTTAAATAATAAAAATATATAATATCATATTATATATGTTATTAATTAAGTTAAAAAATAAGTATAATAAATAAGGAAAATTTTAATTGAAATATTTTATTAATGTGTCACCTAAAATATTAATTAATTTAATATAATTATATAAGATTAAAAATAGTTGTTAATAAATTCAACTAATATTAGTAAATAATAGAACTTAATTTAGGCGATATTAATTAATTAAAATATATAACTAATATGTAATATATTTGATTAGCTCAATTAATTGAATAGTGAACGAATTAAGAAAACTGATTAAATTATGATAATATTAAAAATATATAATATCATATTATATATGTTATTAATTAAGTTAAAAAATAAGTATAATAAATAAGAAAAATTTGAACTGAAATTGAAACATCCTGAATTTTCATTTATTTTATAAAATTCTATTTTCGTACGGAAACATATTATTTTATTATTTTTCTTATTAAAGTAAGAATTGGAATTATATTTTATTAAATTATAAATATTCATATTATTTGAATATGTATTATTAATGGTAAATTTATTACAATATTATATATGTATATTATTATGATAATGTTAATGTGGATTTTTGGAGAATTGTATTTTGGATTGTATAATTTGAGTATTAATAAAAATATTAATTAATATTATAAGTTTGATTATAGTATTTTTATTGGATATTTTGATTTTCGTTATAATTACTATTATTATGAATTATTATTATTATTATTATCATTAGAATTGTTATTAATATTATTACTATTATTATCATTATTATTATTAGTGATATTATTATTATTATTATTAGTATTGTTATTATTATTATTATTATTATTATTATTATTGTTATTATTATTATATATATATATAGAGAAGATTTCAGTGTATATATATATAGAGAGAAGGGTGGGCTGCCTGCAGAGGGAGAGGCAGCCGAGAGAGAGAGAGAGAGAGAGAGAGAGAGAGAGAAGAAGAAGAGGAAGAAGCTGTCTGCCTTCGGACCGCCGTCCGGTCGTCGGATTCTGACACGCGCCGGCCAAGAAGGTTTCTGAGATGCTGACCAAGCCGTCCACCGAAGATCGCCGCCATCCGCCGTCTCCATCCGCCGCAATGTCCGCCGGCAGAAACTTCCGAGCTAAATTCCGGCCAGTTCCGACGTCCGTTCAAGATGATTTTGGTACCATCGGACTCCTCTTTCTCTAAGCTTTAATGTGGTATATAAATTACTAATTTTGGATGATATTGATTTTGACCGAACTCCAGTGATCGACCGGACTGCCGACGCAGGTTTCGACGAACCAGAAGAAACAAATTGTATTTTCGGATTATACGTGTTGAGACGAGTCCGTTGGTAGTGAGTTTGTGACGATTGGTTAACGTTCATGTTTTTCGGTGAGCATTATTTATCGTATTGCGTGACAAGAGTCTATTCTAGTTAAGTGAGTTGTTCCTGTTCTAATCTTATCGTTGTTATCCAGAGTCAATGTCTCTAGCTTCTGTCGTCAAGGTCGCCCTTCCGAGGGATGCCAGTTGGAAGCGTCGTCAGTTAGGTGAGTGATACTCACTGATATATTATCATATTTCCATTTCATATGCATTGCTGTGTGTGTATATATACGTATATTATGCATTACTATCGCATCTATAAGCATGTGACATTTGACTGTGAGTGATTAATTGATATTTTGTATTCTGTGCCATGTATGGTTGTGATTGGTGGATGAAGGTCGGGAGGATACAGTACCACCTAGGATTATGGATTTGTTATGATTATGATTGGATTATGATGAGATTCAGAAGATGAGCTATGACTGATGGATGCCGGCCGGGCCTGCTCATCGCCAGGGCTGTTGTCAGTCGGGTCAGGGCTGCGTGGTACAGACCAGTGACGGCCGGACCCCTTGGATATAAGAGACAGATTATTTGGATTCAGAGAGCCAGAGTAGGGGGATCGGCTCCCCATGTTGAGTATTGAGTATTAGTGTGGTACTGTGGACCATACCCCATCCTTACTTGATTGGATGATTTGTCTGATTCTGTGGCATAATGCATAGCATGTGCATTAGAATTCTCTCTATAAGGTACCAGTTTAATATATTAGCTGGTATCATTCACTGAGTCGAACGCTCATTCCCGTTCATCTTGTTGCTTTCAGGTCAGGGAATGAGCTGGGAAGAAATTGTAATTGAGTAGACTGCCAATTTCCCCTCGGCAGTGATTTGTATTCATGAGATATTAAGAATGTATATAATAGAAGTACATTTGTAATTATGACTCTAGAACTCCGCAATATTACACTTTGTAATTGAGATTTGTGTATTATTTCAGTTATGTATTCTAAACAACTGTAATCTTTGGGTTAAGCAGAACCTTCTTGTAAATTTATTATTTTGCTGGAATATATGGAATAAATGATGTTGGGCCAATTTGATAGTTGTGTTATGTTGTGAATCTTTTGATTCTGCTTTCCTTATTTGGGCCCATAGCCCTTTTCTATTGGGCTTTTCAGTTATGTGTTTTAGGCTTTTTGTCTTGTGGTTTGGGTTAGGCTTACTACGGGCACTGGTAGCCACGTGCATGTCCCGTGTCCTAGTGCCGGTCACGTGCCTTCGGGTTGGGGCGTGACAGAAATATTTTATTAAGAAAACTGATTAAATTATAATAATATTAAAAATATATAATATCATATTATATATGTTATTAATTAAGTTAAAAAATAAATATAATAAATAAAGAAAATTTTAACTGAAATATTTTATTAATGTGTCACCATAAAATATTAATTAATTTAATATAATTATATAAGATTAAAAATAGTTATTAATAAATTCAACTAATATTAGTAAATAATAGAACTTAATTTAGGCGATATTAATTAATTAAAATATATAACTAATATGTAATATATTTGATTAGTTTAATTAATTGAATAGTGAACGAATTAAGAAAACTGATTAAATTATGATAATATTAAAAATATATAATATCATATTATATATGTTATTAATTAAGTTAAAAAATAAGTATAATAAATAAGAAAAATTTTAACTGAAATATTTTTATGCGAAATAATAATTTATTTGAAAATAAAATAAAGTAATTTATTTGTAATAATAATATTTTTATGCGAAATAATAATTTATGTTAGAAACTATAAAAATGTCTAATGGAATTTAATAATATAATAAAAGAGTATAAATTAACTTAATTTACTATAAATCAGTTAATTGTATTATATATTTAACATATAATATAATTAATGAATTTAATAATTAATTCGGTTAAGTATAATTAATGAAATATGAAATTTTTTTGATACTATAATATATATATATATATATATATATATATATATATATATATAAAGAGAATAAAAACCTATATAAAGTATTAATTTTTGAACATAATAAAAGTTATATTTTGATGAAATGAATTTGTTGTAAAAAGTGGAATTAATTTTCAAATATGACTAAACTATAAGCCCTAAAATGCAAATCTTTAGAATTATTATTAATTAATATTATTATTATTTCAAAAATAAATTATATATATATCAAAAATAATAATAATGAAAGAATAAAAATAATATTAGAATTTAAATTTGTATAATGATTATCTTGTATAAATTATAAAATGATAAGCAGATTTAGAAAGTGGAATTATTTGACAATGTGAAAATCATAAATCCTAAATTGTAAAGCTAAATTTGTAAATCATAAATTTTAAAATGTCGGTCATACAGATTATGCTACAAATTAATTTTTAGCATATTGTGAAAAAGTAAAAGTAATTACACCGACATTAATATAAATAAATATTGTTACTTAATGTTTTTTTTTATTTTTTTATTTGGAATTCATTATATATAATGCTAATAGATATGGCCGAATCGATACCAATATATTTTTACTGGGGAGGTGAAGTGATACGCCGTGACTATGGAGTTGATTATATAAATGGGCAATGCAGTATGCTCCAAGTTCATCCTGTACAGAAAATCACAGAGATGCTCCACATTGTTCACGCAGCCACAAATATAGATTGTGAACAATATTTTATCAACTCAATAATATTTAGGGTACCTGTAAGAGTAGTAAATGAAGTTGTCTACCAAATGGCAGAAATATTGGAAGATGATGATGTAGAACGAATATTTCAACATATGGATATGTTTAGACAGGATTTGGCATTTTTTGAGATTTATGTTGGTATTAGTCAAAAGACAGGCAATGATGACATAAATGATGATGATGGGGAAGGGAATGCAGATGGGAATGGAGAAGACAATAATGCAAATGCACATGATGATGCAGAGGGATCAGGGGCAATGTTTACATATGTTTTTGAAGAGGACGAAAATGACGAAGATGTCGAGGAAGATGACAGTGATGATGCACCAGAAGAGTCTGATGAAAGCGATGAAAATATGCTCCATGAATTAGACGATTCTGACTCTGAACATTCTGCTTTTGGAGTACATGAGGGGGAGGCATGTACTGTAAGTAATAATGCAGTCATGAATGTACCATCACATTTTTTTAGCTACAACTCAAATGAGTTTGTAGATTTTGAAGCAATGCGTGTACCAGATGGAAATGAAAACATGATAGATTATGGTGATGGCTTATATAAAGGTATGCTTTTTACCAGCAAAGAATAATGTAAGCTTGCAATCCAACAGCATGCAATACAGAATAATTACGAGTATTGCTCAAAAGAATCTCGGGAAGATACATTTGTATGGATTTGCAAGAGAAAATCTAGTGGTTGTAATTGGCGAGTACGGGCAAGAAAGCTGAGGGATGACAGTCGGTGGAAGATAAGCCAATATGATGAGCCACATACGTGTCTGAACACAGGCAGTACATCAGATCATAAACATTTATCTACAAATGTTATTGCTAATCTTGTGGTACCCCTTGTGACAGAAATGCCTTCAATTAAGATTAAAGCTTTACAAGCTGCAGTGAAAGATCAATTAGACTATGAACCATCTTATAGAAAAACATGGAAGGCAAAATAAATTGTAATTGAAAAAACATTTGGTGATTGGGATGAGTCATTTTCTCATCTTCAACGATGGTTGCGAGCAGCACAAGCAACCAATCCTGGTACCCATTACATTCTTAATGATGAGGAGCATGTTATCAACAACCGCATTGATCCATCCTGTCGTGTATTTGAATGCATATTTTGGTGCTTCAAGCCATGTATTGACGGGATGAAAAATTGTAGGTCTGCTCTCATCATTGATGGCACTTTTTTGTATGGAAAGTATAAAGTTGTTTTATTGTGTGCATCAGTTCTAGATGGCGATAATCATATTCTTCCTGTGGCATTTGCTATTGTACAGAAAGAGAATAATGACAACTGGGAGTGGTTCATGACGTGCATATGGATGCATGTTACTAGCAACCAAAAATTATGTGTTATTTCTTATCGGCACAAGGGCATAATAAATGCAATGAAAAGTAATTTATGGAAAATGTGTCCCCATCGATATTGTATCCGCCACGTGGTCAATAATTACAATACAACTTTCAAAAATGCTGAAATGAAGAAATTGATACAAAATGCAGGTATATCATATATCATCCAATATATTATAGTTGTATGTATTACCTGAAGTTGACTTTTATTATGGTAATATTAATGTGTAATATTTTTTCTTGTGGTAGCTTATGAAGTACAAAAGAGAAAGTTCGCCAAAATGCATAAGGAAATTACCCAGTTGGACAAACTATCATCAGATTGGCTAAAGAAGATACCATTGAAACAATGGACACTTTCTCACGACGGGGGGGTATAGATATGGAAGCATGACATCGAATATTGCCGAATCTGTAAACAGTTTTTTAAAAGATGTTAGAGCATTGCCTATCGCCTCGATGGTGAACAAGATTTTTTTGAAGCTTGTTAGTGCATTTGACCATTTTAGAGGAGAGTATGAGAAGGAAATACTTGCGGGGCACAAATACACCCGTTTATGTCGAGATAAGCTAGCTATATGGAGTAGACAAGCGAATGGTCATGAAGTGCAATTTTTTAATAGAAAAACTGGTGAATGTCAAGTGACTACTGATCGACAAAATCAGAGAAGAAAGATTAAGGGAGGCAATGTACAGGTTGTGGATTTGGCAAAAGGTGAATGCTCTTGTGGCAAATTCCAGCAATATAAGATTCCTTGCTCGCACGCCATTGCATGCTGTGTGAAGAATGGTATTGATTGTGAGCATTACATTTCTCCATTTTACAAGTTAGAACGTTCATTGAAATGCTGGGAATCACACTTCCATCCCCTTGGTCATCTAGATTATTGGCCAGAATGTGAAGAATTGCCTTTGATACCTAATAAAGAATGGTTGCGTGGAAAGGGTAGACCAAAATCCACAAGGATCAGAACTGAAATGGACTGCTGAGTAAAAGAGAAAGCTGGTTATTCATGCAGAGTGTGTGGTGAATCTGGCCATAATATTAAAACATGTCCAGTTGCAAATAGTAGGAATAGGCGCTAATAAAATGTTATTTTCAACTTGTATCTTAATATGATTAAGATTTTATAACATACTTACATGTGATGGTGTTTATTAGATGTGTTGATATTGTTATACCATTACTTTCATTATATTTATGTTTTATTTGTTGTGAGACAAGCAATTTGATGGTCTTTATAAAACCCTGTGATAGGTGATAATGATATTATTATACTCCTGCTGATATATTCCATGCATGCAGTCGACATTGGTTACTTGATGATAAATTTTTTTATCTTACTGATTGTTTATCTGATATTTATCTTACTAATGAAGACAATGTTGTGTGATATGTCATTTGACCATAAATTAAGTTTGATGTAATGTCTATTAACAATATATTGTAATCAAATGATAAATTAATGAATTCATATATTACCGTTAATAATTATGCTCCATACTATAACTTAAAGTAATTGGTATTATGTTATACTATTTTTTATGAATGACATTATCTCATATGTATTTGCATTTTTTTTTCAATTGAGCTATGCTATCATTTTATCATTTATGTTGTACTACACCAATATAAACATTATGAAAGTTTCATTATCATTTCTTATGGTTTCATTATATTTGTTCAGGTATGGAGGGTGGACATGCTGCGGATCATATACATCCTGGACCATATGATACTTCCTTATTGGACATGCAGGATGTTCACAGATCAGGTGCTGTATGGGTTGATAAGGGCACTGCCCCACCATTGCGATGCAGGCGTAACGCATTAGTATTGCGTGATTTTGTGGTTGATGACCGAGTAATTCCGCGATTACGCCTTATTGGATTTTATGGCATGGCAAGGATTGGCTATTTTATATAGGATCACCATCTTGTCACCGCACTAGTGGAGAGATGGACCCCAGAAACACACACATTCCATTTTTCATATGGAGAGATGACTATCACACTTCAGGACGTCGGCATACAGACTGGGTTGCCTATAGATGGTCATGCAGTGACTGCATCCTCACACGTAAATGGGAGGGATTTATGTCAGCGACTTTTGGGTGTAGAGCCAGATGGTAATGCAATTAGAGGAAATAGATTGTCACTTAATTGGTTGACTGCTACATTTGCCACTTTGTCTGATGATCCTACTGAGATTGAGATAGATGCATATATACGAGCATTTATACTTCGCCTTATAGGTAGTGTTTTGTTTACCACGAAAGCTGATAGCCAAGTTCACTTGATGTGACTATCTCTGTTGGAGGACTTTGACCGGGTTGGTCAATATAGTTGGGGAGCTGCATGTTTGGCCTACTTGTACAGTGAGTTATGTTTAGCATCACATCGAGATGCAACTGAAATTGCGGGTCCATTATTTATATTGTAGCTATGGGCGTGGGATAGACTTTCCATAATTTCACCCCGACTACATGTGCGAGTTCCACCGGGATACTCCCCGCTTGGGCAACGGTATGCAAGAATAAATATTTTTAAAATATATTTTTATGAATTATATCTAATTAATCTTATTTTACAGATGGAGTAACCCGCGACAGGTTACTGAAGTCAGTACACACGTCTTACACGATATTCGCTACAAATTTAATATTATACATGACCAACAGGTATATTTAAATTAATCACTATAATAAAATTTACGTTATTGCAACAAAATAATTTGTCACAATAAAAGCTATTTTTGTGATAATATATTTTTTATGATGAATTTAGCTTATCACCGGGTTAATTATAATAAATGTTTCTTAATAAATTTATTGCAACAAAATAGAATTTCATCACGATAAAATATAACATATTGTGACAAAATGACTTTGTGACAAAAACTAATTTATTGTGATCAATTATTTATCAAAAAAAGAAAATATTTTGTCACAAAAAATATCATTCTATCACTATATAATAAGTTATATAGTAACAAAATAAGATAATATAAAAATAAGTTTAATTTACAAAAAAAAATTCCATAATCGGAAAAAAAAAATAGATTGAAAAACTAGATAAAAAAAATATGAAAATTAAAATTAGCATATTCCTTAAAAAACAAGGTTTAATTCGATGAGAAACAACTAATTAACAGGTTAAAAAAATAAATTATTATGCTAACTTGAAATCCGATGAGAAACAACAAGAAATTTGTTATTTGAGATATGATAATGGCAGAGTTTTATTTTATTTTATTTTTGGCTATTAATAATAAGTAAAATTTATTTGGCAAAAAAAAAGTAAAAATTTGTTAAATAATCAAACCAATTAATTTGTTCTTTTAACTTAATAATATATTTACAGCAAATAAAACAAGAATTTGTTATATTCTTACCAAGTGTTAATTTTTTTTAATCTCTTGAATGTATATATTATTTATAAAATTAATAGTATAATTTTAGTAATATATAAATTAATATAAAATTTTTATTTTTATTTTATTTATTTATTAAATTTAAAATTATTTACGCTATATGAAAAGCCTGTATTAGTCACAAGTATATGATTATATATTTTAAATTATTTTTATATTTTTATTAAAGTTTGAAATTAATAATGATTTACTAAATTGAATATGCGTTTACTGAAAATTATTTTTGATTGTTAAAATATGTAATATACATCAATATTTTATGCAGATGATTTGGCAGCCATATGATGATGAGATATTGGAATCACTCTCTCAGTACTGCCTCAATGGACAAAATATATGGCAAGCAGTGGTCCCAATGATTTGCTTTCACATTGTACAGTGGCACCAGCCGGATAGAGTTCTTAGACAATTTGGACAAAGACAACGTATACCGTTGCGGCCACAACAACTTAGAAGGCTTGAGGGCATTGACTTGTGTTCTGGTACAGGTGACTGGCATGTCTACCATCGTCAATGGATTATGATGTGGAATGATCGACATCAGCGAATCCGTGCAGATGTGCCATGTGACACACGGCCACAATACCATTCGCAGTATATGGAGTGGTTTAGAAGGGTAACGAGGAGATATATATCTCATCAGGGTGGCTTGTTTAATACAATGGTTAGTTAATGAAGAAATTGGGAGTAATTGATTATTCAGTACATGTTTCACTTAAATATAATCTTAGCATGTTATATATTTTGGACTAAATGTTAATTTACTTCATTTTACAGATATTACTAATAATGTATTTATTGCAGAAAGATGCTGTTGAGATAATTCGCATCACAAATGATGTCGACACAATACATCAGATCAATCAAACTATGTTTGATGCATTAGCTGAGGAGGAGCGAATTGTGATTGAACAACCTCCAGATCCAGAGTAAGTGCCAGAACAGCATCAGTCAAATGTCGGTCAAAGTGAACCACGAGCTTGATGACGTTCTAATAGGAGTGCAAACCAAAGGCGACGAACGGGTACATCTATTCATCCAAATATATTACATCCAATTGAATTCCATAATGTGCCCACAGGTCGCCACCAATTGAGTCAGCATGATGAAAATAGGTTTCCTCCTTCCACCTCAACTAGTTTCGAGTTTGATGGTACATCAGGGGCTCAGCCACCCGAGGTCACAATTGAGATGTATGGACAATCCCAGACCTCCTCTTCATTCGCATAGTTTGCATCTACGTCATTTCAGCCGAACCCATATGCTGCGTCGTCTTCTGCATTCATGCCTTGGGTAGGAGCACAGTGGGATGGAACTCCCATACAGCAAACGCAAACGCAATATTCAGGCGGATTTTTCACTCCAACAAATACGTTTGCACCTGCTTTTGGCCATCCATTTGCTACACCAACATATACTCATACTCCTATACCATACACATTTCAGGATCAACAACACGATGCTACTGCTGATGAAGAGCAAACTGAAGTGCAGCCAATCGCAGTTCAACCTAGACGTGCTCCTCCACGTGATCGTAGGCCTCCTCCTTGTTGGACTGGAGGTGATCTGTGTCACGTTCAGGGGGGACGCAGACGACGTGGAGAGCATTAGTTTTTTTTTTTTTTTTTAATGACAATTATACACTTGGTATAATATTTATTTGTATAATTATATATGCATATTTTATATTATGTTTATACATTCTCATTGCATTCTCTGTTGACTTATTTAAATATTTTTAAAGTAAATTATTTAAATATTGAAAAATCACATTAATTTATAAAAACTTCATATAAATTAACATAAAAATAAATAAAATATAAATTAATGCACAGTTTAGTTTTTTTTCAAAATTTCAATTTTAATTATGTAATAACAAGAAAATTAATAAGCAAACCCAATTTTTTCCATTATTATTTGTACATTAGAACAATTAAGGACGCAAATAAATTCTAATATTAAGTAAACAAAATATTATTAACATAGTCATGCATTTATATGTTATTTACCTCTTTTTCATACAAAATTTTTTTAAAAATTCAAATATTTTTTAATATGACCTACAAAAAATATTAATATTTTTCGGTCATATTTATAATTATTTATAAAAAATAAAATTCTCAAATTTCTACCCATTAATTAATATTAATATTTTATATTATTATTATTATTATAATTATTATTATTATTATTATACTTTACACATTATCTTATTAAATTACTTAAATATTTTTATGCCCATCAAAAAATAGCAATTCATTATACAAAATAAACTAATAAAATATGCTATAACTATAATTAAAAAAGTTATAAGAAATCAATTATTAACAAAATATGCTATAATTAACTTATTATCTAATAATAATAATAAGTACTGTTATTTTATTCATATTATTATTATTTTCATGCCCAATTATATTCATAATTTTTATTATTTTACATATTTTTACTTTAAATATTTTAACAAAATACTAAAAAATTACAAACAATCAATTATATAAAATAACAAAAAACATTTTAACAAAATAATAACAAATATTATCACACAATTAACAATTAACAAAAAAATATATATTATTACCTTATGTTATTTTCAAATAAATAAGAAAATAAAATTTATCTCTTTCAATTAAATTTTTTTAATTGTTTTAAAAATATATATCATTTCTAAATTATTATTCATTTATATTTAAAATTATTTGTAACAAAAAATACTTTAAATATTAAATAAAAAATATATAAATTATTTATAATATTAAAAATAAAACTTATTTTTATTTTTTTCCCATTCTTCTTCTTCAAATTAAAATCAGATTTGAAAAAAAAAAAAAAAAAAAAAAGGAGAAGAAGTTAAGTTTGAAGGGTACGGTGCAGTGGGGTGCGCAGTTCTTCTTCTTCAAATTAAAATCAGATTTGAAAAAAAAAAAAAAAAAGAAGAAGAAATAAAGTTTGAAGGGTACGGTGCAGTGGGGTGGGCAGTATAAGTGGGGGGCCGTGCACTAGTTCGGCATTATAAATGCCGAACTTATGGTGGGTGCTTGCTGCGACATGACAGGTCGCAGCAGGTCACAAGTTCGGCATTTATAATACCGAATTAGAATTAATTCGGTATTTTAAATATCGAACTAGGGTACACGGGCCCCACTCCCGCACAAAACCAAAGGAAAGATATTTGATAAACACTAATTCGGTATTTAAAATACCGAACTGGGTTTTGGTTCAATAAATTCGGCATTTAAAATGCTAAATAATGCATATTTTGATAAATATTTTTCAAAATAGCATATTTTAGTATATATTTTTAAATTTATGCACAGTACGGTTATTTACTCGAAGATGAAACCCATCTTTTATCCAGTTGGCTTGGAGATTCAATAGATTCTGAATTTCCTCTCCATCTGTTAGGTTTCCATCTTTTTTATAGTTAATTTTCATGGTATAATTTATCTTTTTCATTGTTATATTTTTTAATACAAATATGTTATAATAATGAAATCTATACCCACAAACTTATAAAATTCAATTAAAAATAGAAACAGTAAATCGGTCTCACATAAAAATTTACACTCCACCAGCCAACAGTTAAAAAAAAAAAAAAACTCCATCAACCGTTATGTCACCAAATAGCAATTTTTATAATTTTTACACTTTGGCCATGATCAAAAACTTGTAGCCTTAATCAACGAAGTGAACGTCACCGATGAAGCCAATCCGAGCCCCTTTTTCGCCTCAACCGTCAACGTGTCATAACGTAGGAAAAGCTCCGCCAACATAACTCTACCTAACAGCACCACCAAATCTTTCGCTACACACTGCTTATTCGTCGCCGTTGGATTAACAGACTCACGATCATTTGACCAGTATAGATAGTTCAACAGCTTTTCTCCTTCTCCAACAAATCTATTGCCCACAAACTTATGAGGATCATTAAAAACTTTTGGATCATTAGTAGCGGACGTCTGATATCCAAAGATCATTTCGCCTTTCTGGATCTGATAAGCGGCATCATGACTATGGACTATAATATCTTCCTTAGCCTTACCGTACTGGAACGGAACCGGTGGTTCAATTCTCAAAGCTTCATAAACAACTGACTTAGTCAAAGTCATCTTATCCAACGCTTGGAAAGTGATTCGACCTTCATCTCTGACAACGGTCCTGATTTCATGGGCCAGTTGAGAGTGTAACTCGTCTCCTGCTTGCGCAACCCGCTTGATCAAATTTGGAAAAAAAATTTTCATCCCTCCATAAGCATTAAAACCAGCAAGAAAAACAAGGTTATGACAAGCTTCATCTTTCTTGATTCCAAGACTCTCAGCTTTTTCAAGAAGAAGAACAGAATTTTCATAAAAAGCTTGGTAAAGCTTGTTATAGTCAGATTTAACAAGAAAGAATGGAAATGAGAAAGTATGAAGCAAAAAATCTTCAAAATATTTGAAAAAGTTGGGTAAATTTAGAGTTGCAAGTGGTGCAAGTTGTAAAGCTAACCATTTATCAAGAATTGAAGGCCCTTTAGAGCCAAGTTTTGTATCAGAAGGATCTTTATCACAAAAAAGATTAAAAACAAAGCTAAAAGACATTGAATCACATAAGGAATTGAATGATGCTTTGTTTTTATTAGAAGACATTTGGTCCTCAATCTCAATAAAGAGTTGTGATAAGTAAGTTCTAAAAAGTGTTATAAAATTGTTGCGTTTTGATGATAAAATTGAAAGAAAAAAAGATTTGATTGAAGTATGGTTTGATTCAGAAGGATCAAGATAAGCACAAACTCGATATCCACCAGTGAAAGAAACAGAAGGAAAGAAAGTTCCATCAAGAACGTTCTTTTTTTCAACTTTTGATGTGTCGAAAAGAATTGGAAATGAAATAGCATCAAGAAGTGCAATAACTTTAGGATTTTTAGCAATGAAAGGACCAGGAGGCATATTTGTTCTAATAACTGTTGAATTGTGTTTTTGGATACGAGTAGCAAAGAACTCATCACTGCCTTTGTTATAAAAATAATCTAAACGATCTTTAATTGCACCAAAGAAAGGGAAGCCATAGTCACCTGGGATTTGCTTCAATGGAAGTTTTGATGGAGCAGAGGAAGAAGAAGACATTGTTAGTTCTTGAAACTGGGGTATCAGAGACTACTAATTTATTGGGTTTGTGGTATACATTAGAGCAGAGCATCACAGGATTTTATTCCTCTATATAGACATATAGCTTGAGCTTCAATGGTTGCCATTCACAAGCTTCAATGGAACTTGTGGGGCATCACCCTCGTGCTCCCCTCCCTCAATCTCCATCAGTGCCTTTTTCCTTGAACATAGACGTTTTTTTAATGTTACTCGTTTTTAACGATGATTGTCCTATTTAAAAAAAAAAAAAAAAAATTGAGGAGGGTGGTCCGTCAATGAATTTTAATTACACGTCAAAAGTTAATGATTCATTCAATTTTATGTACGTCAACATTTATTGCAAAAAACAAAACATTTATGCATGTAAACCATGTGATTTTTTTGTTATAGCGTATTATAAAATTTTATTGATATTTTTTTATATATATAAATATTTTAATTTTTATATTAGTATTGATTTTATTTTTTTTATTATAAAAATTTTTTATTTTTTATATTTTTTTTATTGGAAAAGTTTTTTATTTCTTTTATTTCTTTACTCTATATAAAGAGTCTAATACTATTGAATGGAATAACTAGAAAAATTATTCTCTTCTCTATATTCTTTGTTTATGTTCTTCTCCATTTTATTTATAACACGTTATCAGCACGAATCGTTCTATAATATTGTTCATAATTGTGGATAGCTTGTGATTTGCTACAACCCAACTAAAGCGAAAAATTTGAAGAAATAAAATTCAAAATTTATGGTAAACAATTTTTGTTTAATTAATTACTATTATTATTAATATTTATGTATCAAATACATTTTTTTAAGAAAAAAAACTAAATAATTTTTTTTTAAGAAATCGTTTGAACATATTGGGCTAATTAATTTGAAGAAATCATTTTTTTTCTTCTCTCTTACAATCATTTATCTCAAATCGTTTTTTTTTTTTAGATTTATAAAGATTTGATATACTATTTAATGATTAATCAATTAAATTCTAGTTCCTGAAAAACTAGTATTATATTTTAAATACTAGTTCTTGAAGAACTAGTATTATTTATAGTCCTAAAGAACTAATTAAATAATTAACTAAGTTATGAGTTCCTGAAGAACTAATAATAATTACAGTTCCTGAAAAACTGGTATTCCCTATAGTTCTTGAAGAATTGGTATTCTCTACAGTTTTTGAAGAACTGATATTCTCTACAGTTCCTGAAAAACTGATATTCTATATAGTTCATGAAAAACTAATCAAAGTAAACAAATTCATTAAAGAATCATTAAATGTTCCTGAAAAACTAAATGCATTGTCTACAAGTCTTTAAAAGACTGATTTTATTATGATTTTATATTAGACAATGTTAATTGATGTGTCTCGACATCATGAGTACGAATTATTTATACTAGTGTCACTCTTTCGAGTAATCAAATAAATAAAATAGACATTCTTGAAAAATTGATATTTTATGTTCCTGAATAACTAATAAATTTGATTTAATCTACACGCATTGAATAAATTGGATATCAATATAGTACCTGCGTATGGCCATAATATTAAGGTAAACCCTTTTTCTTTGATTTTTCTGTTTTGAGTGTTTCATTATTGTTTATATGTATTAGAATGATGGGTATGGTCTATTTGATTTACCAACCAAATTGCAACTTTTAATTGGTTATTAATTATAACAACACATTTTATGCATAGTTTTAAAGCCATGACTTATAATTTTTTTGGCATAAAATCTGACCCTAAATTATTCATTTATTGATTGATTGACTTGCTTTATGAGAAAATGGTGATCTTGCATTCATATTAATAAGTTTACTTGATTCATTAAATTAAGATTGATTCTACTAGTGTATATATTATTACATATCTTTCGGTCTTAGCATCTCAACTCAAAATTTATTTTATGGACAATACATGTCTCATACATATATATATATATATATATATATATATATATATATATATATATATATATATATATATATATATATATATATATATATATATATATATATATATATATATATATATATATATATGTTAGTTGAATAGCCTACAAGAAAGTTGTGTGTGTCATATATGTTTTGAATTTACTTATGTCAATGTGTATTAAATGTGAAAACAATTAGAGATTTAAATGTGAGATGAGATTAATATAAATTATATAAGTAACATGATTTTGTTAATTTGTGAATTGATGAATTTATTTCCAGATTGCATACATTGTTGGATTTATGTTGGTATAGAGAAGCATAATTAGTGCTTACCTTTTCTTGATAGGATAAATTATGAATTTAATATTTGTTAAAATTAAAATTAATTTATTTTGTGATTGGTCTATTTAGATATATTTTAAATATATGCAAATTAAGTTATTTAAATAAAGTGAAGTATAGTGAATTAAAGTTTGGTTGATAATTTTTATATGCTGTTGAATTCAATGGAAATAATTTTTGACGTGAGTTATTGATAATGAAATACATTTAGATGCTAGCAAAAGCAAAAGCTATTATCTACTTAAATCTCATTTAAGTGAGGATTTAAAGGTTGAATATCTTGCTATTAATGATTTTTATATTTTCTAGAAGAGTTTTAAAGATAGATATAATCACTTGAAATATGTGGTACTACCATAAACTCAATATGATTGGTTAAATCTACGCCTACAAAACTTGAAGTCTATTTGAGAATATAATTCAACCATGTTTAAAATTACTTCACAGCTGAAATTGTGCGGTAATAAAGTTATATGCTCCTATAGTAGCAGTATAAAAAGTGAAAATTTACAAATATTATTTTTCTAGTGGTTGCAAAGAATAATTGTTAATAAGAAATCATCAAACAATGCCCACTAGTATAACTGTATTCCCTGAAGTGAATACTATAAATCATTTGGTAGATAATGAGAATTCTGAAAGAATAATTGCTAACGAGAAATCATCAAATAATGCCCACTAGTACAACTGTATTCCCTGAAGTGAATACTATAAATCATTTGGTAAATCATGAGATTCTGAAAGAGGAACCTCCCATATAGAGGACACAACTCAATTCAATATTGATGATTTTATGTAAACTCCTTGAAGGAGTAATTTGCAAGGATTTTATAAGTTGTGTATTATAATGAGTTACTTAATTACTGTTTTATCCCTAGTATCCATGCAAAATATATTGCGTTGAACCTACAGTTTAATCATTGAACTTATAGCTCAACAATTAAACCTTGAAAGTTTGGCATGAATGCCATTGTGTACATTATATATACTCTCATTTGAAACTTGTAAAGGACATGAGTCATAAATTTTTTCTGTGCCATGAATATATTAAATCTATCTCAATGTGCGATAATGGGTCCACAAAAGAGACTATGAATTTATTTTGATGAGGCATATTTTTCGACATTAGGGGGAAGAAAAACACCTACAGTGCTAAAAAATGTCGAGATATTTATTAGAAGGAAAACCCTTTAAATAATTTTGGTCAATGTACAAGTTAGAGTGAACCAGAAGTTCACAAAATAATACAATTGCAACAAATTGTAACTTAACTGCCAAATACATTTATAGATGCTAAAAGAGTGACAAAGTATCATATTACAGCTGCTAATACCCTAGCAAGGGTTGTGATTCCAATTGCAAATAGAAAATCAATCAATCTCACTACATGTTAGAAGTGTGGATAGTAAATTAGAACTAAAGACAAAAATCCACAGAAAAGAAAAGCAGCGCCACTCATAAAATCTCCTGAAGAGAAACCTCCTGAAGAGGAAGATCTCAGTCAAAGAGCTATAGCCAATTATGAGATACAGACTGAGACAACGGAACAATTAGATCCTCCATATATGGCTTCTGGAGTTGATGATCATATAAATGAAAACTATGAGATCTCAATTATTTTGTGATATAAGAAAGAGTTGATAGAAATTTAATTATCGTCGACAATGAATTTGCCTTAACAGTAGCTTTTGCTGTTACAAGAGAAAATATGGATCCATAATCTATAAGTATAACTGAATATTAGCATAAACATGATTGATCATCATGGAATGAAGCAATTAAAGTAGAGCTAGACTCATTCTATCATTGACTATGAGAAAAATAATTCTCTTATTATGGAAATGATCATGTTCCGATACTTAATTAATATGGCAGTTAATGAAAAGTTTATTGTACGCCTTATGAAAGTAATAAGAGTCTTAGAAAGACTAAGTATATCATAAATGAATACATATATTTCATCAAATTCCAAAAATCTATGTATGGATTAAAGCAATATGGACATGTGGTATGATTATTTGAGTAAATTCTTATTGAAAGAAAGATATGTGAATAATACACTATGTTCATTTGTATTCATAAAAGACCATAGAATGGTATATATTATTATTGCAGTATAAGTTGATTTAAATATCAATGTGACTCATAATGAACTCAAATAAGTATGTACCTATTTGAAAAGTGAGTTTGACATGAAAAATTTAAAGGAAATGAAATTTTTTATCGGCCTGCAGACCGATTATTAAGGAGTCCTAATAGACCAATATACTTATGTGGAAAAGATATTTAAGCAATTTTCGTATGGATAAATCTTCTCCCTCAATTACATCAATAGGTGGTCCACTCACTAGAAGTGAAGATAGACTCTTTTAGACCTAAAAAAAAGATAACAAAGAGCTATTTGGTCTTAAAGTATCATATATAAGTGCTATAGGGCACTCTTGTATCTTGCAAATTGCATCAAGCCTGATATTGCATTTGCAAGAAAAATTCCTAACTAGGTATAGCTCTGCACCTACAAAGAGATATTAGAGTGGTATAAAAAGTTATCTTCAATATACTATTAATATTATAATTCATATTTGAAATTGGTCTACATACGAATATTGGTTATTTGCTTAGTCTCTATGATGGTAGATTTTAAACTGGCTATGTATTCACTTATAGTGGTACTGCAATTTTATAAAAGTTTTTATGGTCCTGAAGTACCTCACTAAAAGATACTCCCATTGTATTTTGAGAATAATGCAATTTGTATTGCACAAATTAAAGGTGGTTATATTAAGGGTAACGAAGTAGGCATAAACTTCACCCAAATTCTTGTATATACATAAGCTCCATAAGAGATATCCACCAAATTCACTTGAGTGACAATTTAACAGACTTATGTACTAAGTTTTTACCTAATATGGTATTTAAATGGCATCGTTTCATCAATTAGTATACGCCGTGTTAAAATCTGTTATCATCAGGGGGAGCAAATTAGTATATGATTGTACTCTTTTTCCTTAGTCAAGTTTTTATCCCACAGGGTTTTCTTGGACAAAGGTTTTAATGAGGCAATCTGTGCATTGACAAAATAGCGCATGAAATATACTATTTTCCTTAGATATGTTTTTTCCCACTGGGTTTTCTAATAAGGTTTTTAACGAGTTATATTCATAGCGCAAGTAATATCCTAAGAGAGTACTATAAATAAATTATTATATGTGGATATTATTTAAACATTTTTAAGTATATGATTTGACAACTTGGCAGATTTATTTACAAAGGCACTTCTTACAATCACATTTGAAAAGTTAATCAACAAAATTAGTATGCATTGGCTAAGAGATATTTGATAGAAATTATATTTTCATGAGGGGGAGATTTTAATGCACTGTACTCTTTTTTCCTTTAGCCTAGGTTTTGTCCCATTGGGTTTTTCTGACAAAGTTTTTAATGAGGCAGTATTATGGCACAAAACCCTACAAGAATAATGTACTCTTTTTCTTTCACTAAGATTTTTTTTCCCATAGGGTTTTTCCTTAGTAAGGTTTTAATGAGGCATATTCTTTGTAAAAGACATCAAGGGGAAGTGTTATGATATATTATAAGATTTGATTGATATCTTTCCATATATATGAATATTCTAGTTTTCATATTAGTATTGATTGTATTTTCCTTATTGGAAAAACTTCCTATTTCTTGTATTTTCTTTATTGGAAAATCTTCCTATTTCTTTCTCTTCTGTACTCTATATAAAGGGCCTAATACTATTGAATGGAATAACTAAAAAAATATTCTCTTCTCTATATTCTTTGTTCATGTTCTTCTTCATTTTATTTATAATATTTTTTTATATATAAAATTTTTTATATCATTAAAAAGTAATAATTTGATAGACCATTGGAAATTTGAATTTAAGTTTTAAGCAAAGACTAAAATTAACTTCTAATAATCAATGAATATGTGTATATATAAGACTCTTCATATTCCCTATAAAAGGTAAAAAAAAAAAAAATGAAAGGAAGTTTGTCACTCTGACTATTCACTTTCACTTTCCATTTTCTCACTCTCGTTACTTATTTTTACTTCCCTCACTAAACATTTTCTCTATAAGCTCTGATACGAGAGTCATAAGTTTTCTGAGAGGTCAGTTCCTGAAAGCCCTTAATCCTTTTCATTCTTTGTTTAGAGGTCCTATTCTTTGTAGATCTTTTATCATCAGTTTCGAATAATTTTGGGTTTATCATAAGTAAAAAATTATAAAAAAAAAAAATGATTTCAAATGTTGAAAACGAATTAAAAAAATATTGAAAGAAAAGACATATGTAATTGTTGAGTGTCAATTTGGATTGAAAAATTTATTAAATTATTATAATTTTAAAATAAAAAGATTAGAATAATCTTTATTTGATTTTTTTTTAAATAAATAAAAATAATTAATATAAATGTTTAGTGGATAAATAAATAAATGGTAAAAATAAAAAAAATAATAAATACTTTTTTAAAATTTTAAAATAACAAATAAATTAAAAAAAAAATTAAAATGATAAATATTTTGAAATAAAAGAAATATCATATATAGATTATAATGTTAGCTGAGGTAACATTTCAAACACTAATACAACTGGTTTTAATTAGTGTTTAATTTCTAAAGTAAATTTAAGCATAAAAAATTTTAATATTTACTTTTATATTAAAAATTGTGCCAATTTGATAAGAGATATTAAATTGAAGGACTATTCTTATTGTATGCAATATTATTTTAATTTATTGGACATCCAATGAAAAAAAAAATTATTAAAAAATAAATTCTTTTAGTATGAAGAGTGAGAAATTAAACTTAAGTCTATTATCCGTATTTACTATTAAAATATACGTTGATGTACTAAAAGATATAAGATTTTAATACATATACATGAGACAAAAACTCAATACTCAAATTTTTAGCTATAATTAATTCTATAACATGCAGTGGCAGATATATAATTTAGTAGTGTATCTCTTATTTGGACAATAAATTGATATTCGAATTTCTCATTTCCTAGTATAATGCTAAAAAAAATCAATAATTTAAAAGGAAAATGAAAATTCAAGTGAAAACGAAAATAAAATTAGCTGCCTAACAAAAACATTGACTAAAAACCAATTTGAAGCGCACAGAGACGTGAACAAGAGAGATTAGAAGTCTTTGTGGCCCCCGGGATTAATGCCTTCTTCTCCTGTTAAAACCTTTTATAGAGAATTTGAAGTCTTCTAACTCAAGGAGGAAAACCAAATATTTGAAATTGATCGGATCTTGATAGACTGGATCTTTTGTGTTAGGTCTTCGTTATGTGAGCCTACAAAGGAGGAAAGACAGTCTAGAAGGTCAAGCCTTGTACTTGGCGAAGGGCCTTTGATGCTCAAGTTAATAACAGGTTTCGTCGGTGACAGGAGAAAAAGATTTCTCTTCTCTGTTTAAGGAGTTTTTTAGTAAGAGAAAGATGTGAGAGAATGTAGAGTATAATCTACCTCAGTCAAGTGTTAATCTTTCCCCTTTTGTATGGCTTTGCTTGGGACAAAAGTTGGATACCTTTTTGAAGATGAGAGAAAATGTCTCTTGATAGAGCATGTTCCTAATTGATATAGTTGGTACAAGGGTTATGGGCACATGGCACATGTCTTGTCCCTAGGGATGCGTTAGGTGAGTAGTGGTGTTCGAGTCCAAAGAGGCGCTGCCTGCTGGAGAACTTCTCTAACACTTAATGTTGATGTCTATACTAAAAGCTCTCAGCCACACAAAGCAACTTATAGGAGAAGTTACTTGCAACTAAAGCAAGGCGAGGACTAAAGGAAGCTTTGCTTGTCTAGGCTTGGAGGCTTGGGCTTTCTGAGCTTGTCCCTTTTGGGCCCTTGAGCTTCATCTTGGCAAAGGCCTTCGACTTTATATGGGAGATAGACCTTGGGTCTCTAAGGCCCATTAGGCCATTGAACCATTTTTGTCTCTCATCAGAGGTCCCTTTGCTTCACTGAGGAAAGGATAAAGGATGGAACCTTATATGAAACAATTTTCTCATTGTCTAGTCTTTGCCAAAAGAGGGGTCTTTACTTTGATACTATAAGCTTCACCTTGGCCAAGACAAGCTATCGAAGAGTGAGCTTCGCAGGTCGAAGCATTTTGACTGGTTAAGGGCTTTTGCCTGGTTAAAGTGATCTAATTGGCTGAAGGCTTTCGCCTATAGGACTGATGTGGGGTAAGTGAATGATCACAGAGTCATTAAATGCATGGATGGCTGACAGAGCCATACATTAAATGTGTGTCTCTTCATTCTTCACTTATTTCCATATGTCACTATAACCGGAATCATTTTCTAGGAATTTTAAATTTAAACTGCCTTTTAATTTCTCTTTAATTATTGATTAATGGTTATGAGGAGGTTCTTCTATATATACCCTTTGGTTCCTTACTTTAAAGCTCCTATTTTCTTCTTCTTCTTCTTCTTCTTCTTTTTTTTTTTTTGCTTTCCGCTTTATCTATTCCTTGCTCTTTTGTGTTTTCTCCTTTTTTTTTTTTTTCCTACAGTTACATTCTATTATTTCTTTTTCTTCTTTTCATTAATAACACCTATGAAGGAGAAAATCCTTAGGAGAGACTAAGTCAATTCTGCCCAGTACTAGAAGGTTTTAGAGGAGTGTGGGGTAATAGCACCATTGGGCAAGACTATTGAGCTCCTCGCTTTCAGTAAAAACCTAGACAACAACAATAAGTTTTTATTCTATCATGCTGAGGCCTATGAGAGGATCTACTTCAGTGAGCTTAAGGCTGCTCTTCCTAAAGATAACCATCACTATGTTATCTTTTATCACCAATTAAAGGCTAGTTTCCTTTTCCCTCCTACCAGATTCAAAGTGGAGTACTTCAATAGTAAAGCCTATGATGTTAACTCCAAATTCAATAAGGGATATGCATCTCTTTGAGGTTATCTGCTTTGCCTATGGCATCTACCCTACTACTCATCTATTCTAATGCTTTTTTAGAGTCCAAAGTGTCCAAAGGTCATATGGGATGTATATGACATCCGAGAAACTGCTTCGAGATTTGTTCCTTAAAAAGGAAAGTAAGGTAAAGGATTGGAAATCTAAGTTTGGCCTTATTATAATCACCGATGGCCAAGGTGATAAATCCCCTCGCTTCGACTTCTCAACCCATTTCTTGCTGCCATCTAAAGGCTTTGGAGACTGGCCAAAAAAGTTGACAAATGACAAGAAGAGGGAATTAAGGACCCTCATCCATCAAGACTTCATTTACAATGTTGAGAAGATGGGGAGCTCCATTCACATAAGAGACATCCATGGAGCCCCAACTCCCAAACTTTTATTAAAGGACGTTCAAGGTAAGTTCTTGACTAGCGAAGCATTATGATGTATTATTGGTGTTTCTTAAATGCCTATTTGTTTGCATTTATAGTGAAAGTGAAGAAACCTAATCACTATCTAGATATTCTAAAGAAAACTGAGCGAGTTTCCCCTAAGGTCTATGTACCCACCGCTGAGCTCCTTGAATTAGATCCTCTCACGAGGAGGCTCAAGCTTTGTGTTTTGGCATATTTCAACCCTTCACCAACCGTTCTTTCGCTAACTACTCTTTTTAGAGAGGGATTGGTGAAGCATGGGCTTGCTGATCAAAGCCATCTTACCACTTGAGCGGAGGAGACCCAGGCGAGTACAGACAATGCAGAAGTGATTCACATCACCAGGAGAAGGCTTGTCAAAGCTTCTAACCCCATTGTTCCTATTGTGCAGAGAGTGGTTCCTTCAGCTCGTGCTTTCAGTATGACTAATTCTAAACATGATATTACTCAAAGGGGAATTGTGATTCCTTAATCTGGGAGGACTTCTCTACCTCCTACTCTAAAATTAAAGATAAAGGCTCCTTTTATACCTAGTGTCTATGATGTCATTGCTCACAGCTCCATTGGGACAGAGTAGCTAGAGAACTTAGAGAAATGACTAGAGGATGCTTTTGATGCTGAGTTCGAGGCTTGCTTGGCTCAGATAGTGAAGGACTTCAACAAGCTCAAGATCGAAGTAAGAGTCGGTAATCTTCATCTCCCTTATTTTCCTTCTATACCTTCTCCCACCCTAGATTCTAGGGTGAGGCTTAGGAAAGCCTATCTGAGATGGTCAAAAAGTGTTGAGCCTGGGAGAGCCTTTACTACTGAAAAGGTGGAAGCTGAGAAGTTTGTAGAGGAGTGAAGGATTTCTTTACCTGACTTGGATACCCTTAGGGCACTTTATACTTCGCCTATCAAGATGGTGATCGAACATAAAACTATTATTTTTTTAGAAGCAAAGAAGGGAGGACCCGATGGGGTTACTGAAATAAGCTTTTTCTTGATTGAAGGGATTAAGGCTTCGACAAGGGTACAACATGCCATTGAAGCTAAGGTCTCCCAATAGCAGTAGTGGTTGCACTATTATTCCTTCGACCTACTCTGACTTCTCTCTTCGATTTGGCCTCAGACACTCTAGCTAGGCAAGAGACCTTTCTTGAGAAGGTAACCCCTAATTGTCTTATCTATTATATGTGTGTGTTATTACATAGTCTAATCTTTATCTTTCTTATTATTTATACTTTTATAGGCAGTTCTGAAAGCCAAGATTCTATGCACTAATCTTGGCCTCCTAAAAGATCATTATGATGCCACTAGGCGGGCTGTTGAAGAGAGGCAGGAGCTTTGCTTGAAGCTAGAAGAGGAGTTCAGGTCGGTTAAGGTAATATTAAAGAAAGAGCGATAGGGAAATCTCCAAATGGTTGAGTTAGAGAGGCAAAAGGTCAAACTAGAGGCATAACGAAAGGCAAATAATAAAGCCTGACTGAAGGCTAAGGAGGAGGTTGAGGACCTCCAAATTGTTGTAGGTAGAAAGATAAAGTCATAGCCAATTTGAACACGCAGTTGGAGAGGCTGAGGAAGCATAATGAAGAGCTTACTAAGGACGTAAATGTCACGACCCACTTTTTTTTAAGCCGCGACGATCCTAGGGCATGGATAGCCATAAGAGCACCGAAAACCCATAGAACCCATTTCACTCATAATCAATTGACATTCATCATATTGAACCATATCCCAAGACCGTAACTTAATCGCATTTCCTTGTTACCCATTACCTGCTATCATTTCCACTTATAATATCATTTACACACATAACTTGTAAAACCTTTAAAATTTTATTTCATGTCATTAACTTAATGTTTAATAGTTCATACATCATTACAATGACGGTTATAATACAAATCATATTATACAAACATCCTATAACATATTAATGCTAAACCCTTTTATAACCATTCATGTTACATATAGACCCTATAACTTTCAATAACCATAGAGCTCTAACTTACAATACCGGAACTTAACAGAACAGTTTTCAAGCGAATGATGGGTTTGGGACTTTTACTTTACTAACTCATTAACTGTACCTGAAAATTTTAAACCACTAAAATGTGAGACAGAGCTTAGTGAGTACATAATAATACAATACAGGTTAAACAAATGATGTGAAATTTAATGGTAATTCCTTATAGCAATAAAGTAAAGTTAGTTAGAGAATATTCTTATGGAATAATTTTCCCATATATATATATATATATATATATATATATATATATATATATATATATATATATATATATATATATATATATATATATATATATATATATATATATATATATATATATATATATATATATATATATATATATATATATATATATATATATATATATATACAGATATTATATCTTTAGCAGAATAATTCCTTTTATGGAAGCGGTGTGTTTCCCCCATAATCAATCGAATGGCGGCATACGCCTTGCTAACTCCCATATTTCTAGTCACACGTACAACTGATCAGGTCATATATATATATATATATATATATATATATATATATATATATATATATATATATATATATATATATATATATATATATATATATATATATATATATATATATATATATATATATATATATATATTACAGATATTATATCTTTAGCAGAATAATTCCTTTTATGGAAGCGGTGTGTTTCCCCCATAATCAATCGAGTGGCGGCATACGCCTTGCTCACTCCCATATTTCTAGTCACATGTACAATTGATTAGGTCATACGTACTGGGGACCTTAAACCCTTCCTAGCTAAGGTTCGGATAATCTTTACCCTATCCGTGGGTCCATTACCATTGTGCACAATGTCTGATGTATTGCCCTACATCAGAGGGGTATTCTGCTTATCACGGTATCATTATAACATTTTTTCTTTCCATCCATGAAATAATTCAATGGATAATATATCAATATTAATTAGGTTCTCATCATTGATCATATTATAAGAT
Source organism: Reutealis trisperma (assembly GCA_947687605.1). Lineage (NCBI taxonomy): Eukaryota > Viridiplantae > Streptophyta > Magnoliopsida > Malpighiales > Euphorbiaceae > Reutealis > Reutealis trisperma. The sequence continues at coordinate 2,258,845 of CANTUT010000393.1, forward strand.
CAAAATAATATAGATTCATTTGGCCAAGTGCCATAAAGAAATATTTGATTCACTTGGGCTTAATAATCAAGAAAGTATCATATCAAAGGTTCAATGTTCAATAAGTAAATTAAGCTTATCAAGAAATCAAGAATGTTCAATATACAATTCAAGTTTAACTATGAATCAAGGAGCATTATAACAGATGGTTCAATATCAATGAGCAATTCAACTTATCAAGGAGTTGGCATACTTTTAACAATAAGTTTTTCAAGTAAATAACACGAAACATATTATATTATTAAGTACTCACCATGGACTCCTTTGCTCTTATGTACGTTTGACTCTGATACGAATAGTGCTCCTCGCACTTTACCCAATATCCTTACCCTTGTTATTAGACTCTACACATTGCATTTCAATCATATATCAATCACTTCCTCATTATCACATTACTTAATTTAGTTTAACTTATTAACACTTTTATCTTATTCACAACTTAACATTCTTAAAGTTAAGATATTCTATACCTATACTTATTACTAAACTTAACATCTCTCTGGTTGTTTTCCAATAACTCACTTAAAAAAAAATAATTCTCTTTTCTTCCAATTTCACATTTAAATCTTCATATTATTCAAGTAAAATCGATTAAGCAATTTCCACCAACATTTCCATAAATTCAAATTATCCACAATATCACAATCAAATAGTCCAACCCGGACCTTCAATACACTAATCCTATCCGCCCATTTCATTCCTCATTATCAAGCTAATAATCACTAATTCAATTCAATCAATACCAATATCCATATCTCACTTCATTCTTCCAATTCAATTCAATTAAATCAATTCTAATCTCAACATTTCACTTCAATCTTTCAATTTAATCACCAATAATACTCAGTAATCATATAAATAATAATTAATTTAATTCGATTATCTCATTTAATCACTTAATTCCAATAAACTATTTACCTAAATTCTTACAAATAAAATCATAATTCACTATCTATACATAATTAGATGTCTAGATTTATACCATATGGCTCGGTTTAATGAGCTGGAGCTTCTGTCCAAATTTGTCAGTTTCAGAGGTCGCTAGAATCCGATCGCCGAAAAATTTCAACGACCACCAAATCACGATCCGATGATACCAACAATTAGCTTACGGTGTGGGGAGTCCGAATATAACTTTCGTTTTCTGTAATTCACCAGAAAATGATCGAAAATAGCGTGGCAATGGTTAGGAATACCAGATTCTAATAAAAACAAACGATATCTATAATTAACAAATAATATATTATATCGAAGCTGCAATCAAGAGGAACTCATTCATACCAATATCACTGGAAAAAGATGTCGAAAACGGCAGAAAATTGGCTTAGAATGTTGCTGCCGGCGACCTTTTGGACGGCGCGTGCACCGCCATCTGGTGGCAGTTGATGGCGAGCTTTTACTGGTCGACTGGGCCAGTCGCTCTTCCTCCTGGTGCGGCGGGTGTCATCGGTCGACGGCCAAAGGGCAGTGGTCCGAGGTGCAGCTGATGTGCTCTCTCTCTCTCTCTCTGCCTCTGTTCATTTTCTTTGTTTCTTTGTTTCTATTTCTTCTTCTGCTGCCCATATGGGCTGTACCGACTTTGGTTTCATTTTTTTTTTCTCATATATATATATATATATATATATATATATATATATATACACTAACTTTAATAATTTTAATAATAATAATAATAATAATAATAATAATAATAATAATAATAATAATAATAATAATAATAATAATAATATTTGTCATATAAATTCTAAAACAATAATTTTAACCAAAATATTAATTTCATCATATTATCCAATAATTATAATATAAAAATCATAATATATAACTTCAAATATTAATTACATAAATTTCTATATTTTATAATAAAATTCCAATTTCTTTAATTTAAAACTTTATCAATTTGGTAAATAATAAATCAAAAATTCATTTAATAAAATATTCTCTTAAAAATATTAACATAATAATATAATAAATCAATATCCTTTCAAATATCAATTTTAAATTTGAAATAATTTTCTACTATTTCGAATACTCATATAACAATATTTATAAATCATATATATAATATCAAATATCAAAATGAGTTTAGCTTATCAATATCAATATAATAATGATATAAATAAATATCAATATCAATATTCAAATGGAAATTTATAAATATTGATAATTTTGAATATCAATATTAATATAACAATAAAGGAAAATATTTTCCATACAAAATTATTACTTTAAAACATTTATATTCAAATCATTTGAATATTTAAAAAAAATATTCATTTTCGATTTGACCACGTATTACGATGCTAAATGGGTATCTTTACTCGTATACTGTACATATATCATGTATCGGGTTGGAATATTATATTATTCTCCCCTTTATGAAATTCGTCCTCGAATTTCAAAATACTTCATATAGGAAGTTACAATAATAGTAGCAAATATTATCACTCCATATACCTTATTGTTGTACATGAAAACTATTCATTTACACAAATTTATCAAAATTGATTACATCCTTCACTCATTGTCACGTCATTCATTTAGAATTCGTCTCTTTTGATACTTTTTTAATTCTTAAGACCCTAAACAGTACTGTTTATAGACACCGTAATATCATCGCTGCTGTTAAGAAACCTCGGGTATTACATTCTACCCCAAAAAAAAAAATTCGTCTCCAAATTTTAAAAAAACAAGGAGTTCACTTTAGCAAACTTGAGTAACTACATCATTTACATTATGACTCTTGCCAAAAGAATTCGGATTACTTTCATTAATTTCAATTAATCACCTACTAACTTCATTTCTTATCATTAACTATCTATTATCGCTCTTCCATATATCTTTTTCTAATTATATATCTTATTCCTCTAAGCCCCATGATCAATCTTTAACTCTTATCCTATTTAACCATATATTTATGTACATCTTTCTCTTTTTACCTTACCTAATCTCTTTTATTAATCATCAACCTTCATGGTAACAATTAATTTATAGCTTAAAAATTACCAAGAACATTTATACATCCTTTATATCTCTTCAATTTCTAATTTCACCTCAATTTAATTGCTATCTTAAATATACCTCTTTTCATATATGGTCTTATCGATACCTAAATCACATATTAACAATTGAATCATAGCTCCTATTACACCAATTATCATACTTTTAATGTACCCATACCCTTATGGTACTTCCTAGTTCTGAATAACTTCAAATTTATAACTCCATGGCCATAGTCTTTATATAATTGAGATTTACTCCATTCTTACATTGTCATTTAACAAATTTTTCTTACTCATTATCTCTTTTATATATATATATATATATATATATATATATATATATATATATATATATATATATATATATATATATATATATATATATATATATATATATATATATATATATATATATATATATATATATATATATATATATATATATCCATTACACTTCTTATATCTGCTCATCTCTAAACAACAATCTTATCTTAAACACCTTATTAACAACTATTTTACACATTATATCGTTAAAAGAATTATACTTTCACCACTACTCCATAGTTCTCAATCAACTCCTTATGATCATATAAATTTCAACCTAATATTCATATTATTCAATTTACTATCATATTGATTAACTTAATCACTCCAAGTACATTCTTCACATTATATCTAAAATAACTTCTACCTTTCAATATCACATGCATTTCTTTATCAAGAACATATCAATTATGACAAGAATATTTAAACTATTAAATCACAGGAATCTATTAATACACTTCTCATTCCGTTCCTAAAATACCATTGATTTATACTCCACAATTCATATGTAATCTTATATTAACTATATCAATTTTTTTAACACATCAAGTAATATAAGTGATCTATCAAAATAAAGCAAATATACTTAAAACACAATCACAATAAGAAAACATATCAAACGCATATTTGAGTTCGTTCGAGATAGAGTAACTCTTCCGAGACGATCTTGTCCAAATCGTAAATGAGGAGACATTGCCGCACAAGCGAAGAATGTATAAAGGCCAAATCAAAGTATGAATTTCTAGTCTATACTTAGAGAACTAGAACATCAGCAACCAAGAATCTTATGCTTTATAGTTTATTTAGTCTAATACACTCTTAACTTATCAAAGCTTATCCTTTATCTTAACTTATTTAATTATATCTCTGAATTAATTCAATCTCATCATTGAACACTTTTCTTAGACAAGAATTGCCTAATTAACTAACTTCATAAACTCCTTCATGTCATAACTTTTATTTCCTTTAGTTCCCTTTAATTCATACTTCATATCTCCTAATATTTCCTCATACATTCTTTTTCTTATCATTCAATATTTTTACTTTTCCACATCTCCATTAGTTCGTTTAAACCCATTCAAATTATATTTCTATTTAACACATAATCCTTTAGTTCCATACCTTTCTTAATCAACAATATTTCTTCCATAAAATCTACTATGGTCCACTATCATTCATTATTCGTCAGAATCAATCATACTCTTACACTAGTTTACTCTTAACTTACACCTATCTTCTCTTTCACTTTCTTTTTAAAGATTAATCTGTCATCACACATTTCTTCTTGTAATCATCAACTTTATACATTCCTCTTTTAAAATGATTCACCATCAAGTCATGTTCCATCCCGATCCTCTATTTTCCTCATCACTGTATTCTCTTAATGCCTTAAGAGTTTTCTATTACACATATCTAATCATGTTTCTTACAAGTCACCTTAACGTATACACAATTGATCATTTCTTTTTTTGAATATGGAATAATCTTCTTTTAAATCATATTATAATAGTATTCTTCCTTAAGTTATACCCAATATTCTAATACCTAACAAATCTCCAAATCTCTACCTTCTCATTTCTTGAATTTATAGGATGGTATCTAAACCACAATTTCGATAATACCTTCGTTAGTCCATCTCACATAAACCTTAATATATAATATCCATGTGAATCATTTACAGTCCCGTTTAACCATTGTTAAATATCATCTTTTGTTTCATAGCCTTAATGGTTCATAACTTCTAACAATTTCACATATCATTCACCAGTAGTACATATCATCCATAACTTTTAACAATTTCACATTTCATCCACCCATATCTCATATCATTTAACCTTTTGCTTACACATATCATAAACTCATTCATTATGTAGTAAACATTGTTCTATAGCACAATCAAGAAAACACATACAATATTACTATTCAGTTTATATTTTCAATGATCCTATTACAAGAATACAATGAGAAAATTCACAAAACACCAATTAGAAACCTACACAACTGGATCCACGACTGGGGTTCTAGTCGTGCCAACCCAAGGTCCAAACCTCACATCCACATAGGTGAGATTGTAGCTGTGTCTCCACCCGTGGGAGGATACTGGATGAATTCCCAATTTGTCCTTATCACACGGTTGAAATTCCACCTGTGTGTTCACCTGTGGCTTCCCATTTCCTCCAATATTTTGGCTCGAAACTTATCATATTTAACATTCCCACTCACTTACAACTTCTTTATTGGTTTAGAAACCAATTTCCAATTAGAAACCTCAAATCTTTGTCTAAAATAAATCCCATATTTTCTCACTATCATTATGCAATTACACTTACTACTTACACATATCACTATGCATATTCCATAAAATCACATTTAAGTTTTTCACTTAATAACATTTAGCTATATCTCATAAATGTAAAAGAACCCAGTATACCCTCATCATTGTTCATACTATATACATATTATTCAAATCATTAATTGCACTAAGCCATATCAATAATCAACAGTTACTTATAGTAGGGAATCTATTCCTGGTAAGATATATACTTATTGATTTAAACACTTTCACATAAATAATCATTGTCTCAAATAGACAATTTGCCCTTATCATCCCATTTCCGTAGAACACATGATTTAATCACATATATCAATTATACTATATATCACTTTATCATTCCCATTTCACGATCATTATGCACATTCCCTTTTCACAATCATTGTACACATATCATATATCATATTAGAAACTCAGACCTTTATGGATAACGCAGATCTAGACTTATCGATATACTTCAATTACAAGAAGGAATTCCTATGCTCCATGGTTTAACCTATAACTCATTGTACTTATAAAGTCTAAACTAGACTTAAACTTTTGCTCTGATACCATCTCTGTCACGACCCACTTTTTTTTAAGCCGCGACGGTCCTAGGGCATGGATAGCCATAAGGGCACCGAAAACCCATAGAACCCATTTCACTCATAATCAATTGACATTCATCACATTAAACCATATCCCAATACCGTAACCTAATCACATTTCCTTGTTACCCATTATCTGCTATCATTTCCTCTTATAATATCATTTATACACATAACTTGTAAAACCTTTAAAATTTCATTTTGTGTCATTAACTCAGTGTTTAATAGTTCATACATCATTACAATAATGGTTATAATACAAATCATATTATACAAACATCCTATAACATATTATTGCTAAACCCTTTTATAACCATTCATGTTACATATAGACCATATGACTTTCAATAACCATGGAGCTCTAACTTACAATACCGAAACTTAACAGAACAGTTTTCAAGCGAAGGATGGGCTTGGGACTTTTACTTTTCTAACTCATTGACTATATCTAAAAAGTTTAAACCACTAAAATATGAGACAGAGCTCAGTGAGTACATAATAATATAATACAAGTTAAACAAATGGTGTGAAATTTAATGGTAATTCCTTATAGCAATAAAGTAAAGTTGGTTAGAGAATATTCTTACGGAACAATTTTCCCATATATATATATATATATATATATATATATATATATCACAGATATTATATTTTTAGCAAAATAATTCTTTTTATGGAAACGGTACGTTTCCCCATAATCGATCGAGTGGCGGTATACGCCTTGCTCCCTCCTACATTCCTAGTCACATGTACAACTAATCAAGCCATACGTACTAGGGACCTTAAACCCTTCCCAGCTAAGGTTCGGATAATCTTTACCCTATCCGCGGGTCCATTACCATTGTGCACAATGTCTGATGTATTGCCCCATATCAGAGGGGTATTCTGCTTATCACGGTATCATTATAACATTTTTTCTTCCCATCCATGAAATAATTCAATGGATAATATATCAATATCAATTAGGTTCTCATCATTGATCATATTATAAGATCAAAACAATATAGACTCATTTGGCCAAGTGCCATAAAGAAATGTTTGATTCACTTAGGCTTAATAATCAAGAAAGTATCATATCAAAGGTTCAATGTTCAATAAGCAAATTAAGCTTATCAAGAAATCAAGAATGTTCAATATACAGTTCAAGTTTAGCTATGAATCAAGGAGCATTATAACAGATGCTTCAATATCAATGAGCAATTCAACTTATCAAGGAGTTGGCATACTTTTAACAATAAGGTTTTCAAGTAAATAACACGAAACATATTATATTATTAAGTACTCACCGTGGACTCCTTTGCTCCTATGTATGTTTGACTCTGATATGAATAGTGCTCCTCGCACTTTACCCAATATCCTTGCCCTTATTATTAGCTCTATACATTGTATTTTAATCATATACCAATCACTTCCTCATTATCACATTACTTAATTTAGTTTAACTTATTAACACTTCTATCTTATTTACAACTTAGCATTCTTAAAGTTAAGATATTCTATACCTATACTTACTACTAAACTTAACATCTCTCTGGTTGTTTTCCAATAACTCACTTATAAAAAAATAATTGTCTTTTCTTCCAATTTCACATTTCAATCTTCATATTATTCAAGTAAAATCAATTAAGCAATTTCCACTAACATTTCCATAAATTCAAATTATCCACAATATCACAATCAAAGGGTCCAATCCGGACCTTCAATACACTAATCCCATCTGTCCATTTCATTCCTCATTATCAAGCTAATAACCACTAATTCAATTCAATCAATACCAATATCCACATCTCACTTCATTCTTCCAATTCAATTCAATTAAATCAATTCTAATATCAACATTTCACTTCAATCTTTCAATTTAATCACCAATAATACTCAGTAATCATATAAATAACAATTAATTCAATTCGATTATCTCATTTAATCACTTAATTCCAATAAACTATTTACCTAAATTCTTACAAATAAAATCATAATTCACTATCTATACACAATTGGAAGTCAGGATTTATACCATATGGCTCGGTTTAATGAGCCAGAGCTTCTATCCAAATTTATCGGTTTTAGAGGTCGTCGAAATTCGGTCGCCGAAGAATTCCAACGACGACCAAATCACGATCCGATGAAACCAGCAGTTAGCTTATGGTGTGGGGAGTTTGAATATAACTTTCATTTTCTGTAATTCACCGAAAAATGACCGAAAATGGCATGGCAACGGTTAGGAATACTGGATTCCAATAAAAACAAACGATATCTATAATTAACAAATAATATACTAAATCAAAGCTGGAATCAAGAGGAACTCATTCATGCCAATATTGCCGGAAAAGGATGTCAAAAATGGCCAAAAATTGGCCTAGAATGTTGCTGCCGACGAGCTTTTGGACGGCGCGTGGGCCGCTGTCTGGTGGCAGTTGGCGGCGAGCTTCTACCAGTCGACTGGGCGGCGGTCGCTCTTCTTCTTGGTGTGGCACATGTTGTCGGTTGACGGCCGAAGGGTGGTGGTCTGAGGTACAGCCAACGTGCTCTCTCTCTCTCTGCCTCTGCCTCTGTCCATTTTCTTTGTTTCTTTGTTTCTATTTCTTCTTCTGCTGCCCATATGGGCTGTACCGACTTTGGTTTCATTATATATATATATATAGACACACACACACACACACACACACACACACACACTAACTTTAATAATTTTAATAATAATAATAATAATAATAATAATATTTGTCATATAATTTTAACCAAAATATTAATTTCATCATATTATCCAATAATTATAATATAAAAATCATAATATATAACTTCAAATATTAATTAAGTAAATTTCTATATTTTATAATAAAATTTCAATTTCTTTAATTTAAAATTTTATCAATTTGGTAAATAATAAATCAATAATTCATTTAATAAAATATTCTCTTAAAAATATTAACATAATAATATAATAAATCAATATCCTTTCAAATATCAATTTTAAATTTGAAATAATTTTTTACTATTTTGAATACTCATATAACAATATTTATAAATCATATATATAATATCAAATATCAATATGAGTTTAGCTTATCAATATCAATATAATAATGATATAAATAAATATTAATATCAATATCAATATTCAAATGGAAATTTATAAATATCGATAATTTTGAATATCAATGCAAATATAACAATAAAGAAAAATATTTTCCATACAAAATTATTACTTTAAAACATTTATATTCAAATTATTTGAATATTTAAAAAAAATATTCATTTTCGATTTGACCACGTATTATGATGCTAAACGGGTATCTTCACTCATATACTGTATATATATCCTGTATCTGGTTGGAATATTACAGCAAAGAAGGTCCTTACTTTTCACGAGGAACTCAAGAAAGTATAACATGAGTTCTGAGTTGTTGAAATTGGATATAAACAAACTTCTGATAGTGCCAAAGATGCACTGGAAAAGGCTAAGCAGACTGAAGAGGGTAGGAAGAAGGCTATCAGGGATTTCATGCAGTCAAAGGTTGATGACCCCATCACCTACCATACTTACAAAACCATTGGGGACTATTATAATATTGCCCTTCAAGATGCAATAGTGCACTTCCCTGATGTTTTTCTAGTAGTGGTCGAGTTAGAGGCTATTGAAGAGCCTTCTACTGCTAACCTTTCCAAATTCCAAGAGGCTGCCCCTGAGGAAGACAATGGCATCCCCAAGCCTGAAGAATTTCCTACTTGGGATAAGGAAGTTGGTGTGATAACTTCTCCTATCCTTGATACTTCCAACAAAGGCAAAGGGGATGAAGATGTAGATCTACAAGGTGGTGGCAAACCTCAGCTAATGGAGCCCATCTCTGCTGTTAGGCCTGATTCTCGAGGTGATCCTCCTCTGGCTTTTGATGACACTTCCACTATTGTGCCAATCGGCAAAGACCCCTTATAGATCCCCCTTCTTAAAGTTTTTCTTTGCTTTTGTATTTTTGTATTTTTTCTTTTTCTTTTTTTAATCTAAATTCAATATTTTGTACATTTTACAATTTATGAATAAAGATTGTTTTTCCGCATATTTATATTACATTTATTCACATTCGCCTTTGTTGTTTGCTTTTGATATTCTTCAAAAGTCTTTGTTGAATCACATAGTGGTAGGCTTTCCTCCCCTCCCTTCAAATGAAATGAAAGGAGAAATCTTTGCCTTCAATTGTTGCATTCGCTTAGCATTTGCTTTTTCTCTTTGGTGACTCATTAAGTCTTCGAGTCTTGTTTGCCTTATAGGACTTTGTCTGGGCACTTTAAATTGCAAACTTCGCCTTAAGCATTGCTTGCTTTTTGGCCTAGATTTACCAGGACTTTCACTTCTTTCTTTAGAAAGCTCATCCCACCATCAGTGGGGTTTGTTTCGCCTAGAGTCTTGCTAGGTCTTTTTCATTTGGATTCACCACAACTTTTGCCTCCTCATTTGAGAGGCTTATTGTAAGGCCTTGCCCGAGCATCGGTCTAATCCGCTAAGAGGGAATAAAAAATGCTCATTTGGGAGAAATATTATGATTGAAACCCGCTATGAGTTTAGAAAATTATATTTTGTAAATTGTAATTTGCAAAAGAGAGTCCTCACTTTAATTTTATTTATTTTAGTTGGGAAAATTAAAGAAAAATCCAATTTAATTGACTCCAAAATTATACCATTTATCCCAAGAAAAAGCACTAGTCCTCAAAAAACTAAAGAGAGTTCAGGGACTAGATTTTGGTGAAAACAACACAAAAAGATTAGTTTGGCTTAGATACAAAATAGTTTTTAAAAAAAAGTTTTTATGTATGCATGAATAGATATACTATGATGCGTGAAACAAATATTACTCATGCAATGCATGGTAAATATGAGATAATAACAATTACAAAATGTGAAAAAATAAAGGAAAACTACTTAAAACTATTATAAGTTTAAAATATCAAAATCAAGGGGTCTTCCCTTTAGTCCTTATGGATTTTAGGAAAAGCACACATTCCCCAAATATAATTTAAATAACTAAAGCAAGAAAAAGCAATAAAACAATTGTAATAAAAAGAATTAAAATTTGGACTTTTATTTAAGAAAAAAATAATTTCGATCCTGGACTATGTGAAGAAGGCGATAGAGAGAAGAAATTGTTAATTTTAGTGGAGTTAAATACCTTAGAGATAGCAAGTCTGCATATCCCTTTAAATAAGAATCAAACCCTACGCAGTTTTCCTTCTTGCGAAGGAAGGTTTTTAAGTCATTGCCTTTGTTATTATGTTTTGATTGATTTTAAGTGCTTAGAAATTTGCTAATTAGGTCAGATTTTTAATTAATAAAAATTAAATCTTTTAAGATTTAGATCTTGAAATTGGAATTGAAAAGGAAAAGGAAAGAACTTTTACCTTTAGCTTTCGGCTGCGAGGAATGTAGGGATCAAGCTTGGCACCGGATCTAAGTTTCACCTTGGCTTTGGGATAGTACGAGCACTCCTTTTGGAAGAAAAACTCTTTGAATAGCGCGAACTCTTCTTGAAGGGACTTGGATCACACCTTTGCTTGATTACCCTGAATTCCCTTTGAAAGAAATAACTTGAATTGCACCTTTTCTTAATTATGAAGCTTAGAGATAGAGTTTAAGGTGATTAGGAGGCTTATGAATAGGGTTTTGAGATGATTAGGAAACTTATGAATAAGGTTTGAGGTGATGGAATATGTTTTTTGAAATAGGATTTTTGGATATTAGGAGGTTTAGAAAGAGGATTTTGATGATGGGAAAACTTAGGAATGGGATTTAGAGAGCTTTAGGGAGAGTATAGAAACATATCATTATGTCTCCAAGTTGTTAGGAGGTGCAAGGTATTTATAAAGGGAGTCTAGAGGCTTAAAAGGGTAAATTTTCAGTGTGGGAAGCAGGAAAAAAGTGTTGCGGTAATTCGTCAAAAGCTGTGGTAACCGCAGTGTTTGCTGCGGCAGCCAATTGGCTACCACAGCTGGCTAGCGGGCTACTGCACCTCGTTTTTGGGCCCATTTTCATCCGTTTTTTATCATATTTGGGACTAGTTTGATTCTATAGATTTGTAATCGGGTGCTGGTTGTTTGGAGGTGAAAGATTTAAGAAATTTATTTTTCAATGGGGCGCTGTCCCCTTGACCCCTATCTACTAACCTGCTAGCGGGATCGCCGTATGGGCTTTGTGTAGCGCACTAATCTTAGCAAGTGTCAAGTTGTGGTTGGATTCTAAGGGTGCAAATTTGAGGGTGCATACTCGTCTAACTGGATTCACCTCGATGTTCATCACATGTATAGTCCTGCTAGGATTCACATTTAGGTGGATCTTCTCTAATTGTCCAAGGGCTCCATTGATGTTTTTCTATTTAGCATTCATTCATGCACATTTAGGAATGAAAGTAAATTCTGATTGAATTATGCTTTTTTTTTTATTGATTTTAGTGATAATATATTTTCAATTGTTGAATGTTCCAAATGTGTGGAACCTCAGCACCTTCCATTGTTACAAGTTTGTAAGTACTGGGGCCTATAACCTTCTGTATTTTGTCTTTCCTAAGTAGGTGCTAGCTTGCCTATGCCTTTCGCTTCCCAGTAGCCTCAAGGAACCTCATCACCAAGTCACTTTCACTGAACACCCTGCTCTTTACTTTCTTGTTGAAATGATTGGCAGCCTGCTATTTGTAGATTATCATTTGGATTCTAGCTATATCTCTGAGCTCCTCAAGTTAATAATAGGCTTCCCTGGTGACCGGATAAGAAGGTTTCTCTTCTCTGGTTAGGGAGTTTTTTAATGAGAGAAAGATGTGAGAAAATATAGAGTTCAATTTACCCAAGTTATATGTTGATCATTCTCTTTTGTATGCTTTTGCTTGGGACAAAAGTTGAATACCTTTTTGAAGAGGAGAGAGACTGTCTCCTAATATGGCATGCTCTTGATTGGTGTAGTTGGTAGGTAGTGGGCGCATGGGCACCTATCTTATCCCCACAGATGCGTTAAGTGAATAGTAGTGTTAGCGTCCAAGGGCATGCCGCCTGCTGGAGAACTTCTTTGATACTTGATGGTGATGTCTGTACCAAAAGTCCTCAGCCACACAAAATGACTTGTAGGAGAAGTTACTTACAACTAAAGCAAGGCAAGGATTAGAGGAGGCTTCGATCGTCTGGGCCTAAAGGCTTATGCTTTTTGAACTTGTCCCTTTGGGCCTTTGCCCTAGGCTTCAATTTTGGCAAAGCCCTTGGACTTTATGTGGGGGATAGACTTTAGGTTTATAAGGCCCATTAGGCTATTGAGCCATTTTTATCTCTCATAAGAAATATTAAATATATATGATAATATTATAATTGTTAATTATAGTATATATAAGTCCAAACAAATCAAGAGTCTTAAAAACATAATTCAAACAATAAACACTCAATATACAATTAATATCCAACAAAAATAAAAGAAATTATCAAAAATAAAAATCTAGAATTATAAATAGATATAATGGATGTGCATAAAAATTAATTAGTTTCGCGTTAATGTCTGTGTGTGTATATATATATATATATATATGCAAAGATGTCTAATATTCAATAATTTGATTTACTGAAGCATATTCTGGTACATTCTTAGCCATTTTATCACACGATTCGTGATTCTACCTTTTTTTGTTTTTTTATTGAATTGGGTGTTGTTTCTAGTTTCTTCATAGCTCCTATTTTCTTCAATTCTTAAAATTTGAAATGGAAATTTTGAGTTATTTCTTTTGTAGGTGGAATAAAAAATTTAAGAGTAATTGAAGCGTATTTTGGTCATTTCATAAGAAGTTTATAGGAAAATACAAAATTTGAACTAAAGGATGAAAATGTTTAATGGAATAAAAATGCAATAATGCAATGTTAATTTCTCAAAATATAAAAACTTTAATATTAATTTTGCCAAAATACAGAGATTAAATAGTAATTTACTTTTTTTTTTTTAATTTTCAACATCGTTATTATATGAAAGTGGTAAAAGTATATGTAATTAGACTTCAATGATTAAAAAATAATAAAAAATCTATTAAAGCACGAAAAAATCTTTTATACCACACAACTTTTATATTATAAAAAATTAAAAAGTTTTTAGTATTTTTATTTTTATTTCAATACACTAAAATAAAATTATACTAACATTATTCATTGTATTTAAATTTTAAAGTAAAAAATAATAATTTTTTCGAGTAATGAGTTTTGACACAATATTATTGAATTTCTTTTTACAACTATGTGAGTTTAAACTACAAGTGACATTTAATTAATAAAAATTAAATTAAATAATATACTTAAAAGTAAAAAAATTAGAAAATTAAAATTAAAAGTAAAAAAATTAGAAAATTAAATTAAATGTATTTTATAAAAATTGTTTCACCCTATTGTATACTTATTTGAACTGATCATCTTACGAGAGTTAATAGTTTGCCCAAAGAGTCCATATGCTACTTGGACACTATCGTTTAAAGTTCTTTTCAATGTGTGATACTATAAAAAGTAGTCTCATTCCAAAAAGAACTCATATCTTAAAATACTCTTATAAATAGCTCTTTTTTCTCTATAAGAGAGGTAACAAATTATAAAAAATCTAAGCTTTCTAATTTTCTTGAGATATATTCTTTTTGACTTGAGTATCAGAGCAGTTCTGATATCAAAAATTTTCTATAATGTACTTAAGATTAAAATTCGTCTTGAGCGCTTCAGATTTCATAATAAAATAGTTATAAATTTGTCTTTGAATATATTATAATTTATTAACTTTAATTCCCAAAGGAAAAATCCATGTAGGTCTAATTAGATTTGTTTAATTAAAAAAAAAAAAAAAAAAAAAAAAAAAGGCCAAAATGATTTCAACGTGAGAATATATATGGTGCATATCGTAATAACTAAATCTAAAAGAAGTTATAATCAATTTCACGTTTGTTTGGGTGCAACACTAAGAAAAGGTCAATAAGTTATTGTGGCGGAGCTGGCAAGTAGCCGCAGCTTTTGGCAATAAGGCACAATACTAGGCCAAAAGAAGGAAAAAAAAAAAAAAAAAAACCTACAAGTCCAATAACTCAGCCAATTTTGTTCTTTTATAGGCATTGTTGTTACTATTGCATTCATCTTTTAGGTCATACGTCCCTTTTGTAACAAATATTTATGGAAGCATGGTCAGCAATTTATATCGTGTAGTGTTTAATTGTATTAATGAATATGTTAGTATTAGTTAATTTTAAATTTATTTTATTTATATATTAATTTGTGTCAAAATATTCAAATTTTAATCCAAATATATTATATAAGGCAAATTTTTAGATTATTTTATTTAAAAATAAAATATAATATTTAGTTTTTTATAATTAAAATGATAGTGATAAATAATAAATATAATTAAAATATTTGAATTATTATAATTAAATTAATCTACTATTACGTGTTATCAATTAAAAATAAAAAATATTAAAATAATTAAGATAGTATTATATATCTATAAATTTCATGAAAAAATAATTTAATTTATGAAAAAATAAAAAGATTGTAATTTTTCGTAATAAAGCTATTTTTACATAATTATAAAGTTATTTTTCTTTTTTTTAATTTATGAATTTTTATGTAAAGTTATTTTTTTTTTGTACAAAATAACTTATATTTTCATAAGATTAAAATTTTTTTCGCAATTAAAAAAAATTATGAAAAAATAGTTTAACTTATGAAAAAATATAAAATTATAATTTTTCATAATAGAACAATTTTTTTGTGATTATAAAATTATTTTTCCTTTTTGTTAATTTAGCTATTTTACTTTATTATTTTTTTTTTGTAACTTGTCGCTTTATAGAAAAGGAACCAAAATTTCATAAAATAATAATTTTTATGCTTCTAATAAGAATTACAAAAAAAATCTTTTAATGTAAGAAAAAATACAAAGAGAATGATATTTTTTGCAAGATAGCAATTTTTTTGTAATTATGGAAAATTTTGTTATTTTTTAGTTGATTTAGCTACTTGATTGTAACTTGTTAATTTACACAATAGGATCTAAAATTTTCTAAAATCATAATTTTTTTTCACAACTAATAAGAATTGAAGATAATTCTTGTAATATACAATAAAATATAAGGAGATTGTTATTTTTCGAAAGATATCGATTTTTTAATTATGAAAAAATATTATTTTCTTATAAATTTAGTTATTTCGTTTGTAACTTATTCATTTATACAAAACAAGCCAAAAATTTCATAAAATCATTTTTTTTGCAATATGTTATATAAAGTTGTTGATTTATGCAAAATGAGTAATTTTTTATAAAATTATAATTTTATTCATACACATGAAAATTAATTCTTTTCTTAATGAAATTTTATCAATTTTGTTAATCTAAGGTTTATGTTTAAATTGTTCTTATTTTATGCATAAAAATTTGATAATAGATATTAAATTAGTATATTGTGTTTATATTTATAAAATCTTTTTATTTTTATGAAAAGTATAAAAAAATACCATTTGGTTCAATCCCTTTATACTTATGAATCTATAGAATTTTTTAAAATAAAAAGGAATATGTGGTTTGATTTATTAACACTTTAGGATACTTTTTTATACTTTTCCCTTATTTCTATTTGACATCATTTTTTTATGAAATGATTTTCATACTCGAATTCAAGTTAAGTCATGTGACACTATAATAAAGTAAAGAAATTTAGTTTTATATTAGATCGCAAATAACTTTTAATAAATTTACTTAAACTTGAACAGTTTATAAAAAATAATTAATTAAATTTTTTTATTAAGTTTGATCAAACTAGATTCTAATAAAGTATAGTATATCTGAACTTGTTGATCCGACAATTGATCTAGTCGAGTTTTAACTCCACTTCATAAAGTTGAATTTATAATTAGTACTTTGCAAATCTAGTTTAAGTAGTTTACAAGTAGGCCTAAAAGAAGGTAAAATTTGACATGGTATGATATTGTCACACCTATTTTAATTTGAGTGGTAATTGTAATTCTTACAATTTGAGTCATATAATTAATATTTTTCTATATCCTATTTTAATTTTTTAACTTCTAAATTTTTGAATGACAAAGTAAAATCAAAGTCATTTTTGCTATCTCATTTTTAATTTTCAATTTTCTAATTTTTATATTTATAATTTATTATTTGATCATTCTTTTATTCAATAAATACAATATATTTAATATTTTTCAATATCTACATTTAATCATATCATAATTCAATAAAAGCATCATTTTAATTAAATTTTGAAATTTTATTTTTGTATATTATTTAAAATAATAATATTTTTATTTTGAATTCATTTATATATCTTTGCTTTTTAATTTAATAAGTTTTAATTATTTATTCGTATTAAATTTTAAGGGGATAAAGTTAGTAGGGTTAATTTGATAATGTTTACATTTTAGTGAATCACAAGATTTTTTACTAAATAAATTATAATATTTATAATTATAAAAAGAATTCGATTAAATTTTTTCAAAATTATTCTTCATTTTTTTTGGGTAAGGCTATCTGAATTTTTTTTTTTTTGGAGATTGCCAATTGAATAGGTAATCTGTATAAGCAATACATAAAAATTAAAAGTAAAGATTGTGCACCATAATCCAATGGTTAATAAAATAAAGTACATTTATTTTGATTTCTAATAAAGTAACTATAGAAGGAACCTATATAATAATAATAATAATAATAATAACAATAATAAAGAAGCATATTGACTCCAAATCCCTAATTTGTTCGCATGAGCTACGTTTAATTGCATGAATAGGACAACATGAAACAAAAGATATAACACATGAATGGATAAATATTTGTTGTCCCTTGCATTTAATTGGGATTGAACTAGAATTTTGTCCTATTATGTGTTTGGTTATTATGCGACAGAACTGAATATTATGTAAAAAAAAATGACCTCAATATCTTTATTCATTTATGTCTTTTGTTTGAAATATTATTATGGATAAAAAAATCGATATAAAAAAATAAAATATTAAATTTTTAAATAAAATAAAATTATTTTATAAGTAATTATACAAAGTTTAATTATAACAATTTTTATAAAATTTCTCATTATTATTATTATTATTGTTGTTGTTGTGTAGATTTCTTGTTATGTATATATTATTAATTAATTATATATTCATTCTTGTATTTCATATATAATAATAATAATATACTAAAAAAATCTCCCAATCTCTCTTTTATATTTGTATCATGGTATCAGAGCCTCAACTCTAATTTTTTTTTTTTTCCAATTTAGGTCACCAATTTCCAACATTTGATTTTTTATTTTCGCAAAAAAAAAAAATCATCATTGCCAAAATCTTTCATCGCCTTCCGGTATCCAAATCACTGTTTGAACCCCTTTGGCATATGCTCTCTCTTTGGTGACTTCGACGCACTTCACTGGAAGTTGATCAGAGGTCCCATATGCCCTCACATGCCACCAATAGCATTTGCCATCCAATTGTGACCCAACACAGATCCATGCTCCGACCGGGCCTGCTCCGCACTCTGTCCAACCCATCTACACTTTGTATGATTTGATCTGCCTGGTTAGCTTATCTAATCGAACCTATTCAGCCAAATTTGATTGATCGGTTTAATGGGTTTTAGGACCGACTTTTTTCAATCTTCTATCGGTTTTTAAAGTTTTTGACCCTTTTGAGTTTATTTTTGCAATCAGTTTTTCCAGAATTGATCTCTATATTCAGATTTCAAGTTTACTTCTCATATTTTTGGGCATTATTTTGTCCTCTTTTTCACACTGATGGCTACTATTAAAAATATGTAGATACACTGCAGCCTATTTTACAGCCTATCACTGTTATTTTTTATGGCTATAACTATGATTTATAATCTCAAGAGATGTGTAATTTTTTGAAAGATCATTTTCTCTAGCACTATGTGACTAGTAAAGTTCCTAAACCTATAAAGAAGGATGATAAGGATGATATTAAATTTATTGAATGATTATATCAATGGGATAGCAAAATTATCAAATCTTGACTTGATTTTGTAATACTTGTCTAACTAGTATTAAGAGTCAGTTTCACTATTTTGACATTGCTGAGAAGGTATGGCTTTTTCTTAAGAATCATTATTCTGTTTATGATTATGTTCATCAGTTTTAGATTTATCGTCGTATTCATCGCATCTAATAACAACCTAATTAGACCATTCTTAGTTATGTCTCTGAACTTTAAAACTTTGGGATCAATTAGCTAACTGTGATCTTTAATGGCCTAATTTTGCCTCCTCTGCTCTTTATCTGAGACTTCGTGATTACCAGCATGTTTGGCATCTTCTTATGACTCTTCGCTTTGAATTTGAATTTATTAGTGCCTCTTCTTCATCACATTCCTTTGCTTAAGTTCGATGTTCTAATTCATGAATTAATTTCAAAAGAAACTCATCTCAACACTCTCCATATTGAGTGATCCTTGCCACCAACTGATGCTATATTAGCTACTCCTTCAAGCACCCCCTCCTCTCATACTAATATGGCTTTAGCTACTTCTTTAGGATTCTCTCGCACTATTATCTGCAATTATTACAAGAAATTTGGTCATGTGATAGCTAATTGTCATTGATAACCTCAATAGCTAATTGTCATCGAGAACCTTTTAATAGACAACCTTCTAGTTATGGTAATTCAGGTAATTTTGTTAATTCCTCTATGAGTACTTTAAGACTTGTACGTTCCTCCACTACATCAGCTGTTATTGAGGGTTTGTTTGTCAATTCCTCTCCTAAGTTCTCTCTTTAAGATGTTCAGGTGTTACTACAGCAGTTGCACACTAATTCTGGTATCTCTATCTCATCTATTCTTTCTATTGCTCTAATGACTTCTCCCACATGGTTCCTTGATTTTCCATGTTGCAATCATATGACATCTGACTCCTTACTATTTTCTTCCATGCATACACCAATTATTTCCCTTATTATTCATACTGTTGATAACTCGATTTTACATGTTAATAAGATTGGCACTATTTTCACTTCACATCTATCTTTACCTGACATTTTTCTTGTTCCTCAAATTTCTTTAAATCTTATTTTTGTTGATCAATTATGTGACCTTGGTTGTTAGTTTATAATTCTCAAGTCATGATTTTATTGTGTAGGATCCACAAATGGCGGAAGTCCTTAGGACAAGGCATAAAGTGGAATGACTATTTGAGCTTACATATCTTCATTTACCTAACACCTTTATTACTACTACTATATCTTTGAGTTTTTGGTATTGTAGATTGGGACATATTTCTAATTCTAGATTTATCTCTTTAATTTCGAATGGTAGTTTTGGTGAAACTAAACAATTTAATTATGTTTCTTGTCAATTATCTAAACACCATGCTTTACTTTTTGATCTTAGTGATACTATTACTCATGCACCATTTGATTTAGTCCATTCAGATATTTGGGGATAGGCTCATAATCCTACTATAGGTAGTTCTCTTTATTTTGTAATTTTTATGGTTGATTTTTCTCATTATACATGGATTTATCTTTTAGAAAATAGGTCAAAATTACCTCAGGTTTACATTCAGTTTAGTTCTCTTTATTTTGTAATTTTTGTGGTTGATTTTTCTCATTATACATGGATTTATCTTTTAGAAAATAGGTCAAAGTTACCTCAAGTTTACATTCAGTTTACTTTTATGGTTAAAATTCAATTTGCTTGTCCTATAAAATTTTTTCACATTGATAATACTATGGAGTATCAACACTCTACTTTATCTCAATTTTTATCTTAGAATGGGATAGTTATTCATCATTCTTATCTAGGTACCTCTCAACAAAATGGTTGTGCTAAATGTAAACATAGGCATATTAGATAATGTTAAAGCTCTTCTCATATCCTCCTCGTGTCTAGAGTCCTTTTAGGGGGAAGTTTCTTTAATACTATCTATACTATAAATCATGTTCCTACCTCTCCTACTAGTAACCTCTCCCTTATAAATATTTATAAAGTCATACATCTGACTATCACTCTTTCCATATCTTTATTAGTGCATGTTTTATTCTTCTCTAGTCTCATGAACACACAACACTAGAACCTAGAGCTTGATTATGTTGCTTCTTAGGATATAGTATCGAACATAAAGGTTATCAATGTTTAGATCCAATTTATTAGCATCTTTGGGTTTCTCGCCATGTTAAGTTTTGCGAACATAAGATGTTCTCTACTATTTCAGCCTTTAGGATTTAGTATGTTCCTTGCTCATCTTTAATAGATCCTTCCAATCTTTTTCTTGATGATTCTTTTGCAGGACAACCTAGCTTAAACAGTGTTGATCCTCCTTTGCCTTCTCCTAATGATTCTCCATCATCTTTGGATCTTGTTGACTCTTCGTCACCACATGTTCCTTCATCTTCACTTGTTCCTTCTTCTCCTTATTGTTCTACTGGTGTAAGATAACCTTATGTTACTCTATGTGATTATCATTATTATTTTGCTATTTTTTCCTCTTATGAACCTAACACCTATCGTAAGGCTAGTACTAACCCTCTTTGGCCGAAAGCTACAGTAGAAAAATTCCAAGCTCTTATAAGCTTATACTAAGGGTTTAGTTGATTTACTCCTAGACAAGTTTGTTATTAGATGTAAGTAGGTCTACAAAATTAAGACTTAATCAAATGGTTTAATACAGCATTACAAAGCTAGACTTGTAGCTAAAGGCTTTAACCAAGAATATGAGATTGATTATGAAGAAATTGTAGCTTGTCTCACTTTTATTTACAATCTTCTCTCTATTGTTGTGGTCAAACATTGGAAATTATTTCATATAGATATAAAGAATGCATTCTTTATTGTGATCTTTCTGAAAAAGTATATACGCAACCTCCTCTTGGCTATGATATCCTCTTAATAAGGTTTGTTGCCTTCAAAAAGCTCTATATGGCGTAACACAAGGCCCTCAAGCTTGGTTTGCTAAATTCAACTTTACTATTAAACATATCGGTTTTCAATTTAGTCCTTATGATCATGCCTTTTTTATTTGACAGACTAGTAAAGGACACATTTCTTTTACTTCTTTATGTGGATGATATGACAATAATTGGTAATGATTAACAAGGCATTAGTGATCTTAAGTTGGTTCTTAGTAGGAAGTTTGAAATGAAAAATCTTGGTCATCTTAACTATTTTCTTGATCTTAAGGTATCTTCTGACTCAACAGACTATCATTTGTCTCAAACAAAGTGTGCTATAGAATTTATTTCTTATGTTAATATCACAGATGAGAAAGTTGCCAGTACTCCTGAAGCCAATACTTGTTTTTCTACTACTGATGGAACTGTCCTTAGTAATAACACTCTTTATCACTAGTTGTTGGGCAGTCTTATGCATCTCACTATTACTCATTTAGATATTGCTTATGCAGTTCATGTTATTAGTCAGTTCATGTTTTTAGTCACCAAGATGCAGATTTGATTCAGAAACATATGAGGAACACACACACACACACATATATATATACACATGTACATCTATATAGATATATATACATATGTACATATATATATACATATGTATACATATATATGTACGTATACACACATATATGTATGTATACACACATATATATGTGTGTATACATACATATATATGTATACATATGTATGCATATGTGTATATATATTAATTGTTGTTTTCTTGTTTTTCATGTTTACTATCTTTTTGTTTTCCTTTAATCAAAATAAAAGATATATTAATTACTCTTCTCTTACTGGTTAATCAAAAGACCAGACAACTAATTAAAAATAATGAGGTGATATTCTAGTTCTACCTAATAATTTTTCCTATTTGTATATAAAAAATGTCAAAATCTCATAAATGATTATCAAATTTAAAATAATTATTATGAAATTTAATATAATACAATTAATTTATATTTTTTATAGAATTAAACATTGAAATTGCAATTGTTAAATGTTTCAATAAGTGTCAATCAAAGGACAGAGAAGTATTAGATATTATTCATAAGTTTTTTAACTAGATTAGTCTATTTGAGTTGAAAAAAATTTCAAAAGAGAGAAAATGAAATTTTAATGTTAATGAAAAGAGAAAAATTCAAATTTGAAAGAGATAAAATGAAATGTGAATGTTAATTGAAAGAGAGGCAATAAAATTTTAGAAAAGAGAGAGTGAAAATTTGATTTTAATTTAAGAGAGAATGAAAATTTGAAACAAAGAAAATGAAATTTAAATATTAATTAAAAATAAAGAACGAAAATTTCATAAAGGTACAGTACTACATTGGACAAAATGAAAATTAGAAAGAGAGAGAGAATTTTGAATTTTTTGTAATGTTTGGAATTAAAATATATTAAGAAGTGTTAATGAATCACAAATTAATTAAGACGACCAAAAAAGTTAGAGTTATTAATTATCAATTATTTTATTTAATTCAAGTTGGCAAATTAATTAAGAATACACGTATTGATTATGAATAATTTATTATTTATGGAGATTATTTATACATAAATTAGACATATTCGTACATCAATTAGACATATTCATTTCAATTTATTATTTATGGAGATTATTTATACATAAATTAGACATATTCATTTCAATTTGCATACTTTTTATTATGATTATTATTATTATTTATGGAGATTATTTATACATAAATTAGACATATTCATTTCAATTTGCATACTTTTTATTATGATGATGATTATTATTATTATTATTATTATTCATATTTTAAGTTCTATGTTAAGAAATATGATATGTGAAAAAATTTCATATTAATTAAATATAAATATATTAAGTGATTAATATAGAAATAATTTTTTCCAACCTTAACGAGTTAGTTTTTAATATTAATTCTCTTAAATCTGACAAAAAAAAAAACTTAATATAATATCATAACTTAATCGATCCTTATATTTCCTCCCATTATATCATAATTCGGTTTGAGTTTCAATTTTCTTTCCTAACCTAGTACGAGTTATCCTCGAGTTTCAAAATTTATTATTTGTCCAATATAAGTTTTTTTGAACTTTCAATTATTTCCCCTAGTATAATATGTTCCTCATACTTTAAATTCTTTGTTGAACCAATCCATATCATAATTTTTTTGTAAAGAGAAAATTACACTATTTACTCATTTTTTTGTTTCATTTATTTTTATACGTTACTTTTTGAAATTTCACTTTTTTTTTTTTTCATTTTTTCTTCTATATGCTTTTTACATTTGTATTTGCATTTTTTTTTTTACATTTTCTTTTATCTAAAGCAAAAAAGAGCTAAAGAGCATATACTATATAGAACAAAGCTGTCATAGGCACAAAGCTTCCCATTACGAAAGTTGTTGTTTGTTTTGACAAGTGTTATATCGAAATAAATGAATTGATTTAATAACTCTAAATTTCACAAAATGAATACTGTTATTTAAAATATATATATATATATATATATATATATATATATATATATATATATATATATATATATATATATATATATATATATATATATATATATATATATATTAAAGCAGTATACATCAAAGGATGAAAACAAAGGTTTCATGATTTGAAACTATTAGACATTTATGTAATTATTTAATTTTAATAGTTTGTTTAATTAATATTTTTTTAAAATTAAGAACCTTTTTAAAATATTGGAAACTTTTTAATATTAACAATTTCGTGAAAATTAAGTAATTTTTTGAATTATACTGCCTATTGCATTTATAATTAGTTATAATTAACAATTAAAAAGTAACTTCTCACTAAAATACCAAGTAATTTCTCGCTAAATGTATGTATTAATTTCAAACATAATGTTCTTTTTTACAACCGTAATGTGCATTGTATTGATACTAGTATAATATTTGTATTGGTTGCTTAAAATGAAACAAAAGGTAATAATTAAGTAATATTATGCCAATAATTAAGTAAAATTATGCCTCTATTATTATATTATATTATATGTATTATCAATCGAATCTATAGACTATAATTTAAATTTAATTATGTCAATTAGATCGAATATACAATTTTATAATTTTAAATATATTTGTAAAATATATATTATTTAAGTAGGAATTTATTAATTCCAATTTAAATTTAAATTTAAACTATTTAAATAATGATTTTTTGTTGGCTGGATTTTATTTTATTTTTTATTTTTATTCTCTTTATTTAATATTTTATTATGTAATATTTTTAAATATTTTAATGGAGATGTGGCACATAGGAATCTTAAATGCAGGTGTATTAATAAATGAGTTTCCAAATTTATTTATTTATTTATTTTTAGTAGTGTTTAAAATTACTCTTAAAATACTAAAAAAAGGTATTTAGTAAAATTAAAAATTTATTGGTATTTTTTACTCGTGAAACTTTAGGTTCATTGAATCAAAATTTATTGGTACTTTTTGACTCCTCAGATATTAAAAATTAGATGGTATTGAATTTTTATTAATTGAATTTTCTTTTCTTTTTTTGATTTTTAGCATACTCATAATTTATATGTTTGGTCTATTTTATTTATATACTTGGTTGGTGTTTGAGTTAAAAAAAAAAAAAAAAGATTTTAAAACTAAATAGGCAAATTTGAGTAAAAATAATATTATCAAAAAAAAAAGTTGAGGGTGTTAAGTTTCCAAAAAAGAGAAAAGCATCTATTTCTTATATATATTTAATATACACCTAAAATATACTCGTTATATACTTAAAATAAACCAGAAATACACCTAAGATACTCATTATATACTGTTTACTGTAAATCCTGAAAATTGTTTATTATTTTTTTAGTATAATTTTTTATTTGATATATACTTGATATATTCCTTTTATATACTTATATTTATGGAATATTCAAAATCCAAAATTTTTTGAAAATATATGTCAAATCAAAAGAGCCAATAAATTATAGGAATAAACTATTATAATTTAAAAATTATTTTTTTATTAATTTTTTTTATATTTTAATCTTAATTTTGATGATGATTCTCACTATAAAAGAAGAAGAAGAAAAGAATGTTGATTATGTTTCTTCAAAGAACAAAAAAGTTAAAGTAATTAAGTCTTTCAAGGAAGATGAAAGCATATAATTATAGTATATATTTAAGATATACCCAAAATATACTCATTATATACTTAAAATATACCTAAAATATACTCATTATATACTATTTACTGTGAATTCTAAAATCCATTTATTTTTTTATATCATAATTTTTCAGTCCACACAATAAAAATGAATTTTTTTTATTTTAATATATTTTAGTTTATTTAGTTTTTATTTTTTTATTTGCACATTAGAATAATTAGAAATTAAAAATTATCTAATTAATCACCATATGTTAAAGATTCAAGCTTTGAAAAGAATCCATTTAAACATGTGTTGATTGAATATAACTCTAGTTACACATGTTGATTTGCATATTAAAATAATTAAAAATTATTTTAATTAAACAATATATAATTACATCACATGTCAAAGATTTAAGTTTTGAAAAATACCCATTTGAAAATGTGTTGATGGCATAACTCTAATTATATATGTTACTAATTATCTAATTAATCACCACACGTCAAAGATTCAAGTTTTAAAAAATATCCATTTGACATGTGTCTATTGGATATAACCCTAGTTATACATGTTACATATTTTTTGTATTACTCAATTGATATGGATTTTACAGTACTATTATTTTATATTTATTAGGTTGTATTTTGATTAATCAAAGGTTGATTTGTCATTGATTAAAGGTTGATTATTGATTTTTGCGTATTTTAGCATTAATATTTTTAAAATACTATAGTTTCAAAGATATGAGGGAATAACTGGAGAGATTAGGTTTTTTTTTTTTTTTTTTTTTTTTTTTGTTGATCAGAGGTTTATAAGGTTAATTATTGGTTATTTATAAGTTGATTTTTGGTAATTTTATATATATATATATATATATATATATATATATATATATATATATATATATATATATATATATATATATATATATATATATATTGGTAATTATATATATATATATATATATATATATATATATATATATATATATATATATATATAATTACCAATATATATATATATATATATATATATATATATATATATATATATATATATATATATAAGTAAATGTAAATAAATTAAACAATTTGTCTCTCATAATAACCAACAAATTAATGGTAAAAAGATCATAAATCCAGTTTTATGCCAAACGACCAATACATACAACTGCCAGCCTAAACAAGACAAAAAGATACAAAGACCAAATAAATTCAAGAAAATTATTATTTTTAAGGCCTCACATCTAGGGGTGTAAATGAGTTAAATCTACTCGCGAGCTACTCAGGATCAACTTGAAAATTACTCAAAATAGATTCGATTTAAATTGAATCGAGCTCGAGCTCGAATTCGAGCTTGAGCTACTCGGGTAGCTAGACAAGTCGAGTTCGAGCTCTATATTACTTGGCTCGATAGGATTGAGCTTTTATATATTTTCTATTATGCCCTTTATATATTACTAATTGAGTCTAAACGAGCCAATTCAAGCCTAATTGAGTTTTTATGTATTTAACATTCTAAGCTTAAGCTCGTTAATTTTGCTTGAGTTCGAGCTCGAGTTTGAGCCATTTAAAACTCGGCTTGAGCTTGAGCTCGAGTTTTTAATATCGAGCTTAAGTTCGAGTACTTCAAAACTCAACTCAACTCGACTCATTTACATCCATACTCACATCTGTCTTGTCTTTTCTTTTAAAATCACAACACTACCTCCTCGATCTCCAACTCAAAGTAAACACCGCTCTTAACGAATTCAATTGTTGACACAACATCAACTGGAATGAAATTAAAAAAAAAAAAAAATCAAAAGTCATTGACCATAAAAAAAAAAGTTGAAAATTTTGTAGTTTACAATAAAAGCAAAATCAATCCATCTTGAACATCTTTAGCGGGAACTGTTGCGCTGAAGACTTGAGAGAACTTCAGGTCTAGAGGAAGAAGAGAGGAAGGCTCTCTTGAGCTCGTAAGTTGTGGCTGCCTCTGAGTCTACATTCTTCTAAAACGAAAACGTTGTTAACTTGTGTAAATGTAATCTCATGGACTTCGCTTTTCCTAGGAATTCGTATTTCTGTTCCAATCATATTCTGATTCTATTTTGAGTTCTAATTGCTGACGCTGAGCTTCCACTCCATTATCCACTTTGATTTTCTCAAAAAAATATTTTTTTACACAAATAATTTCTGAGATTGTTTAGGACTTTGTTTGTTTACATTCACATTATGGGCTAATGTAGGTGGAGCATATAAAAATAATAAAAAAAGTGTAGAAGATATAAAAATAAGAATTAGAAAGTATAGATACATTTGTAAGCGTGATTCTAGGCATTTATGTGGAAATCCCTTTTGTAAATGTCAACTACACTTAATTAAAAATTATCTTGACCCAATTCCACTTGAGAGAGCTGTTAAAAAATATGATATGGAAAAAGGTTTCATATTAATTAAATAAAATATATTAAGCGATTAATATTAAAATTGACTCTCCAATCTTGATAGACTAACTTTTAAGGTTGGTTCTTTTAAATCTATATTAAAAATTTAATATTCTAAGTATTATTTTTTCATAAAGTGTAGATTTCATATTTCATAATTATTCATAGTGTTATATTAGTCATATTAATTGTGCGAAGAGCTGGTGTACAACTAGTTTATTACAACACAATCCACTTATCCTATTTAAATATAGGAATAATTATAAGTTTAGTGTCTAAATTTTTCAATTTTTTCTATTTTTGGTGTATGGACTAATTTTTTTTTTTTTTGGCAATCAGGTGCTTGAATGGAGCAAATACCTATCAATCAAGTACTTTGCTCCAATTTGAATGTTATATGAGTGCTGACTTAGCTTTGTGGAGCCCAATACCTCACTATTATATGTGTTAATTCAAATTTCCACTAACATCTTCAATGGAAAGACCAAAATGACCTTTTTTTTTTTTTTTTGGGTCTCCATCTTCCTCTCTCCCTCTTTAACTCCGTTTCTTCCTCTGCTTAAAGAACTAGACCTATAGAAAAAAAACAAAAAATTCCAAATGGTTACTAATATTTATCAATCAATTGCTTAAATAATAAATTCAATTGTCAAAAACATAAATTCTCAATAAACCTAGTAAACTGTCAATGCAAGGCAAGACCACGAAACTTAATATTACATGATAAAGCAAAAACCATATTATAATAGAATCAAAACCCATAACCGAATCATCATCTTAGAGCTTTTCAAAATATTACACCTTTTAAACATGATTTACGACACAAACCCATTATTAAATAGAGTTGAAAATTTGAAAAATTGAAAAGCAAATGAAATTATAAAAAAATATCCTTTAAATTTCTCATTCACATTAAAAAGGTTAGGCAGACACACGCAATGTTTGCTTTGTTCAAATCCTAGCCAATGCCATCGTGAATCACGATGCCTCAATCGCACATCAAGAGAATTCCATCATTACCAGCACTGTCCATTTGAGCTCCATCACGATCTACTCACACCAATCTCGTCCAACTACCATCAACATCAAACTAGAAGATCTAGATCCATGTCTGAAAGGCTCATTGCAGTTTCTCTCTCATCCATGAATTTACGAAGAGGAGAGAAATAGATCTTATCCAAAGCCACCATAAGAATTAAGAATTGAACAATCATGATAATGTCAAATTGAAATTGAACAAAGCAGTTTTCTCAATTTCTTTGGCAAGAGAAAGTAAAGCAAAGGTAAAGAAAGTTGCTGCAATGATAAAGAGGGATTTCATAGTGGGAGATGAGAGAGAGAAGAGTTGGATTTTAGTGATTTTGAGGGGTTTTGTTTATCTCACTATTACCCAACTTGATATCTCCTATGCTGTTCATCTGGTTAGTCAGTTCATGTCTGCTCTTCGCTCATCTTATTTTTCTGTTGTACTTCATATTCCTTGTTATATCAAATGAATTCTTTTTTATGGTTTATATTTTTCTACTACCTCCTCTTTGGTGTTATCGGGCTATTTTGATGTGGAATGGGCTAGTGATTCAACTAATTGTTGCTCTGCCACTGGTTATTGCTTCTTTTTGGGTAATTCTCTTATCTCTTAGCGAAGCAAAAAACAAACTATGATTGTTCACTCCAACATATAATTTAAATATCGTGCTCTTGCTGATACCACATCTGAATTACTTTGGTTACGATGGTTATTAGCTAGTATGGGTGTCACACATTCTTCTGCCACTATACTTCATTGTGATAATTGAAGTGCTATCCAAATCTCTCACAATGATGTTTTCCATTAATGCACCAAATACATTGAAATCGATTATCAATTTGTCCACTATCATATTACTCAAGGCACTATATGTCTACTTCTTATCTGTTCTGTCAATCAAGCAGTTGATATCTTTACCAAAACTTATCTTCTCATACGCTTCTAAGATTTTCAAACTCAAACTAGTTTTCACTATATCACCTTGAGTTTGAGTTTGGGGGGGGGGGGGGGGGGGGGGGAGGATGGAGATATTAACATAAGGTTTCTAATTAAGACTTGATCTTAAATTCCTAATTAGACTTATTAATATATTTGTATATTTTTTAGGTTTCTATTTAGACTTGATCATGGGTTCTTAATTAGGTTATTATTTTTTTTTTCTTTCACACTTTTGTGTATAAATAGGTATTATTTCTTTTTATAATAAGATGCAGAAATATAATCTATTCTCTTCTAATATTATTAATCCTAATAGAATTAACTTTGGAAATTAAAATTATTAATTCTAATAGAACTCTACTTTCTTAATTAGGTGAATTATATTTCTTTCTCCTACTAATATTATATTAAATTTGCTCTATATATACATACATAATTATTATTTTGATCAATTTAATTCATAAACTTTTATCCTCATTAATATTATTCTCATCACAAAATGCGTGATTTCTTGTTTATTAATAAACACATGAGACCATCTTCAAGATGCATCTACTGAGACAATAAAGCATCCAATAAGAAATGCAGGAGATTAATAAACCTATGTATATCACCACGTATATGTTCTAGAAATGCAGGAGATTTAATCATAACCTCTAATAATTAGTTTGCGTTTATAGCAAGCAACAAATGCAAATTCGTTAAGGATCTTTTGATTTTTCAGAAAATGACCATAAGAAATCTCAATTATTCTTTTTATCATTATCAATCTAGGAGAAAAATGTCTGAATCAGTAAACTTTTGATTTACCATAGAATGCATTTTAATTATACTAATTTTTTTTTTTTATATTACACATGCCAAAGGAAAAATAGTCAATTTTTCTAATATATATATATATAGAGAGAGAGAGAGATATTCTTTTTACCTGATATAATATTTGTAAAATACAAATGTTCATCATTTATTTCATCCACTATCTCTATGTTATTCTTATGAGGGATGCCTTTAAAATTCAACAAATTTCTTTAAGAATTAGTAAAGTGTAATGCATTATTTATAATAAATTTTATTTTTCCTGGTAATACTATCCTTCAATTATTACTTCAATTATTTTTGTCTCGATGCATATGATATTAACAGTTGCTTTACATTATCAAAAGAGAAAAATATTTTTAATCTTTTAAATGTGGATTGCATTGTTGTACTATCTCTCTCTCTCTCTATATATATATATATATATTATCATCATTCGGATATCTCTTAATCAAATAACATTTGCGTTTAAAATTTTATCCATCTTTTTTTTTTTTTTTTTTTTAAATTTCTCTAAACTTTTATTCCACTTTTGGTGGTGATGGCCAGCTAAAACTGAGATTAATTACCCAACATGGATTTTTTTTGACAGTGGGCTTCAAGCCCGTACACACGGCCTAATGACCTACATCAGATGTAATTTTATAATAATATCCCGTGGTTGCTGATGATACTTTTTGTGATAATACTTTTTGTTGCAGCAAAAAGGCCTTCACATGATATTAAATTGAGTGACAACTTAACTTTAGGTCACTTATAATGAGAATCAAAATGAATTATATTAGAATTTAAATTTTGTCGGTCTAATTTTTGTCGACATCTACAACTTTTATTATTGTGATTTGTGACGTTTTTTTAAAAGATATCACAAAATTTAAAAGTTTTTATAATAATTATTTCTTTATTATTGCAATAAAATTAGTATATTGAATTTCATGACAAGTTAAGAATTTTTATCATGTATTATACTCTCTCCGTCTCAAATATATAAGCCTATTTCTATTTTCACATATATTAATAAAAGTTGGTTCATACAGTTTGTATAATAAATTTTGTTTTAACTTTCCAGAAATACCTCTCAAGTAATTTAATTAATACTCACATAATAAATTGAAAAGACTTAATTATGTATGGTAGTATTAAATAAGAGTAAATTAAAAATTTAAGAGAAAATAGGTCTATATTTTGGGACACCTAAAAAAGAAAAGTAAGCATTTATTATTTGGGACCAAAGGAGTACATTTTTTGTGATAATGAAAATAATGTTACAAATAAATGAATTTCTTGTAGCGAAGATAAATTATGTAAATTGTAAAGGTAATTAATTAAATTTCAATTTTAGAATTAAAAGACTAATTTAACCTTAATTAATAATAGTACCATTTGAAATAGGTTATAATGTTTTTTTTTTTTGAGAATAATATGTTATAATGTTTTAATTAAGTTGATTAGTGATGTTAAAATAGGGGTAAACCCGGAAAAAAAATATAGTCTTGATTTTCTAAAACATCAAATAAAAAAGAATTTTGTAAATTTTTAAAATGTCAAATAATAAAAAAAGGGGAGAATATAAGTCACGGACGTTCATTGACTTTTAGGTGGCATTTGATAATGTTATTTCGCATTTAGAGTTGTTTAGGATTGCTATTATGAGTTTGTACTTTTAAAATTTTTTCTCATTTTATTGATTGATTTATATTAATTTTTTATAAATTATTTTTTTAAATCTGTTTTTGAAAAAAAAAATTAATTTACTTTTTTCTAATTAAAAATGATTTTCAATATTTAATTATTTTAGATAGCATATATTTTAAAAATTTCAATTAATTAAATCAAAAATCACTTAAATGGTAAGTTAAAATAAATTTATATTAAATACAATTAATGATTAAAGTTGTAAATAATTTTATATTTTAAAAAATATATCATTTATATTATTTATCATTTAAAATTCAATATTTAATTTTCAGTTTCACCAAGTAACTTTAAGATCTTTTAATTATTATTATTTGAAACAAAAAATAAAAGTAAAAG
Source organism: Reutealis trisperma (assembly GCA_947687605.1). Lineage (NCBI taxonomy): Eukaryota > Viridiplantae > Streptophyta > Magnoliopsida > Malpighiales > Euphorbiaceae > Reutealis > Reutealis trisperma. Next base: position 2,292,442 of record CANTUT010000393.1, read on the forward strand.
ATAAAAAAAAAAAAAAAAGGGAATTTGAGTTTTTGGCGGGAAATGCAGTTTTACTTCTCTATGGGTTCTTCTGGATACAGTCTTATATACTAGTACGCAGCTACACTATCAATTCTCCCTCTCTCTCTCTCTCTCTCTCTATCTCTTCTCTCGTTAATCTTGATTAGATAATCAAGTCAGGTAACGCCCATTTCTTTCTTTTACCTTCCGTTTGGCTGCCGAGAAAATGTGGGAAGAATACTTGAACAATTTATAATCAGAATGAACTTCTAATTTTTTGTCCTAAATTACTAAGATCCAAGAAAAATTTACACAAATTTCTCTTCCTTTCTCTTTTTTTGTTTTTATTTTTCGCTCATAACTTCCAATTTCTAGGTTTTCTTTTGTTTCTGAAATCGAAACTTGTTTTGTTTCTATTTTCTATCAATTAGGGCCGATGTTTTTTAGGATAGTGATTTTATTCTATGTAAATTCTTAATTGAAGCTTCAAATTCATTCGTTTATTTGATGTTATCAGTGAAAGATTAATTGATCTGTAGTACAAAGAATAAGTAGCTTATCTTTGCAATTTTTTACTTCTAATTAGGGCCATAATCCTGATCAAGATAGAGGATTATTGATGTAGATCTTCTTAGAAGTCACAGAAATTCATAGTTTTCTTTTAATTATTAGCAAAATGATCCAATTATTTGGGTTGGTTCTTTCTAAGTTGGAAAAGGAAATTAAAACATCATATCAGTTACTTTGTTGTTTTGGAGATAATTAATCAATTAGTTGTTGTGGCTTTGTAGGTTTTGATCTGAATGGGCTCTTATCTTAGTAATGAATAATATCCATAATTTCTGTTAATGGGGGTGTCAAATGAGAGTTTGATTTTTTACTTGGATTTTTAGGTATTGTGGTATGATATTGTGGGGAATTATAGTACTGAGATTATTGTGAAGGAAGAAATTCATGAAATATTTATTACTGATTGTCATGAGTTTTGATTTGTATTGTTTCGGTAGGTTATTATGCACTATTTGAATGAATGCAGGGAAATATATAGTATCAGAAACTAGATGTTTAAGATCAGGGAGGACATCATGAAAATTTTCGGAATTTGATAAATTGCAAGGAAATGTGATGAAAGAGAATGAATTTGCATGTTTGCATGTATTCTGGAAACTAATTGTGAATTTGAGGATCTAAATAGATTATTTCTTCAAGATTTCCATAATGAAGCATAGTGGACCTTTCATTAATTTTCTTGACTGATGAGTTTACACATTCCTAATCAAATCCTTTAGCATCTGAAAGTTAGATTGTTTAATAATTAAATTAACTTGCTTATTTTCTTCATTTTCTCACGCTGCTTTAGCTTTGTTCCAGAATTTCCTTGTTGCTTCTGGTTTTAACACTTCACTATAGATACTTCCTCAGAGTTGGGGCAGTTTCACTGATTAATGGAGGTGGAGGTAGACAATTCAAGTTCATTTATTTATCATATGCATTTTCCTGTAGTGGCTTTGCTTACCGGTGGTTATTTCTATATGTTTACCTTTGGTTGCTGGTGGATTGGCAGGTACACACAACAATTGTAGCCAAACCAAGTTCTAGTGCTGTGTACAACTGGTGTGATGATTATGATGGTGACTATGTAGCTTTGAAGAAGATAAACTTAAAGGATAATATGATTGAAGGTGTCCCTGCCGCACTTATAAGAGAAGTTTCTCTTCTAAAAGAGATGAGGCATGACAATGTAATCAGGTACAACACACTATTGTGCAAGTAATTTTATTTTGAGTGTGAAATAACTTGCAATTTGATCACAAAACATAGTAGCTTGATAATCAACCCTCATGCGAACACCAAGAGAGTCTTTCATATGGAAAATATAAAATTTTCTTTTAATTTCAGAAAATAATCAATCCTCCATATGTTTGCTCATGAATTTTAGCATCTAGGCAAGGATGATAAGCCTTGCTTGCTGCCCAACTTTTGATGACCCCAAAGGAAGAGCAGGGGAACTGAATGCTCACAGTGCACCTTTACTTGCATAAAATTCTGTGCTGTGCCACGTACGTGTTCTTTTGTCTTGAAAACATGCAATTTGTACTTAATGAGAACAATGATTATAATCACATTTTGAACTAAGATGCTCTGCTTCTGTTAGCCGGCCAAAACATTTGGACAAATAACTTGATGCCAATACTGAAAGAGTTCTTTCCTCTGAAGATCCATCTATAGTTATTTATCACAGCCATGTGAAAGTTGATGAAAGTATGCTGGTTCCAAGTTTATGGAGGAATAAAATTGTTACATTCATTATCTAATTGGTAATATGCATTTTCATAACTATGTCACTATCTGATAGAATTTTTGTTACAGGTTGTTTCAAGTACTTGGCACTGAAAAAAATGTTGAACTTGTTTTTGAGTTTCCCGGCAGCAATAATCTACAGGGAAGCGATAATCTACGAATGTACTTGCGCAAAGAAGTATTGGGTCGAGACACAGTAAAAGTAGGTGATCCTTGTAAGATTTTTCATATCCTTCTTTATATTCTATAGCAGTAAGTTTTGCAGCATTGTATATTAGTTTGGGAAGTTTGTTCGCATGAATATATGTTTTCCATTTTTTGGGTAAGGTAATAGAAAAGAATCATGATAATATTCAAACTTTCATCATGTGGTAAGTGCTTTTTAGGAGTCATTTTATTTTTTGCCTCATGTGATTTTGATAATTTTCTACCACTTCAGGATATGACTAAAAGCAAGTTGTTATTCTGGCGCAGTTCTTCAAATTTATTTTCCCTCTACTGTTATGAAATGCTTGATGGAATAAATCAATCCATCTAAAGTGGCATTTTAATCTTGCTAGTAATTGAAAAACAAAGTGGATAATTAGTCCTCATCAATTTTATAATTTTTTAAAAAATATTTCTTGTTTCTGTTATTAGAGGGAAGTCTATCCTCGTTACTTTAATCAGTCTCTTCTTAATACATTTGTCTTCTATTATAAGGGTAAAAAAATGAGAGGACAGAGACTCAGACAGGGAACCATGATCCAAACTTTGTAATCTCGTAGAAGCAGTGCATGCTGATAGTCTAGAATGAAAGTAATCTCTGCTAGTGTCAGGAAACTGAATGGCTCTGCTTGTTGGAATACTAGCTTATTTAAATGTTAAAAGCATTATATATGGTGAGGTTATGCTGGATAACTAATAAAACTCTCTGGATTTTATTAATGAAATCTATAAATGATGTCACACATATTCAAAACTTATAGTTCTATTTTTGCTCTACCTTACGCAGATCTTTTTGCATCAAATTCTTGATGGCCTCGCGTACTGTCATTCTTTGAATTTTATTCACCGGGATTTGAGACCTGAGAATATTCACATAGATAAGAAGAGGAAGATTGTGAAACTTGCAGATTTTGGCTGGTCCAAGACAGTCGGTATTCCTTGTGATGTATATAATGGCGGGGTAATTGTCCTTTGCTTTTTATGTTTGACTCTGGTTTCATGAGAAACTTTAATACTCGAGTATTCTACACATTATCTTGAGCTTCGGTTGTGAGGTCAACTTTCATATTAATACATTTCTTTCCTTTTGGCTTCATGATAATGTTATAATTTTTCCTAGAAAACTGCTTTTGTTTTCTTAATGGTCCTTAGATCTGATAGAAGAGATGCGTTTTCGTGGGTTGGTGTCAGCTTCGCGCTTGCATTACATCAAGTTTTTCTTGCAAGACGTGATGTTGAAAATACTTACATATAAAATAGGAAAGGAAAAAAAAAAAAAAAAAAAGAGAGTTTCTAGTTGCACACTCAGAACATATAGTTTTTCTTCTGCAATCTATGTTTATTATTACATTTCTGGACATTCCCTTCCCACTTTATCTTCTTTCCAGGCTTTAACTTCAATAACTATTTGTTTTCGTCCAGTATAGAATTCTCCCATACATGGCACCTGAAATTCTGCATGGCAACCTGAGATACTCTTGTGCTGCCGATGTGTGGGCAGTGGGTTGTATATTTGCTGAGATGGTGAAGAATTGGAACCTGTTTCCTGCTTTTACAGAATTCCACACAGATTTTCTTGCAATGCATCAACTGAAAATAATTTTCAGGTATTATTCTGGTCACACATTTTTACCCGCTGTTATTGTGCACATGCTTTCCTTATAATGATCCTGTTTACTTCTTTTTCCATGTATAAGTATTTTGGGTCCACCAAATCAAGGTACCTGGCCTAGATGGGATGAATTCTGTCGTCAGAATCGTTACGTTCCTGAGAACCATCCTAAGGTGAAGCATATACATGTTTGCATTTTGTTTCTGCCTCTTGCAGAATTTTTGAAAGATGGTTGCTTTATTTTCTTTCATCCCTTCATGCAGGATCTGTCAAAATTAGTCCCTCGGCTTGATGAAGCTGGAATTGATCTCCTCACTGTAAGTTGAGATTTTCTGTCTTTCCTTGATTTCAGTCAGATTACTTTTTGCAGTTAAAACCCAACCTACTAGTCTTTATTTTTTTAAATATCTTTTTCTTCTCATCTTAGCCATCAAACAAAGCCAGCAATTTGGTCATACTTATTAAAACATTTTGGTATTATAAATTTCCAGCAAATGCTGCGGATAGATCCAAGCCAAAGAATTACAGCTCACCAGGCTCTGCAGCATCCATACTTCAATGATCTGAAGAAACCTTGATTTTCGATCTATCTCTGCATATATTGTTGATAATGATACCATGACAGGTTCAACTTTGTAGATCTTCACTTGCGTATAAACACAAAAAACAAACATTCACACACTGATAAAAATAAAAAAAAAAAAAAAAAAAACTTCGTTTAATTCTATCTCTGGATGTAATTGGTCGGTCCTTGGGATCTTAAACTTGCTACTTGGTTGTGAAAAACAAAAAATTTGTTAGTAGTAGTGTATAGACTTCAACAAATAGTTAATCTTGTTACCAGTTTCTGAATTTATTAGTCATTTATGCTCTTAACATCAAACACACGAGAATCCAGCCAGAATGCAATTGGCAAGTAGTAGTACTAGTGAAAGTTTATGGATATGAATATTTCTTGGAAGAAGTTTTGCAATAGATTCAGATCTTCCCTAATATAGAATATAGAAAGGTCAAGGGGATTGGTTTTTCCCTCTTCCTCTGAACTTTTGCGGTTGAATTGAATGATTCCTTCCAAGTTTCAACCACCTCGGTCATAGCCACTTGCCACTAAAACAAACCTTTTGTAGTTCATACAAATGCTATGGTGTGTCCGTGTAATATCTCAGGAACTATCAGATGAAATCAATATGTAAATCCTTGCTAAAGAAAATATTTTTTTACATGTTTTTAATCAAGAAAAGAAAAAATAATCTTAACAAATCATTTTTGTTCTCTTCTCCGCAAAAATTTATTGCCATTTTGGTTACTGTAATCAACTTCCAAGGTATAAACAGGGTTTTACTCCATACTGTTTGAACCATTTCCACCCTCCGTACAATACTATATTGATTTCTTTTAAATAATGAATTTAATCATCAAAAAATTTCCTCTTTAATGAAATCCATATGAAGTGTCCATACTTTTCCACTCTGTGAAGTAAGTTAAACATTCAAAATCATAAAATAATGAAACCATGATAATTCTTCTCAGCTTGTCACAATTCTATCTATATATCAAAATTTTAAAATCAAAAACTGATTTAAAGCACTGCATCTTTTTCAAATATCACCTCCCTTGTTTAGTTAATCAAAATCTAAAAGATGGACATATCTGGGGGTGGTCCATACACAGTCTTCCATGAATATGGGATGAACCATTTACCACCCTCATCACCTGAAAGAAACATAAACCAAAATCAGAATGTTCACTAAACTCCTAATCTGTTCATGTTTCATCACTAGAAAATGATCTCGAACCAAATAGCATTAATTTGGGCCTATTCAATAAAATTCGAAGCTTTCAATTATGATCTTGAGATGAAAGTATAAAATGTTAATAACTAAAAAATTAGAAATCTATCATTAAACTCACCATGGAAATTGTCTGGACTCAGCCCCAAGAGTTTGCATGTGGCCTCAGCCAAATGAAAAGCATCAGGTATGTTGTCCCCTTCAGAGCAATAACATAATAAGCATGTAACTTTCAAGCCTTTTGCCTGATTCAGAAAATAAGAGCCTAAGTCAAATCCTTTTATCTGAAAAACACAGAACCCAAGTTTAAAAATTCCCAACCACATAATGAAGACTGCCTATTAACATTTAACCAAAATAAAGATTAAAAAGAAAACAAAATTTAAAGCTAAAAAATAAAGTGTAAAATCCAACTTAAATATTGAAACAAAAATTCATAATAGAGGGCATTTGAATGATATTGGTTCAAAGAAATTAGCTCATTAGCTTCACACAGGATACCTTAAAACAAGAAAAGAGAGCAGCAAAAGGCAAACTTGGATAGAAATCTTCTTCTTCTAGCTCATCCTCAAAAGGCAATCTGTTCTCTTCCATAGCATTGCCTTCGGCTAAAGCACTAAGATATTTCCAAGACCTCTGAGCAGGGTTATATTCCTGCAGTCTCTTCCACCCAAGTCGTTCACAATGATCATCTGTCCCATCACTATTGGTACTGGAGAGGTAATATGTCTGCAAACCGCTGAAATGATAAACAAATGATCGATATCACAAAAATGCTTATGCAGTTGCAAGCAGTGTATCCAGTTTACTGCTTGGATATCTAGAAAGGCAGGGAAAATCAAACATAAAGCAAACCCACTTTTAAAATTTCCGTTTTTCAAAAGATCTAGTTATAATTCCATGCTTCTTAATACATATGCTTCAGGAAAATTGCATTTGTAATTGTTCATTTGAAAATATTATTGCACCAATCGGGATTTTTATTTTTATCTTCTTTGAAAAAAGAGGTAGCTCACAAAGTTTGAAATACATGTAACTAAACTTTGAAAATAAAGACACAGTTGTTATTTAACCGGGTCTCTAGAAATCCCTAGCAACTTTGGATACCAGATTACAACAAACAATTTCAGATAAATCAGAGAATTTTACGCTTACCTTGACATATCAATTTTTTGCCATCTGCCAAAGTCTAAGCCAGAAAGCACAACAATGTGCTTCTTTCCGCTAGCAGCAGCAAAATCAGCCAAATTCTTAGCAAATTCAACCATCATTCCCTGCTTGAAAAACTTGTTATCCATAAATAGTTCCCCAAGGGCAAGTGAACAGAATGTAGAATTTTAAAACATATCAACTCATGAATGCAACTTCACAGGGTTGGTCAAAAGTGTTGTCCAAAGTTGAAGACAATCAAAAGATATGAAAGACAAATACACAGTGAGACACTGATTTTGATGTTTCCAATCAAGTTTCACGGACTCTTGGAAAAATGTGTGTAAAGGAAAATATAGCCACTTGCAAAAGCAATAAACCTTTCAATCTGGCATCAGGAGCCTCTTGCTTATTACTATAGCTAGTTTGCATTGCAAAAATTATTAGACTGAAGTCCAATCGAGATATGCTATTGTAGAAAATTGCCTTTATTTTTATGGCTGACATGAATCATTTCTCTATTTTTTTCTTCCCCCATAATAATGCACTTAATATAGTGATGGTCTAAGCATCCCCATGTATTTGTCTCAACATGGATTCAAGTTTCAATACAAGTTCACATTGCAAAATCCTTGTCAAAGCAAAAACTGCATGCAATTGTTAAAGCTTTGCACTGCTTTTAGCCACATACCATAAGCTCCAAGCATCAACATACAGAATGCAGCGGATGAATGAATCCTCCAAATATTCTACACTTTAATCAGACATTTTTGCTTTGGCATACACATATAACAGAAAATAATGTACAAGGTCATTTACAAATTGGCACACATACTTGCTAGATAGAGAGAGAGAGAGAGAGAGAGAGAGAGAGAGAGAGAGAACCTTCCAAATTGAAATGCTACCTGACTAACAGGTGACCGTTGTTGAACAAGAGTAAATCCATTCGCAGGTGAGTCATAAGCTGCAAGACATCAGGTAAGATACTTACTCAACAAACCAGCAAAGCATACAAGCATATAACAACTTGCAAATTTCACATAAACCCATTAATCACAAGTTCTCAACAACAACAAAATCAAGATCAAAAAATTGCAATTTAAGAGTTAATACTAAAGCAACATTGAAAATCTATAAAACAATAACCTTCAAGAGGCAAAGCAAGGTCACCACAAGGAATGGGTCCATAGGCATCATTTCCAACACATGGAAGAATGAAGGGATCATCCAAATACCCAATTCTCTCTGCTCTTGTTGATGATACCAAAAGATCCAAAGCCAGTTGCCCCACATTCCCAATTGATAAAGCAGGCTAAAACAACCCAGAAAAAAAAATCCATTAACAATTCACACAAATCACGATAAGACCAACAAAAGCAAAAGCAAAGATAAAATTTAACTAAAGATGAAAACTTTGTTTCTAATTTAACATTTTCCGAGCATCCAAACAAAGTTTTAAATTCTATCAAAACCTATGAGAAAGAAATTAAATTACCAGAACCAGAGTGGAGCAATCTCCATTAGGCTGCTTGCCTTCTTCGATTACAAATTCCATTTTTTTTTTTCCAAAAAAATAAAATAAAATTTTTTGAACAGCTAATAGCACTTTCTCTAGTCTCTGGTTTTAGGCTTGTAAGTGCTAGCACTGGGGTTGGCGACTTGAAGAACAAGACAGATTGTTGGGCTCTGTTGGACTCTTTCTGGGCTGAATTCCAGATTTAAAGCCCTGTAAGAATTTGCTAAAACTGGGCTTACCTTCTTAGCCGATTATATATATATATATATATATATATATATATATATATATATACACACACAAAAAAAAATAATTCCTTCTTTAATATATTCATAAAAATGGTCCCACCTCGAAAAATATTTAATTTGATTTAAATATGAGGGATTTAGTAGATTGTAACTATAAGAGATTAGCTATGTGTTTCCTAATCTTGCTGAAAAAATGAGTGCAAGTTTGAATAACATTCTTATTGGAGGCCAAATTGTGACATTAGGCCTGCAAGACAAAATGGTGAAGAGCATGGGGGGCATTCATCTACCAATTTTCAGGAGGAGAATGGACATCACGGACTTAATGCTTCTCATATTCTTGAGTATTAGGAGGTAATGAGGGGAATCAAGCATATCCATCTAGGCAACTATTTTCTACTCTTCAAGTACTTTGCTGAAAAAGAGCTTCTTGAGGAAACATGGAGGAATATTGAGGACACTCTTTTACAAGCTTATGTTGAGGAAAAACTCACTGAGAAGCTTTCTAAGAAAAGTACCGAAAGAAAAAATATTCCTAAGTCTGTTAGAGGCAATCATTTAAAAGTCCTAAAGGAGTTAATGATCTACATGTACCCCCTAGCGAGAAAGAAGAAATTAATGAATTTCCTAAAATTGCACATAATGGCCATTAAAAAAAGCAAGCCTTTGTTATCTTATCATATTGTTGTTATTAATCCTAACATTAATACTAACTATTTTCTTATCAAAAAGGCCTAAGGGACATGGCACTAGAGTTCAACCAGAGAGATTCATTAAACAAACCCATGCATCAACGTTAAACATAAAGGACCTAGTTACTAGCCTCATGTGCAAAAATCTCTAATTCATATTGATTTTGAGAAATTGAATGATCTTAATGATGCTAATTGGAAAAGTCAAATAGGGAAAGACCCGCATACACTATGGAGCAAAAATTTATGGAGCACTACTAAGATAAGTCACATTACTCATGCTTTCATATATAGTCCTTTATTGTAAATGATAATTTTCTATATATCTTTAAAGATCTTAGAGGCAAAATAGTCTAACATCTAGAGAATATGCTAATAAGATGGCGATTGAGAAAAAAATTTATAAGGTTATACAGATAAAGACCTTACAAAGTGAGCTTCAAAAGGAGTTAGAATAAGAAAAAAGAAACACGGGAAACTATTTCCAAATGGGAAGAGAGCCTCTAATCATTAAGTCTTTAGAAAGAGATTATAAAAAAAAAAAAAAAAAAAAAAAAAAAAAAAAAAAAAGAAATCTATAGAGGTTACTTTAGAGAAAACACTTTTCCATTATGTGGAGAAGGATGAATTGTAATGAAGAAGATGCAAGAGGCTGATCCTAAGACCAGTAGATTAGGTTCCTAAAGTTCTAGAAGTTATGGACTTAATAAAATATGTAAGGCCTTTTGTATTTGTTTTTGTTCTTTTCATGTAAGTTGACTATATAACCATTTGAATCTAAAATAATGAAAGAGGTAGGCGTGATAGCCATTTCTAAGATCTATATCCTATTTTTCCTAATCTCCAATCCATATATTTTTCACTAATCCGCAAGCTAGCCATGATCAAACATGGAACTAACAAGACAATGAATGACGAGTGATATGGCTGTAGTGAGTCTGTGAAGATGTGTAGTGATGAATGGTTGCATGTTCCAATGAGATGGTTGTGGTTTGGTGAATATGTGAAAGTGATGAGTGGAGTGACTGCATGACAATAGAGGCTCAACCTCTGTATCAAGTTAAAGAAAATGCAAAGTTCATAATTAAATGGAGGCTTAGCCTCTATCAAACATCAAGATACACATTTCAATTTTAAAAGTCACTACATTCATCAAAACATATTTCACAAGCACAAAATATATAAAGGCTCAGTCTCTTTAGATCAATTCCACATTATAAAAGACCAAAAACATATGGAGGCTTAGAGCCTTTGTATCATTTAAAGCCATTTCAAGTATACTTGTAGCAATTAATAAGCAAAATGGAGCATCAAGGAGAGTGAGCCAAAGAGGTAATTAAAGTAATCAAAAGAAAATTAGTTTTTCTTGAATAATTATCTCAGTTGCAGTAGTAGAGCTGAAAAAAGGTAGCCGTTAATGAGAATCTCCAAGTAAATGTAATAAATCCTAAGAGCATCAGAGAGAAGCAGCAACATTATTGTAATGGGTTTAAAAGAGTAATAAAAAATTTCCAAGAGAAAATGGAGAACCTGAGATAAGTCCTAATGACAAGGGGTAATCAAAGCTCAAGTAGGGTCCATAGTTGAAGTGGGATGTTAGGCCAACAGAAGTTGATAGGATCCGTGGTAGAAGTAGAGAAAAAGCACAAAGGTACATGCTATATTTGGTGCCAAATAATGAACAAAGCTTTTTAATTATTTGAAAGCTTCTATATTTTGGAGCTAAATATATACTGCATAATAGGTCACACAATCTTAATATTTTTTACCATGGCGTATTCACATGTGCTTAACTTTCTAAAATAATAAAATAAGCCATCAACTACCAAAGAGATCCTAGCCTGAAAATATGAGAAATAAGAGGATATATTTCTAGAGGCTTTTACCCTTAAAGAAAGTAAATTTATCCACTCAACAGCACATTTACCCAACCAAGCCTTCTTAGTTCTCTAAGCACAAAAATTCATTCAAGACCAAAATAATCTCATAATTTAAAGCCAAACAATAAAATAAATTTGTCCACACCATATTCACAAGAAACCAATAAAAATCACAATATCATCAACCTTTCTCTCAATAGAATCAAGAATGACATAGTGAATAATGATGGTTATTAGCATATTCTACTGTGTAAATGATGTGCAAGCAATGAAAGTTCAAAAATTGTGTCAACATCACAGTGATCATAGCAAAAATACCAAATGTCAAAGTTTCAAAGTGTGTATTTCTTAACCTTATTGGTAAGAAAATGGTTTTTAACCATATTAGATCTAAGGGAAAGAACAAAGCATAAAATAAAAAAATAAAAAAATAAAAAGGATTTTTAACTGTGAAGTGTATGGGAAAACCAACAAAATATTAGAAAAAATTTGGAGCCTGGATTTATTGTTGAAAACTTTAGCAGAGGTTAGTAGGTAAGTGTCTAAGCTCATAAAATCAAAATTTCCAAAGTTTGCTTGAATTGCTAGTGGTCCATTGGTCATTTGGCTAAGGATAGTTTATTTTGATTTGCAAATGCATTATTGAAGCTAAAATTATCAAATCACTAACAAAATTAAAGGTTCCTAATTTTTTCAATAATTATTGATGGCCATTGAAAGTCACTCCTTTCTATCATTTGGGTTAAACTTGTCTTTTTTGATGTTAATTTGGTAGATTAAATGGTCAATGTTTTGTTCAAATTCATTTTGGATACCATAGTAAATTGTTACCCAAATCCAAGAATTTTTAATTCTTTATTCCCATTTGATCAATGCAGTCGTATGTAATTTGTACCCTATTTAGGCTAAAATTCCATTGCATTTTAAGTCTAAATTTTTTTCAAACCTATCACAATTGGCAACTTTTCTAAAGGCCAATGTATGACCATCTAAAATTCAATTTCATCATCTCTCATAATTTAGGCTAAATGCATAAGGGCTAAAGAGTTCTAATTTCTTATTTCCCATCCATATTCAACTACCAGCTCAAGCACCAAAATAATTATTTTGTTACCTCCCAATACCAAGGTTTTAAAACTCAAGTTTAATTTAAGGAAGAGACCGGCAAGGAACAACTAGAAATTATTGCCGGTGCTCTTCCTTGTGTTGGTGTTATCTGATATACTATTCTTGTATAATAGACATTTAGCACTGCAGTTCATTTAAAATTTTTAACCTTTAAAAATAAAGATTTTTTCTTTTTACTACATTTAATATGTGTATGTGTGTGTGTATGTGTGTGTACGTGTGTGTGTCTGTGAAGTAGGGACATGAATGAGAATTCTCCACTAAGACAAAGATAGGGATGGGGAATAATACCTCGCCCTGACTTATTGCCATCCCTACGGAAGAAGAAAACTAAGAGTTGAGAATTTTAAGTATAATATTAATTATCTTATGACTATTAATTAGTATAACTTAATCAAACCAAAAGTCCAAAAATAACAAATAGTTAATAATAATTAATGGCTAATAAAAGTAAAAAATAAATTATAATTAAATTTGCATTTAGGTCATAAGTTAATCATTAAAAAATATTTTTATATCTCAATATAAATCTATCATAATTTTAGTTTTATAAACTATTAATTTCTAATAATAAATTATGTAAAAGTATTATTTTTCGATAAGAAAATTGTTTTGACAAATTAATATATAATTCAAAATAAATGATAAAATATTACATTGCAATAAATAAATGAAATTAAAGAAAAAATACAATATCGAATCCCACTTGTAGAGATATATATTTATCTTTTTAGATTTCAATAATAATATAAAGGTGATGGAAATTATAAAAGAACATTATTTTTTATAATAATTTTATGACATTTGATTTCATTTAACTATATTTTACAATCAACAAGAAAAAGAGAGAATGATTTTTTCATTTTATATGTTTGAAGTTAAATCCAAAAGTTAAAAAAATTTGAGATATAATATTCAACTCTAATCAAACTGATATACTATAATTTAGGTCAATAAGTTATGCTCTAATAGTGAATTTCATAGATAATAATACAATAATTTTTTAGAAAGATAAAGGGTTTAAAAATAAAAGTCATTTTTAAGTACCAACATAAAATAGTAAGAAAAAAGATGCATAAAGCAAAAATAAAAAGATAAGAGATATAAAATTTTAAAAAATATTTGAAAAATGATTAATTTATTTTATTTATATTGTATTTGAAGATTGCATGTATAAAAAAATAAAGAGATAAAAATTAATATTATTAACAATAGGAAAAAGATGAAATGACAAATTATAATCATAATTATAAATTGAAAAATTATGTAAGAGTTTTAAATTTATAAGTATAGAAAATGAATATACGTTGAGAAATTAAAAAGTCACATTTAATATATATGTTTATTAATTTGTAATGATTATTTATTATATGATATATTAGTTAACTTATTAATTATTTTATTATAGCTAAAAATTATAAAATTTAACTATTTTACGAGAAAAAAAATAGTTTAAAGGTATTATAGAATGTCCACCTAATGGTGGAAGATTTTTTCTAAATTTTAGGCTTAATATATATGTACATAGAAAAATATGATTAAACTCATTCATTGATTTGAAAATGAAGTACTAGGATTTCGATTAATGTGAATTAAAGTAAAAAACAATAAAAAGAAAACTAATTTCGTAATATTGATGTCTAATTAACATTTATTTTTAAACATGATATATGATGCTCTTAAGAATTTGAAAAACATCTTAATTTATCCAAATTGGACATAATTTAATTAAGTAGTGGGTTTGAATTGTGGACACTCTTATATTTTTTACTTAAACATTCGGAATTTTTAAGAAGAATTTTCTCATATTTAAGTTACTTAAAGATAACTCTGTATCGCATCGAGGTGTTGAAGCATCTGGTTTGCATAGACATGGAAATGCAGAGATTACTCATCTTCATATTTCTATGGATAAACTTTTGGAGCAGAAGGGGATTTATTAGAAATAAAGAGCTAGAATTCAATGGTTAAGGGAGGGAGATAAAAATAGTACTTTTTTTCATAGGGTAGCAACTCAAAGAAAACGAAGAAATAATTTGCATGGGCTGTATGATAGTAATGCGATGCAGGTTATAGATGAGGATGGTATGGGCAATATTGTATTGGAGTATTTTTGACAATTATTTCCTTCATTGGGTACACAAGTTGATGCTTTTGTATTATCGAGTTTGACAAAGAGGGTGAGTGATGAACAGAATAATTTACTTCTGCAACCATTTCAGTCTGAGGAAATATGAAGAGCTCTTATGCAAATAGATCCTAATAAAGCTCCTGGTTCAGACGGATTGACAGGTTCTTTTTACATTAACTTTTGGAATGTAGTCGATAATGATGTTACTACTGCATGTCTTGCTGTGTTGAATGGGCTGCCTTTCCCATCAAATTTTAATAATACCTATATTCTATTAATTCCAAAAGTTGAACCCCAGTCCATATGAAGATGTTAGGCCTATTAGTGAGTGTAATGTGGTTTAAAAATTAGTGTCAAAAGTTCTAGTTAATCGAATGAAGAGTGTTTTACCTTCTTTAGTGTCTAAGGAGCAAAGTGCTTTTCTCCCTAATAGATTGATAACTAATAATATCATGTCGGGCATGGAATCTCTATATTCGTTAAAAAAAATAGTCTAGAGGTTATGGGGGTTTGGTGGCTGTCAAATTAGATATGGCTAAAGCTTATGATAGACTAGAGTGGGCTTTTATTTGCCAAGTGCTTCAGGTGTTAGGGTTTGCTCAGCAGTGGATTGATCTTATAATGAAATGTGTTTGTTTGGTAACTTATTCAATTATGCTCAATAGGGTAATTGTTGGTGATGTCATCTCTAAGAGGGTGTTCATTAGAGAGACCCACTGTCTCCATATCTATTCATTTTATGCGGGATGCCCTTTTATGTATGCTCTCTCATGCTCAAAGCCAGTATAGCATCCATGATTTGCTTATAGCCCTTACTACTCCTTCAATTTCTCATCTCTTTTTTGTAGATGATTGTCTTGTTTTTATAAAAGCAAATCCAAAGGAGGCTCAGGAGTTGAAGCGTATTTTGAGACTTTACGAGGTAGCTTCAAGTCAGTTAATCAATCCTGCAAAGGGTAACACTTTCTTTTCATCTTTGATCTCTCGGAGAAGGAGGCACCAATATGTTTTTCTAGTTTGAAAGTCTCATTTTATGATTTTGCCTAAAACCCTTCAAAATCTTAAGCGCCCCTACTTACAGCAAACTATATAATAGGGGCAATTAACACCTTAAAAGACAGTATTTCCACTTGCTTCAAAGCCATAAACATATTACATATCCACTGCCATAACAATAAATAAATAAATACTATAGTTTGTAATAAGTCTATAGTTCAGAAAATATTTATCTGTCATTCATTTCCACATTAGAGCCTTGATAAAATTTAATGCAATTTCTGGGCAGTTGACACATCCATAAACCCTTTAATTAAAGTCAAATCTATGATTAGCACTACTCACCAAACATGGCAGAAATTTTGGACAACTTTATCCAAAACACAAATTAAGCTAACAAGTTTAATATTTCGCCAAAAATTGAAATGAAATAGAAAAGAAATTTCTAGGCTTGCACTTTTATTTTTCATTGTAATGTAATTACAGTTATTAAAAAAAATAATTAGGGATAGTATCACATTAATTAGCCAAATGTACATACATCAATCTAGTATAGGTAAAATCTATTTCTTTTTTTTTTATTTTTTTTTATTTTTAAAACTCAGTTAGAGATACTATTGGCTTGTGCCTTTACTTCTTTCTTTTTTTTTTTTAAATAAAGGAGAGGAATCGAATATAAATTTATTATCCAGGCCGTAAGTACACTTACCTTTGATATATGGTTTGTACATTTACTGATATTATATTTTCTAATATGTATATTCAATCATTTTATTAATATCTATTTTTTATTCACCAATATTAATATCTAATCACAAAAAAAAAAAAAAATCTAGTCTATCTAGTTAGATTATGAACTGTTTAATCATAATATTTCATATTAAATAATAACTATCTCATAAGATAAATATGATAATTAACTACTTGAATTTTAAAGTATGTATTATAATTAATACGCTGATATATTAAATTATCATTAATAATTCAAAATTTGACATAGTCAATCTAATTGAACTAAAAATCAATCAGAATGGCTTAGATTAATATGAGAATAAACTCAAATTAATTCAAATTCTCTATATGATATGTTGAAAGAAGAAGAAGAAGAAGAAGAAGAAGAAGAAAATCTACATTCCATATCATGGGAGAGATTGGTGTGCTATGAACAGAGATAGGGTCCAACGGATCCAATGTGTATTACAAAATGACCGACATGTGTACAGCACTATAAGTGGTAACAATGAAGTGAATGATTTTGTGAGCAAGGAAGCCACTTGTCTACTTAATTCTTATAATAATAATATAAACTATTGCCTACTTCAGATTCTCATTCACTCTTTTTCTATGGTCCAATTCTGCTAAAAATGAAGCCAAGTGTACATCGCTGAATTCATCTACTTCCACTACTATTACTATATCAATCTTCTGGAAATTCTTTGCTTTGATTGAATTTGATATTTTCAACTTCTTTGAGACCGACCGGGACCCTTAGAAAAATAATTTAGTTATATATGTAGACCATATTTCAAAAAAAGAAAATTGCAAGATAAGTTAAAAAAATGGAGGTAATTAAGTAAGGCATGAACACGAAAATTAGGGTTTAATTTGATGATGATTATGATGATGATGACAAGAGGATACAGTATGGAATGTGATTTACAGTCATTTCACTGCTGCTACTGTGGAGGAGATGGTGGGACAAATCTCTTTGTTGTCTATTTGTCTCTTTCGTATGTCCATTATTCATAATTTCATATAAGACTAATCGCCTGTTGCTAAGACAAAAAGCAAACAACATTTAGTTTTTGGCTCTACTACTTCTATCAGCTTATTTAATTAATCAAAGGGTATATATATACATATATATATATATATATATAAGAAAATCAAGGAAGTAGTAGGGCAAAGAGAGGTAGGTTTTGTAAGAATAATTGTGTAGGGCTACGCAGTGTATTTTGTGGATGGGAAGTTTTTGTATCATTTATTTTGTTTGAGATGTGGTAGAAAGATTCGAGCAAGCATGAGGTCAATGCCAAAAGTTTCCAAAATCCCAATTATTTTGCAATCATTTGTCGATTATCTATAATGCATGCTGAATTCTGATAAGGTTTGATTTAATGTGATTGATTTTTAAATTTATGGATTTTATTCAAATCAATAGAATTAAATTCACATTTTATACGGATTTTCAAATTTTTTATTTTTGAAACTTTTAGAGTATGTTAAATTTTAATTAATTTATGAAATGCTATAAAATAAATAAATAAATAAATAAAACCTATACAATACAGCTCAATTTTTCAAATCAAACAAAAGATAGAGTTACAAACCATAGATTTTATAAAATCTATTACAGAAATCTTTCAAAGCAGATGAGGCGTAACAAGTTCGTAAACTTGCATTTCACATAGTTTAATATTAAAAAATTTTATTGAATTTTTATGGGTCATAAAAAAGATAAAAATATACAAATATTATTTTAAACAAAATGATGTATAAATATAAAATTATTGTATACTTTATATAAATTATTATTGTTATTTTTAAACCAATCTCTCCATCAATATTTTTATTTTTACCTTTATTTACTAATATAATAATTCAAATTATCAATTATAATATATTTAATGAAAGGGAAAAAAAAAGTTATGAGAGAACTTATATACTATTTTACTAATTTTTTTTATTTTTTATATAGTTACTTTTCTTTTTTTTTTTTTTCTTCAATTCAAATAAGGTACTTATATGAAAAAAGAAAAAAAATTAAAAAAAAAACTCTTAAACTTTTAATATTAAATATTCTATTAATTATCAAATATTTATTTTTTAAATATTTAAAAATATATAAAACTTCAAAGAAAATGTAAAAAAAAAAAAAAAATGGTGAGCACATAGAGAATTTCAAAACTTTCTCTATCCTCTTACTTTAATATATATATAAAATAGATTATTTCCAAAAAATTTCGAAACATAAGTTTACACTTTACTATTATAAAATAACATATAGTTTGTTCCAAACAATGCATTATTATTATTATTCATTAGAAAGCTAAGATATCTAATATGCTAAAATGAATACGGCCAACTATAACTATCTCCTTCTCGTAATTCTCTCATCCCCAATTAACCAGATTTCAACCTAACATCATTGTAATAATTTTATTGTAATATAGTTGGCCTATTTTTTTTTTTTTTTTATATAACAATAGCCAAATTTATTAATTAATTTTTATAAGGAAAAAACATAACATTGAAGAATAATTACCCAAGTCAATAGAATTACTGATTTGCACGCAAAAAAATTAAAACTATATAATATTATGTGAAAAAACTCCTAAAGACCGAAAAGCAAAAGCAACAAAAAAGCAAATAAACATTACATACGAAGCAAAACAAAATACAAGAGTCTTAGACTATTGTACTCCAAGATTTCAAAATTGGCCTAATTAATGGTAAAAATATTAAATTAAATTTTTTCCAAAAATTGACTATTGTACTCCAAGATTTCAAAATTGACTATGTACTTTTTCATAATTTCAAATTTTAGTTACAATTGTATTTATTTGGTCAAAATTACACATTAACTTTGCAATTGATAATAAAGGATTAGTTTTTTTTTTTTTTTTTATGAATATTAGGAGAAGGGGATTTGAATAACTTTAAAGACCATATATATATGTATTAGTGGATTATATATCTCTAGATGTGAGTATGATAGAGTTGAGTAACAAGTAGATAGAAAAAAATAATAGATGTAAATGGACTAATTTTCATTTTAATTTTGTCAAATGAATACAATTGTAATTAAATTTTAAAATTGAAGTAAAATAGTCTATCTATTAATTTGAAAGGTTTAGAATTAATTGCAATTTTTTAAAGAATTTAGTTTTTTTTAAGTCATTAAACCAATATAATTTTACATTGCTCTCTTAATCAAATCAACATATTATTCGTTAATAATGAGTTCTTTTTTTTTTTTTTTTTTGGGTGATATTAGGATGTCGCTACAGTTATAAATTCGAATACCTATAGAATTAAAATTAATTAAGAAAAACATAATATTAAATATACTTTATTCAAGCATTTTGTATCACACAACATCACAGTGATACTTTACCAATGCATGTTGTATTACACTCAATCAGTGGATAAAATCTCAATTCAACTATTGGACAAAAGGCTAAAGAACTTTTCTCATGATGATATTCCTATTTATAATGTTACGTTTATCAATCCTAACTCAATGAGAATTTTCACTCGATTAGGAATAAAATTATACACTATATAGGGAATAATCCTTAAATCAATTAAAAAATATTTCTCACATACAAAATAGAAAAAGATCTACACTATATAGAAAATAATCCTCAATTCAATCCATAAATATTTCTTATATACAAAATTGGAAAAAGTCTCTTTTTAAGTTCTTGCAGGTTGAAAGGATGATGAATCACGTATCACAAAAGGAATCATTTGTTTTTTTTTTTTTTAAGTAACTCAGAGATTCGAATAGGGAATCAGCCACCCAAGGCCTCATTTAAATCTTAATTACTATATACATATAAGAAACGGTTAATTAAAAGCCATGTGTCCTTAAATTAATAAAAGTTAAACCTGGATAAACTTCAATCTTAATAAAACATTTTGTTGATGTTGATTAATAATTAGTAATAGGCTCTAAAAGAGCACACTTGTCTAAGTCTCAATTTCTAATACAAGTTTCTAAACCTCCTAACCTACGTAACCTATATAAATGATTAATTAATTTACATTTTCTAACTAACACTTGCCTTAATCATACTTCTTAATTAATTGTTACAATTCTGCTTGCATAAGTACTTTTTGTTAATTAATTAATTTCGCTTCTTGATTTACTTAAAAATAAGTATATAAATTTATTTCATACACCAAACTAATAAGTGATAAGATATTTAAATCAATGTAACTCTTTTGTTTGTTTTTTTAATAAAAAAGATACTAACACTTTTTTTTTTACTTTATGTGTTTGTTAAATTTTTAATATAGATTTGGGAGAACCAATATTAAAAGCTAACTTGTTAATATTGGAGTGTCCATTTTTATATTAATCACTTAATTTTTTTATATTTAATCAATGTAAGATGTTCTAACACTCCTTCTCAAGTGACAACGGAGTATTTAAAACTGTCACTTAAAATAATTAATTAAGTAATTAAGTGTTTGGGATAATTAGTTACTTGGTACATGATTTACTTGAGTATTTGATTGAACATGATACTTAATTACTTGGTACTTAATTTATTTACTTTGAATACTTGATTAAATAAGATATAATTGATTAAACTGGATTATCTCACTTTGATACCATGTTAAATTTTTAATATAAATTTGAGAGAATTAATTTTAAAAGCTAACTTGTTAAGATTGAGATATCCATTTCTATATTAATTATTTAATATTTTTATATTTACTTAATGTGGAATGTTCTAATAATATTCTTATTTCATTAAATTGGTAGATACATTCAGTGTAAACAAGACTTAGCGTAAAATATTTGGTAACAAATTGAGAGTTTCTTTAATCAACTTTACTCAAAGAAATCAAATATTTTATGAAGCCAATAATTAGAATCTGCCACCTCTACATGTAACCTTGTAATTAATAAGATTAGAATAGGTTTGTTCATCCATAAGGAAACGTGTTTGATGATTAATAGACAAATCACATAGCAATATATATACTAAAAATGTTTCAATAAAAGAATTAGTTATTAATCAATTAACATATAAAAAATTAGGCAGACCTACCTAACCTCAATTATATATACTCAATTTTTTTAAGACTGATTTTAATTAATTAGTCATATTATTGCTTATGTCAGTGATTTTTTCTTTCTTTTATCAATTGCTGAAAAAGTATGATGTTGAAAATTTGAAATTGGTTAATTAGAGGCATGTTTGATGGTTAATAGACAGGCCTAAAATAAGAGTATAATATCGATTAATTAATTAAGAAATTGATTTTTTTTTATCATCTTAATTATCATGAAATTGTTAATAATATAATTAATCAACTCTTGCATATGTGTTCTTAATCTAGTGATTAAAATATTTGATTAATAGCTAGTAAAATAATGTGAGATAATATGCCTGTTTGATGATTCACAGGCAGTAAGCTCAGAATTTAGATATAATTAAAATTAAGATTCAAAAAATTGACGACACTTTGATGATAATATCAATAATATTTATAGCTTTTATCATTTATCAACACTTGTCTTCGTGAATTTTGTTCCCTCAATTATTTTCCAACAACATGTTAATTTCATTTGCTTTGAAAATTAAAAATGAATTTGAAACTATAGAGATCCATACTAATATTCCCATTTCATATGTTCATTTTTAAGATAAAATAATTAGTATAAATTAATTAACACTATATATACTTCAATTGTTTTTTAAAAATTAATTATAAATAAGAAAATAAAATTTTACATTTAAAATTATTATAGTAGTGTTCTGTTTTTATCTTAAAAAACCATTTTTTTTTTTTTACATTATGGTAAAAATATATGATGCACCATAAGGAAAAAGAGAAAATAAGGTTTCAAATTTTTATGTATTATTCAATATCCCAAAACGATCAAAATAGAGGGTTAAAATATGAGTTCAGAAACTCTAACATAAAACTTGCCTAAAATAGCAAAATTATTAAAATTACATCAATAAAAATAGGCAATAAATAAGAAGAATGCGACTAACCCACCTAAATCAGAATTACAAACTAAAAGTTATGGCAAAAATTTTAAAAAAATCATAAATAAAACTGTCTATTTAGAAACTAAATGAAAGAATTTGGTTGAAAAACGATATCGTTCATTGTCGAAGTACTTGCAACGTCCAAATTCCATTTTTATTTTTTTTTGAATCATATACTTGCAAGGCCCAATCTCCAACTACTCCGAGCTAGTATTTCCTCTGCTTTAATTATTGCATATCCAAATGGATTAGAAACCTTTTTGAAAGCATCTTCGCATCATAATATCGATCACAAAAAAATTATACACCTGTTTACACCATTAGGTTTTACTCTTTGCCCTTGTTTTATTGTTGAAAATTGAAGTTGACAAACTTTACTTCTGTGTATGTTAGCAAAATATTTGGAATTAGAGACAAGTGTCTATTAACTATACTGCCTTGTAGCTTATGATAAGTGTGATATGGCACAGACCTATTATTTTATATTAATTCTATTTGACACGAAATTTATATATCAACTTTTCCATTTTAATTTCTTTAATTTCTCCCACAAGAAATTTAATAATTTCCTACGAAAATGAAAATTAATTAGGATGCATGCATGCAATGCACATAGACAATTTCAACAGGTTGGATGATTTCATGTGAAGGCTACTTGTGGACACTTAGTACAATTTTTATGTGATGATTTTCTTTCTACAACTTTATTTCATAAAAAAAATAAGAATTTTTAAATGAGAAATTTTGATTTTTTTTATATATTTTTAATTAATTTAAATTTTCTAAATAGAAATCATACGTGCATATATGCTGCATACCTTTTAACATTATTAGTTTATTTTTCAATTATCTAGATTCATGAATGAATATTATATACACCTTTTCTTTTTAGGTAGTTCAAGTTTACACTCAACAAATAAGATTTTATTTAGATTCACACAGTAAAGTAACGAGAAAGTTAGCAGAAGAGTGACAAAGAATTGAAGAATTGCTAATGTACAGAGTCTATTTTAAGAATTGTAATAATATATATATATATATATATATATATATATATATATATATATATATATATATATATAAATAATTGTATTAAAGATTTTCTTGTGTGTTGGTTTCTAATTATGTCTAACCAAGGGATGATATAATACATATAACTGAAATTAGGTTAACATACAAAAGGTCATAGAAGGAAGCACCTAACCCATAATGAAAGATTGTTTTCACCACAAAGGTCAAGTAGTTTTTGAAATGGTTTGTTTTGAAGACTGTTTCTTTTGCAACCACCTACAACTTAATTATATTATAGTATGTGTCACACAAGTCCTATTTAATTACCTGACCAAATTAAGTTTTATTAAAGAAACATAACAATACAAATTTCGAATTTTCTTTTGTAAGTTAAGACTCTTCTTATTAGATTTGTAATTTTTAAGCTTTATAATTTTAGAGATGATTATGATACAATTTAAAGCCAAAATTTAATAAATGTTTAAATTTCTGTTATTATAAAAAAAAAATAAAAAAAAAAAAAGAGAGAGAAAATATTACTTAAATTAATAAATTGATTTTAAATTTTTGAAAATTTTTTTTATTTATTTAATCAAATATATATATATTTTTCAAAAAAAAAAAAAAAAAGGAAGAAAAGTCTAAATTATTATTGTTGAAAATCAGTGATGCTGACGGATGAAGTATGTTTTGATTAGATCATCAGCTCATTTGGTGGATAATGGTATATTTGCTTAAGGATAATTGAAATAATTAGTAGTATTTTGTTTCCATGTGCATGGAAAAATAGTTTTATCACCAAATCCACTTGGGTTGATTTTATTATCTTTTTAGTTGAAATTTGTGTAATTAATCTACATATATGATATTTTATTATAATTCTTGCATCTAGTTAATGCAATTGACTTCCAAAAAAAAGAAAACTACTTTACCAAGAAATAGAAAACAAAAATTTTCAAATAAAAAAAAATTTATTCATACAATTGGTCTCTTATATATTTATGATGGAAGGTTTTATAGGTGTAGTCATAATCACATTTGGCTTATAAAGGAATAAATAGTTTAGAAAAAAAAATAATTTAGAATATTTGATATTTAAATTTTGCTATAATTAAAATGAGATTTGTAAATACAATCTAATACATTTTTTATTTTTATCCTTTTTAATTGCTTTATATATTTTTATTTCACTGAGTTATTGTAGATACTAAGTGGAAGAATATATATATATATATATATATATATATATATATATATATATATATATATATATTAATTTTTTCATTTGTGAACCATCCATTCAACCAAGCACAAAAATTAAATTCTCACTTTTCATTTTTTTTCTTCCACCATTTTCTATCTTTTCCACTTTTTTTTTTTTCAACCAAACATAGGCTAAGAGCAAGGAGTCTTGAATTCACCCCTCAATCAAAGTCAAATCATTATGAAAATATATATATACACATCAAGCAGGAGTTATTAGGGATTTGATCTTCTATTAAATAAATCTTAATTCTGCGTTGCTTTTATTGAAGTGGGTATTTGGTGCCTATTGGTACAAATTTTTGTTTTTTTATTGATTTATATTCAGTTTCCCTTTGAGTAGTGGTACCTTAATCTTTCTAAGCTCTAGCAGTGGCGATCATGGAGAGTGTGGCCATGAAGAATTTTGAGAGAGAATTAGGTATCAGGAGTAATTATGTAAATTGTATATTTATATTTTCACAGCTTTTTAAGTTGTTTCTTTATTAATTACTTCAAATCCAATTGTTTAAACTAAAAAATGGATAATTATTTTAGAACTATTTATTCTTATATGTTTAATGAAGTACTTATTGAAACTTCCTCAATTGTTTTATTTGATATACTAACTTAGATTTTATGCTTCAATTGATGATAGTACAACTTCATCTTTGGGAAAAAATAAAAATAAAGAAAGGGATATGTTCTTTCTTGAGGGTTGGATACTTAACTATTGAAAAGTAGTCGTTTAAAGAAATTCATATATTGCATCTGAAGTGCGGCCCGACCAAATAAGGCAATCAGCTAATGCCATCATGCTAACGTAGCATGATTATCTGTACGTGTGTCAATGAGTAATTGGTGGTGTGGAATATAGGTTTGGACCACGTGGCAAAAGATGGGATTATGTTCCGTTATGTGGCCGTTATCGTTAAGAAAATAGAAATCGCTTTCACAGACCAATCGCAATTCGCACAAAAAGTGTAGGTGGCAGCCAATTAAGGCCGTTGACATTACCAAAGCGTGAAAACGCGAACGCAAGGTTCAGCCGCGCCAGTCGCTACAGTATTGAAGAATGAAGACTTCCATTCGTAAAGGTACATAAAAGCGTATGTATGGTTCACCAACTTCTGACTTGTGTACGATTTTCACTTTACTTTTTATGCGACTATTGTTAATTAATTAATTTTCTTTTAATTGCAAAGAAAATAAATAATTGTAATTTCACATAATGTCTCTATTTAAAACACTCCCATGAAATATATCGCTCATTTGAATATTATTGAAATAATAATTTTATAGGATTTCAATCAATATCAACATTTTATTGGTATATATATACATATTACTCATAATATATATTTTTTAAGAAATTTACACTTGGATTAATAAGGTGAGTGGATATAATTAATTTAATTACTAGGTCACCTCTCATTGAAAAATAATATACAATTCAATATTTTTGTTTCAATTTCTTATTTTAATTGATATGTCATTATCTTATTTGCCACATTTATTTTTCAAAAATGCATCATATAAAATATTTTATAATATAATGATACCATATCAGTTAGAATAATATAAATTAGAATAAAAATATTGGGTTATATAGTATTTCTCCTCTTATTTGTGTTTAATTTTCCTTTACATCTTTTTATTTAGAGGATTAGATGAGTTATACACAAAACATGCAATTGAATCAAAATCATTTACATTAAAATTTGAAAATTTCAATATAGCAATTTAGTAGTATAGTCTAGTGGATGTCTTATGAAAGTGGTTTACATTTCTAATCTCCATAACCCTCTTTTTTCACCTTAAAATGTCATATATATATATATATATATATATATATATATATATATATATATATATATATATATATATATATATATATATATATATATATATATATATATATATATATATATATATATTTGATAAATTTAATTTTAACTAAGTTTAAATTTGAGATTTCTCCGTTTAAAAACTCTGTTATTATTGAATAAAAAACTCATAAATAATTAAAATTAAAATTAATTTTTAATTCAATTGCATGCACTAATTCAAAGAATTCACCAAATTTTCTTTATTTTACCCAAATGTGAAAATATTTCTTATATATGTGTATTTATTAATAATTTGTTCAAGTATATGTCAAAGAACCTAAAAAGATGATAAATGAGCTATTTGAGCTAAATTTCCCCTTTCTCTTTTTAAAGAATATTGAATAACCTTCTTACAGTATATACTTTAGTGTTTACTGAGTTGTGCTTAGTTGTATTTAGTTACTTACTAATTTGTTAATTAGATATGCTTAGTCAGTTTAGTTGTTAATGAGTGGTTGCAAGTTGGTTACAGTATACAACTAGTATCTGGAAGCTATATATAAACTCTTATACTTAGTTTCTTCTGCAATGAGAAAAGCAATGTAGTCTTCATCTTCTTCACAAACCTCTTATATTATAAGATATAGATTTAACTATATATTGAGTTATTACATATGCTAGCTAGAGGAAAGATAATTAACTTATATATAGATAAATAAATTCATATATTAATTATATATATCACAACGAGATAAAGCATCAATTATAAGGCATTGACAAACTCAACAAGGCTTTGTTCCCTAACCCAAATCTTTAAGATTAGTGCGTGAGCTACCACTCGAAAGTGATGGAAAGACTAGAAAACGTAAATTAGGTATGGTTAAGTAACCTCAACAGCAATAAGAGCTAGCCTGTTTCGCTTCTCTTAAAAATGAAATAGAAAATTAATAAAATAGAAATACAGTTCCAAAAAAGAAAAAAAAAAAAAGAAATAGAAATTAGAATATTTCCATTCCAAATTTGATTTTCAAAATTTAAACAACTAAATGAAATGTGATCTTTAATTATAATTACACTTAAATATTTTTCAATAAAAAATTAAGTTATTTAAATATGAAAATACTACAAAAATTTTGGATATTGTCATGCTTGAAATCCTAAAAGAAAATCATTATCTAAGTAGTTTTCAACTGGGGTTGCTATCACTGGACTTCGATGTTTGCCACCATTTTAAATCAAGCTTGCAATATTGACAAGAAGCATAATGTGTTTGAATTCTTGGCCACTGGCCACCATATATAATGATTAATAAGTATACTGAAAAAATTATATATAACTATTAATCTCCTGAGTTTCTGATTGATCTGTCCATAAATTCATTAACAAGTGGCACGTAATTAAGATTTAGTTTAAGTTAAGTTTCCAATTGCTATAATTTCGTAAACTTATGGTTTTAGAACTTGCCACCTCAATGGATTTTGCTTTAGCTCACCTGAATGAAATTGAAACTCCATCTGAAAAGGATACATAATACTAACAATATTTGACTGTGAAATATGTAAAATTAGGTCAATGTTATACAACCTAATACTTTTATCTCAATAGATGTGGTATTATTACATTAAAAAATATTTTATATAATGAACTTTTGAAAAAAAAATGACAAATAAGATAATATACATCCGTTATAATCATAAGTTATGATAAAAGTGTTGGATTATATAATATTATCCGTAAAATTATACACGATTCATATTTTGATTTTCAAATGTTATATATACCTAATTATAATTATTTACATAAAGAAAAACTGCAATTTTTTATTTGAAAATAGAAAAAATTATTGCATTAATTAATTACTCTCTTTCTGTTAAAAAAAAAAATTAATTACTCTCTTTATTTTTCTGAGATCAACACTAGAAATTATGTGAATAAGCTTTTGATTTGGTGATGTTGGAGTTATTTATAAAGCTATGAAATTTTAAGTTGAAACACTCAATCAAAAGCAAATTTACTTAAAAAAAAAAAAAAAAAAAAAGGAGATGTAGAGTGTGTTGAGGTGCACAATGAGATATTAAGTTTTTAATATAAATTTAGGAGAATCAATCTTAAAAATTATCTTTTAAAATTGGAGAGTCGATTTTTATATTAATTACTTAATATATTTATATTTAATCAATATAAGATTATATTCTTAACACATATCTCAAATTGCAACTGGGTGAAGACAATTTTTTTATTAAGTTCAGTTACCTACAGATAAGAAAATAAACCATTCATGAGCAGGCAAGATAATTGAAAGAAATCTTTCATAGATAAAAATATACTAGTAATTGAAAGAGAAATTGAAATTTCATAGGTAATTATTTAATATGTTTATATTTAATTAATACGAAATTTTATTCTTAAAAGAGAATACACCTAATTGAAACAAATAAAAAATGTATATAAAAATTAAAATAAATGAAATGCTTAGCCAAAAGTAAAAAAAATTCATAAGAAATAGACCAAAGTGGGAAAAATGTTTTAGCGGAGGATACTGATATTAATTGTTAAACAGCAAAATAGTTGAATATTTGGGCAGAACTAAAATTTCAAAATTAGATACGCAAGAACAATGGCAGCAACGAAAATCTTGTACATTAAAAAGTCAAATAATTTTTTTATCTTAATTATTTTTTCATAAAGAGCAATAATAATAGTAGGAAAAACACAAAAATTTACTTTTTCTATATTAAATCTAGTTTTAATTGGAATTCGAATTCAGAAACATATCAACCTTGGAAAAAATTATAATACCATTGAGTCAAAAGCTTATTATTAATAATCATTTGAATGAATAATTTCAAATTCTAATAGACCAAGTAAAAAAAGAAAATGTTTACCAAGTTTAAAAGGTTGAATTATGGTAATTGCGGATGTGGGAATACTTATTTTAAATAATAAAAATAATAATAACAATAACAATAAAGAATGGCGGATGTGATAATGCAAAGATGTACACATTTGAATACAGTAAAAGTATACAGCTAAAAATAATATTAATTAAAATATAAAACACTAATTAGCTAGCTAGAGAAATGGTGAAAATTTTTCTAAACCCTTAAGCTCAACTTTTAATTATTATATTTAATTTTACTATATACATATATAAAATAATAATGAAATACTCAATCAATAGCTGCACCAAACATTCATTGAATTAACAATGCTACAGCAAACTTAAAATTCAGAAAACCAAAGGCACCAAGTTAACTGGGACAAGCAATCAGTGTCGTGGAAAAGAGAACGTAATAGAGATAAAGAGAGAAAAAAGCATAAAAACGGCATCGTTTGGCAGTCAAAAAGCATGACAAAATTAATAAGCGCTTGAAACTGTCAAAGGTCAAAATCTTGCTTTGTATGGAAAAATATAGTCAACAATGTGAAAGTAGATTCCATGTAAATTGCAAATCAAGATGCCTTTCATTTCCTTTCCTTGAATGGAAAACTCCTATACCTATATAAATTTATTTTATACAATAAAAAAGTGATAAGATATTTTATTAAATATAATTTTTTTTATATTTTTTATCTATTGAAAAAATATTAATATTTTTTTTTACTCTATATATTCTTATTTCATTGGATTAGTATATACACCCGGTATAAGTAAAGATTATCTTCCTTAAATATCAATTTTTGTTTCCAGAAAAGTTGAAATAAAACCTAAATATTAATTAATGCACTATATATATCCATCCCTCTAATTATAATCTTATTATTAGCGTATAAAACCTAAAATGTCTACAAAAAGCCAAAAAAGAATAGACCACCTAATTACCTTACACCTATTTTTTCACAATTTTCATGTTACAAAATTTGTCACAGTTTCTTTATTACCGGCACATCCAGTTTCCCGGTTTATAACGATTACGTCTTTTATTATATCTTTTGTATCTCCACGTGTTCCCTTGTCACACCCTTAGATCACCAATCTATCCTTCAATTCATATATATATATACATCCTTCCCCTTCACAAAACTTTTCAGTACTACTTCCTTCCTTTCTCTCTTTCTTTCGTTCATTCTCTCTTTCAAATATAATCCACCCATAACAACAATCTCTCTCAGCTCTTTCTTTTTAGTGTTTTTAATCAGGAACATTTTGTTTCTTCAATTTCCTTGTATGAAACAACAAAAAACAGGTGGTAGCAACGCCATGGTTACACAGCCAATGGGTCGTGTTAACCGACCAAAGTTTGGTGCTCTTTTGCACGCTGATCCAATTATCTTTCCAAATCAAGAAGATGATAATTTCTCTAATAACAAGAGTACTAGTCCGCCTTCTCTTGCAAGTCCTAGATCACCCACAAGTGGTGAGGTTTCTCCTTTGATGTCTCCATGGAGCCAACCGTCTCCATATTCTAAATCTCCATGGATAATACCATCTCCTATAATCAATCATAAACTCAAAAACAATGGTCTTGTTGGATCCATTGTACGCGAAGAAGGTCATGTTTATTCCTTAGCTGCTTCTGGCAACTTGTTATATACTGGCTCTGATAGCAAGAACATACGCGTTTGGAGGAATTTGAAGGAACTCTCCGGCTTTAAATCCAATAGTGGCTTAGTTAAAGCCATTGTAATATATGGGGATAAGATTTTCACTGGTCATCAAGATGGGAAAATTAGAATATGGAAGTCTTCTCTAAATAATCCTAGTGTTCATAAGAGAATTGGAAGTTTACCTACTTTTAAAGAGTCCATCAAGAAATCTGTTAATCCCAAAAACTACGTAGAAGTTCGTAGACATCGAAATGTTCTTCGTATCAAGCATTTCGATGCTGTGTCTTGCCTCAGTTTGAATGAAGAGCAGGGTTTATTATACTCAGGATCTTGGGATAAAACCTTGAAAGTATGGCGAGTTACGGATTACAAGTGTCTCGAATCGATTAATGCACACGATGATGCGATAAATTCAGTCGTTACTGGGTTCGATTCATTGGTTTTTACCGGTTCAGCTGATGGAACAATGAAAGTATGGAGGAGAGAGCTTCAAGGAAGAGGAACAAAGCATTTCTTGGTGCAGACAATGTTAAAACAAGAAAACGCGGTAACTGCTTTAGCAGTAAATCTAGAATCAGCTGTGATTTACTGTGGTTCCTCAGATGGATTGGTAAATTTTTGGGAACGGGAAAAGCACTTATCACACGGTGGTGTCCTCCGCGGTCATAAAATGGCCGTCTTGTGTTTGGCTACGGCCGGTAATTTGGTGTTGAGTGGGTCCGCAGATAAAAGTATATGTGTATGGAAGAGAGAAGCTGGTGGGGTCCATATTTGTTTGTCGGTTTTAACAGGTCATGGTGGGCCCGTGAAATGCTTAGCCGTTGAAGAAGAAAGGAATCATCAAGATTCCGACAAAGGAGATCAACGGTGGATAGTGTACAGCGGGAGCTTAGACAAGTCCGTTAAGGTTTGGCACGTGTCTGAGAGTTCACATGTGCCAGATTTAGGAGAGTTCCACCATTACCAGTCACATAGACTAAGCTACTCTTCGCCGACCAAAAAAAAAACTGAAAGACGACGCGAGATGAATGGGACGTGAGC
This sequence comes from Reutealis trisperma, assembly GCA_947687605.1. Lineage (NCBI taxonomy): Eukaryota > Viridiplantae > Streptophyta > Magnoliopsida > Malpighiales > Euphorbiaceae > Reutealis > Reutealis trisperma. The sequence goes on from CANTUT010000393.1 coordinate 2,324,500, forward strand.
AACACGCGGGGCCACAATAGAAATATAAGTGTGGGGCCCCATACATATATATATATATATATATTATTATATAACATTGAGGAAGGGGTACAGTGATGGTTAAGTGGGGAATGGACCACTGGATTATTATTATTATTATTATTATTATTATAAGATATAGAGAGGCAACAAAGGCAACAACCATACGAGGAATGGAAAACAACCAAAGAATATAAAAAAAAAAGGGTTTCCTCATGTATGAAGCAATGTGGACATTTTGTTGTGTCCTATTGTCCAAAAAAGTAATTAATTGGCTGGTTTAAGTTATTAATTACTTGGACTCATGCATATTTTGATACTTAAAGCAACTAGAAAATTAGCCACTCAAAAGTAGTTTAGGTTGTTGTTGAAGTTATTTGTGTGTGTTACATATGTTATTAGAAGGGTTGTAAATATTTTTTTTTAAATGTTGTATATTTTTTCTTGCTTTATCAAAGTTATTGAGAAATGTACAAAATTTTTACATATATATATATATATATATATATATATATATATATATATATATATATATATATATATATATATATATATATATATATATATGTTTTTGATTGTATATACTAACTTGTGAAAATTGAATTTACCAATACTAATTAATTTAACATAATTTGATACAATTAATAATAATTCATTTATACAATACTATCAAATATCAATATATATTATAAATAATATGTTACTAATGCTGTGTTATTAAAATTTTTTACTTTAATTTGGATTAAGAATTAAATTTGAAAATTCTCATTTTTGGGTTGAGGATAATTCCAATATCACAAATTTAATATTTCATTAATTGTATTAATTAAATACTATTTAAATGTGCACACCAAGGCATAACCTAACAGTAAAGTGCATATTTTATTGAGTGATAGATTCAAAATCGATTCTCCCTTCCCAATGCTAAAAAAAAAAAAATACTATTTAAATGTAATATCAATAATTCAGATGCTAATATTTAAAAAAATTAGATATATTAGCATATGTTGGTATGATGTTGTAAAGTTATTATTATTATTATTAATCCTTAGAAATAGTTGATGCATTTTTCTGTTGGCTCAAATATCAAATGAACTCAAATCTTGCAAGTCTTCAAATTTAAGAACGTGCGCTCCACTCAGTTTCTCTGATAGATAAAAGTGTATTCTTGTGCGAGTAATATGATTAAAACAGTCTCAAGACTGACAAAAAAAACTTTATATATGATAGATAGGTAACAAATTGCTGCATGAAAGAATATAATTATCACATCAAACTATAGCTTAATAATATGTATATAGTAAATAAATTTATGTTGAAGTTCCCTTTTTCAATGCGCAATATATATATATATATATAGAGAGAGAGAGAGAGAGAGAGAGAGAGAGAGAGGAATATATAGTGAGGTTGGCGGCCGAAATTGATAATAACAGTGTGGTGGATATTCTCAGAGGGAAGCATGGATCGAGGGGCAAAGGCTTTGGTAATTTCTATTATCCGTGAAGTGCTAGCGTGAGAGTGGGAGGTTCGTATTGGCCAATTGGGAAGCCAACTTCTTTAGAAGGATTTGTTGACAAATTATGCCATATCTTCACCTATAACATATCTCATATCTTTGATTCTCAAAAAACAAATAATAAATAAAAAAGTATCTCATTTTTTTTTTTTTTTCCAAAGAAAAATATTTTTCATATCATTAAAGGGGCGTTAAGCCCACCATGTCAATACAATTATAAATTATAACCTAAGACTATTCAAGAAAGGAAATTCATTAATGAACCTACTGTCCAAAACAACACCACCCAAATATAGATTTTTTAGCAATGGATTTGAAAAAAAAAAAAAATCACAATTTAGAACTAAATCTGGTTTTAACATAGCTCATAAGCCTCAATAAATTATGAAAGTTCTAATTTACCCCAGCTCCTTCTTCCCCTTTCCAAAGTCTTCTGCTAGATCAACCTTCCTCATCGGCCAAGATCAAGAAAGTGCAAGTGTGCTATTTGATCAACTCACCATTCAACTAAGCACCCAATGCATCAAAGATGGAGGTGATGAAAAAACCTTTCCTCCATGGTATTAGAGCTGCCATCACTAATTATCAGAGGCAAAGCACAAAAATCAAAGATAAAGATCTGATAAATGAAGGAAACAAAAAGGGCACTAAGGCCTTAGCCAATTTATTTGAAGAGATAAATAAAATAAGGTTAAACAAAAAAGAAAAATAAAGAAAGTATCCCTTCTAATAATTGAAGCCACTGGAGGTAAATCTCTAGTGAAGCCTTATGAAAGAGATTAAAAAAAAAAAAAAAAAAAAGTCGCTATGTTAGGAGTGGTTATCTCATATTTTTCTACATCATTGTTAGGAATATTTGATAATACCATCAATATGCATATTGTATATTAAATATATACTTATTTTATATATTATTTCCAATATAAATTATTAATGGTATTAATATTAGCTCTAATATGTATATTTAGTTTTAGTTATGATACATGGACGCAGACATGATGATACATACATTGCATATATATATATATATATACACAATAGAGGTGAGAGACATGGAATTTTTTAAAAATCAGAATATGATACATCTGAAAACATATTTTATACACACATATATATAAATTAATATACAAGAGAACTCCATTTTTAATATTAAAAAGTTAATTATTCAATGAGCAATATTTCATATATTACATTTTAGTAAAATGTTTGATAAACTTAAAAATTAAACATTTACTCAATATTACTTGTTAATTCATATAAAATTAACACAGACGATCACTATGAAAGAATTTATATTTTCGTTATTTTCTATTTTTAGTTTGAACTATGCAATATCCGACATCCTTCATTGGGCAAATTTTGGAGCTATCTCCGTCTGTTTGGTTTGATGTAGCTAGCCATACAGAGCATATGAGAATAAGCACGACTGCGAAAGTACGTATTTTAATTTAATAGGAAATTTCTTAGCGAAGGACATGTAATAGCTTACAACTGCAGTAAAGTATATCTATAATAAAAATAACAAAAAATTCTACATGATATATTATGAAGCTGCCATTTCGTTTTCTTAGCTAGGAAGAATAAAAATCTCATTCCTTTAAAAAAATCACTAATTATCATAGGAAAAAGAAAATTAAACTCATCAACCCAACCATTCCCCGCTAAATAGATTAATATATAAAATTCGTCAAGTGTACGATATAAACGAGTTTCACATTGATTAAATATAAATAAATTGACAAGTTAATATAAAAATAAACTCTTCATTCTTAATATTTAGTTTTTAAAGTTTTGTTGTTTTAAATATATAGTAATATCAACATGGTTTTAGACCTTAAATTCAATCCATGTACAACCCTTAATCATATAATTTAGACTGAGTTTCAAATTTATTTCTTGTCTTTTTGCTAGGTGTGCTCTTTTAATTATCTTTTCGTCTGACAAAAGATTTCGATTCTCTCTTCATCAATCAATTATATTATCAATTTGTAAGTGTCAATTACACTTTTATAAAAAAAAAAATTTAATCTAAATATCACTTCAAGAAGTGTTAAAAATACGATATTCTTAATGTTTAGCTTTTAAAGATCGCTCTCCAAATCTATTTGAATCATGAATAAAAACATAAGAAAAATCAACAGACTATGATGTGTGGGGGCCTTAAAACCAAAGAGAGCTATAAAAATGTTAGGTATCTTATATATATGTTCAAAATTCTGACTTTACCATGCATGTAAGTTGCCTATAACTGAAGCAAATCAGAAAATGAAATTAGAGGCAGCTAACAAAGAGAACAAAATAGATTTATTTCTTCAAGGAGAAGGTGATGTTCACCAATCAATTAATATACAGCAAGAAAAATTAGAAAATACACACACCAAACAATTATTCTTGTCCTTTTTTTTTTCCATAAATTTTCATTTTTTTTAGTACACAAGAAGAACATAAAAATAAAATTAAAAATAAAAATAAGCAAACCATACACAAATATGTCAATCTACTATCACAAAGAACTAGTAATGAATTTTGAAAAGCATTAATTATTTATAACTAAGACTTAACTTAGAATTTTACTTTTTGTGTCATATATTATAAAGATTAAAGACGAAATGTTTTTCTTTTCTTGTAAATTAATTCTTTACTCCAAAAAGTAGATTATTTGTTTTTAACAAAATGGGAGGTATATATATATATATATATATAAATTTATCAATTTTATTTATCATGTATATTATATAATTATATTATATAACTTGTGGAAGGAGTGTGTGTGGGGGTCATATAGGTAAGTACGCCTATACACAATGATTTTGTGAAGGAGCACGTATTATCTCTAACGCTATATATATATTGTTTTAAAAATTGGATTGAACTAGTAGATTTAATTTATTGATGAACCGAAGGTAAATTTAATTTAATTGCCTCTAAATAACCGAATTTATGGTTAAATCATATTAAACTGTCCGAATAGGATGAACAGTCCAATTTTGAAAATTATTAAGAAAATTATCATTCTATTATATTTGTTTTTTTAGATGTATTTAAGTTTGGTATTTGGTTAATTGTATTTGTTTTTTCTTAGATATGTTTTTTTAGATGGTTATAATTATATATATTGTATTAATAACATAAAAATATTAAAAAATATATATAAATATATACATTTTATAGTAAAAAGGTTGAACTAGTGGTCGGATTGATCGGACTGAGAATCAATGATCTAATCAGTTCATCGATTCGATTGTTTTAGAAAAAATTATATTATGTAAAATTAAAATATATAAAATTTATTTAACAATTAATACGGTAAAGTAAATTAAATTGACGTCTTATAATTTCTAATCCTACCTAATAACAACAAAAGGTAAAAAAAAAAAAAATCTTAAACAGAACATATCTTATATTCTACTTGGTGAGCCAATTTGTAGGCCTGCGAATTGCAAGCTTATAAATTATTATAAGGTTCAAGTTTATTAACTCACTTCGTAAATAAGTAAACAATTTGTTGCTACTAATATAAGTTTTGACTCAATTGCACTAGTAATCTTCAATATTGCAAATTAAGAATTTGCATTCTAATTAAAATTGAATTAGAAAAAAAAATAAATAAATTGAACCCAATATTCAAATGCTAATATTATGTTTATCTCAATATCTAAATAAAAAAAAAATTTAGGGTATGATAAAAACTATTCATAAATATTCTCAAAATATTATAATATTTATTATAAATTATAATATATTTTATCAAATTTTATTGTGAGTTTTATCTTGTAATTTTTTTTTTATCTTTATTTATTTTAAATAGTCAAAAGAATCACTTAATTTAAAATTTAATTATATAAAATTTCTGACCGCACATCTGACTTTCAGGCCTATCAATTTTATACAAGTTCTCCTGAAAAACAAAAATTTGGAATCTGTTGCATTAAGATATTTCTGGGCTAAGTCAAGGCATAGATTGGACCTAAACTTAATACCATGGGCTCCGAGTTCAAAGTGTAAATTTATGCTTTTACGAATACTCTCTCATCACTTTCCTGGAAAATTCCTCTCAATTACGAGTCCAGAATTTGAATTTTTTTTCATGTGAATCTCATTCGTAATGTAGGAAAATTCTTGCCTGCACCAAATGAATTGATTTATTTCGTATACCAAATCAGTTAGTAATGAAATATTTTAATTAATATTATTATTTTGTTTATTTAATTGCTCACTCTTTTTTATTCTATATATTCTTAGCTCATTAAAATACTTGCCATGAATATGAGTATGTTTAACTCTTATAATTTTTTAATAACTACTATTATCTCCATTTTAAAATATTAATCATTTAAAGTTTTGGTATATATGTTAAGAAAACTATTAAATTATTATAATTTTAAATAAAGAAATACTAAAATATCATTTTTTTTTAATTTTGATGTATGGAAGTAAAATAATTAATGCTAATGTGTAGTGAAAAAATTAATAGAGGATAAAGTTGAAAGAAAATAATAAATACATTCCAACAAATTTTTTTTTTAAAATGATAAATATTTTGAAACCGATATAATAGTTTCTAACATACTCATTGCACGTGCTGTAGTTAAATTTTTATTTTCCAAAATTTTTAATGAAAAAAATTGAATATTCAATAAATTTTTATTATAGATTTGAGAGAACTAACTTTTAAAACTAAGGCTTTAAAATTTATTTCTATATTAATCACTTAATATTTTTGTATTTAATTAACGTGGGATACTCTAATAATATTAAATTTTCCACATCCTCCTGTCATTTCTATGTTTTCTCATTTTATTTTATAAATAAATGATGTTAAGTGTTATTCTTACAACTCTGTCTAAAAATCCTTAGAATTATTTAAAATCCATATAATTTGAAATTTAATTGATTCATAAATATTTTTTATTTTTAATTTTGTGAGTTCCTGGTGTTATTGGACTCTTTATGAGAATTTCTTCATCTCCAATTTTGCAATTCTCTATCATATTTAGTTTTTCAATTTTTTTTTCCTAAAAAACTACCTATCTGTTTCAGGATTATAATATATATATAATCAAAGAATTAAATTGATAAAAATGATTAACCGATTAATAATTAACAATACTTAGAACTTACTAAAAAATTAAGTGAATTATGATGTTAAATTGAACTTAATTAATTAAGAACTTTTGTAGTTAAATTGCACTAATTCCCCTTTGGTAGTGTGAACTTCGTCTCTTAAAAGAATTATCATTAAAAAGATCAGTCAACTTACAAACCTCAAGACACGCAATTCCTCCATTTTCCATTCAATTTCTTGACTTAGAAAAATTGGGTCACAGAGAAAAAGAAAATCCTGAAAACATCTCCAGCATTTCCCATCTATAGGCATATATTATCAATTTTCAATTTCTTTATGCTTCCATTTTCTTGCATATCATTAATTTTTTTTTTCTAAATTATGTATCATATCCTGTGAGAATTAATAAATGGCCGAAAGGCAAGGGAAGAAATTAGGGAAATGCCATGGATGCAAGCAATGGAAACACAAATGTATTGTTCAATAATCGTGAGATGACAAAAAGCGGAGCTCCTCATGCTTCAGGTTTGTTTTGTTGCACGTACAGATACAATTAGTAAATTGTAATACAGTGGTCAAGTGTTTGTTTCGTAATACAGGAAATAAAACAATTTCTCTTATAAGACTATCATGAGTCTTAACAAAGTACAGCTCGTACTCCATTTTTTCCTATTCGTAAAAAATGGCGAGCTAGGAACTCTAGGCATCGACAATCTAAATATCTCTACTAACCAATTGATAGAAGGGAGGTAAATTAGAGGGAGAGGAAGCTCTCAATGACTAACCATCGATAAGTGCTTTGATGAGCAAATCAGAAGAACAAAAATCCTGACCGCAAAAAATTTAAATTCCTGCTTAAGATAAAAAGAAAATGAAAGGATTAAAGGTAAGTTAAAAAGTGGCATTTAACCTCAGGATTTTACTTAATTAATAAATTAAGGATGCAATTGATATATGTGATATAATGAACTATGTAACCAAAAGAAAAATATTATGTAATGAACATGTAATGTAATATAATAGCTAATATATATTACTTTATTTGTAAGTATGAATAGAATAATCATATAATGTAATAATTAATTATATTATAATTATTGAAATAAGATATTAATTTTTGTTTAAATTGTACTTATTTAACTAATTATACTGAAATTATTACCGTAAATGAAAGAGGAATCATTGATTGGGTTTTTGAATTTTATTAGTTTCAAGTTAAATAATTTATGCCTGTACAAAAAAGTTTGGATAAAAAGTTATATATAATTTAAAATAAAAATTCTATCAAAAAGATGTTGCTACGACAAAAAAAAAAAAAAATCATCAAAAGATGTGGTAAAAATAAAAGTAGGTTTTAGAAAAAAATGTCAAGCAAGATATATTAGAGTAAGCACCGTTCAGAGGAATGGAAATTAGAAAATTTCTGTAATCAAATCATCATATAATTATCTTCGTATTAAATTGTCTCAATTTTTCAAAACGATTCAGTGCGGAAATTTAGATTTAATATGAGATTGCTCGGTACAGAACATGACAACGTAAATATAGAGATTTTCTATTTTAATAATTAAAAATATTTTTTTTTTAAAGCTTAAACAGTTGCATTAAACTTAAATCAAAATATATACAATAAAAACAAGAATAACTGAAATTACATTAATTAATGCATAATTAAAGAAATTTGTTTCCCATCAACCAAGATAAAATAAAAATTACATATTAAATAAATATTTGTCTTTAATATTAGAGTAAAATTGCTAGATTTATTTGGCCTTCTTATATCTGTGTTTTTAGGTCTGGGCTTAACATGTATATATATGTGTGTGTGTGTGAAAGAGAGAGAGAGAGAGAGAGAGAGTGAAGATTATTATGGAGTCCCCTTCACTTTTTATTATATTAGCAAACTGCTACTGCGCTACAACTAGCATAGCAGCATGCAGAAAAAGCTCTAGAACGTCTTGTTACGACCCGTGGATTGTGCTACGCACCAAGTCCACAATGCTTGTGAAAATCGGCCAAGACAGCCTCACTTGGCCAACCAATGGGCTGATGGGCGAGCAATTGAGCATAATTGGCGAGCGGATGGAACTAACAACCCTCAGCTAGGTAGAAATAGGCGAAGCCCAGCACCAACTTGCGAGAAAACACGCAAGTCTGGCACGATAGGCCAACTAGAGTGCACGTTGAGCGCGGCAACGTGCCAACGCGCAGCCAGTCTGCGCAAGACAAGCAAAATTGGCAAGAATCCTCACCAACGATAGGCCAAGGCCAGCGAGAGGCGTGCGCCAACGAGCGCCCAACGCTGCCAGTCCCTTCTAAAAAATTTTAGCGCTATCCAGCAGGCTGAGCAGGGCCAGCACATGCAAGAATCACCCAGTAGGCTCTAGAACCGTCCAGCAGGCGCCAAAAGCTACTGCCAACACGCAGTAGCAAGCTTGGTAGGTCAATTTGCTGCAAAATTAGCTAGAGCTCTACGGAAAGTTCCGCAAGCTTGTGCCAATAAGCCCAACCGACTTTGAAGCTTCTAGAGACTTCATGAGCTGCATTTCTAGGAGACTTCATTATACATAATAGCCTAGAAAATTCTAGAGAATTAATTATAGCCACACATTTGGGAGACCAACAAGTATAAATAAGTCATCCCCCTCATTTGTAACATATATGCTAGTTGGCTATTAGATTAAAGCTCTCTCCACTCAACCTTTGTAAAGCTTCCTTTATTAATAAAATTAAGCATTCTCTAACCTCTTTTGCTCTCGTATCTCTTCCTACACACAATCAAAGACTTACTTAGCTTCTTTTGACGAGCAAAGAGCTAAGTGTCGTGCGAGTTAGTTAACGTAAAAAGCTAACTCCGTTACAGTCTGCTCCTAAGTTGGAGAAGGGTCTGAGCCATCTTTCTCCTTTTTATTAGTAAGGTTGTCAATTTCATTGCCTTGAGTTTGATTTTAGGGGCTCATACCTATCTTTGATAAAAAAAAGCCAAAAAGAAAGCTTTAAAATTTGTTCTAATTTTGGTTATTAGTTTTGGTTATTTAGCTTAATATAAAATAATAGGAATGATTCAATATTCTCAATATGAATAACTAATGAGACTCAAAACCGTAAAAAAAAAAAATCAGTATGATTTGATTTGGAGAAAATCAAATGATAATGAATATTTTTGGTATGGTTCAGGATCTCAAAGTCCATGCTCAACCCTAAATATATTAATTATTGTAAAATAAATAGGTTTTAAAAGCTATCAATCTAAAGGTTTGCTGCAAAAAAATTTAATAAATAAATTTACCATAAATTTTACATTTTTTGAAATTATATCTTTTTTTTTAATCAATTCTTCTCTAATTTAAAATTTTAATTATAATTCTATCCTAAAGCTAAATTAAACAAAAAAAAATATTTTCAATATTAATTGGAATTAACCTTAATATTTATTAATTATATCACAATATCAATTTAATATTTAAATTTCAATAAGAATTAATTATTTTTTAATTTTATGAATTTGATAAATTACTAATAATTGACTTAATGGCTTAACTAATCAAATTTGCAAAGTTAAAAACATTAATCAACTTCAATCAAACTTTAGAAGTTAAACAATAATATGATATAACAAGTTGAAGGATGAATTTTAATTAATAAAATTTTTCTTACAATTGTACCTTAGGAAACTGAAATTTCAAGAATTGACATTAAAAAAAAAAAAAAAGAATACACACAATTTAGGTACATTTATCTATTAAGAAATAAAGAGAAAATAGGTTCTAAAAAAATTATTGTAAAAAGAAAAGAAAATTAGTCATTAAAAAAATTGTGTTGAAAAAAATAAGTTATTAAAAAATCGATTAAAAAAACATGAACATTTCATTTAAATTTTTTATAAAATCAAATAAAGTAATCCATCGTGTAATGTAATTAATTCTTATTCTATTACAAGCTTGATCACATCTTGTCAAATGTGAGAATTATATAAGGAATTCATTGTAAATTATATATGTGTCTATTTTTTGCCTCCATAAAATGATTTGAGTTTACTCTACTAAATAATTTAAATTTACTTTCACTAAAAATTTAAAATTTTATATTTGGGATAAAAATTAATAAATTTATAGATAATATTATGTAGAAGACATGTATTAAATATATATATATATATATATATATATGCATTCTTAATAAGTGAAAAAATAATTTAAATTACCCTATAGTTAATTTTATAATAGGAGGATTAGTTTAGCTTAAGAGAATTTATTTCCTTTTTTAATTAATTGTAGTTCATATTTTAGATTAATACCTAAAAATAATTTATAAATATAGACTAAGTATTAAGAATGCATTCTTAAATTTGTTCATTCATGATAACTTATAAATGAGTAGAAACATACTCTTGATTGTCTGGAGAAAAAAGGAAATATTATCTCACTACTCCTCACTAATTTACTAAGGTTGCGTTTAGATACATAAATTTGAATTTGAAATTTAGATTTTAAATCTCATATTTCAAATATCTAATTTAAATTTTATAAAATTATAAATCCTTTATTTGGGAAATATAAGAAATTTGTAATTTTAAATTTGAAATTTACTGTTTGAATGACTATTTAAATATAAATTTAGATTTGAAATTAAATTTGGAAAAATGTAATAATTCAAAACTATATGACAATATAATTGTTATATACGTAAATTTATTTATTTTTTTAGCTTAATATTACACAAAATCATTGGTTAAGTTCCTCTTCACCATCTTCCTGTTTCCTCTTCCCTCCACTTTTAATCATCGGTGTATTCTCATCTTCAACAGTCACTTATAATTAACACACTAATCATCAGTCAAAGATTCCATAAGTAAATTGTCAAATCAAGCAAACAAGCATTTATCCTTCACTTGCCTGGATCAAAAATGGTCTTTTTTTAATGCATAATTTTTACATATACTAAACAAAGACAAATCAAATTCAGATTACCCATTTTGATTTGTAAATAGGACATAAAACCATCTCAATTCCGATCAACTTTGCAAAGTCCAAACATATAAACATGGAATAGGAATCAAAATAAAGCTATTTTCTGGTTTCCAGCATTAAATTTTATACAGATGCAATCCATTTTGAAATCTTGCGAAGTTAAGTCATTTCCAATCAAATGGGCATATCAAACAAAAAAGGGCCAATACAACCAACTACATTGAGATCGAAAAGGACTTCAATTCTATTCCCAACTCAAACAAATTAAATTTACTAGTCAGTCTCACTTTAGCATCAAGAAAAAAAAAAAGACCAGAAATTACTTGTTAAGAGCAAGAACCACGAGCACTAACAACACCAATGACAGAAACACCCCGCAATAAAGCCATCGAACCCATTGACCCACCTACCGAACGACACCTGCCTATTGATGAGAGGATCGACTCACAAAGAAAGCAAGAGAAAGGCAAAATAGAAAATGGAGATCGAGTTTTTGGGCAACTAGATCGGCACCTGTATTTGAAATAACTACTTAAAATAAGGAATTTCAAATATTAAGTTTTCCGAGAAGTAAATTTTAGTCAGTATTTGGTTGAAATCCAAATCTAGCCAATTTTAGTGACCCAAACAAAGGTTTTGGGTCAAATCAACTTCCATGACCCAAATCCTGTAATTCAAACAAATCTTAAACTTATTAAGTTTTCAATATAAATTTGGGAGAACATACTCTAATAAATTAGCGATTAAGGTTGATTTTCCCAAATTTATATTAAAAATTTAATATGGTATCATGGATTAGGATTTTAATTTCTTATTCGTGAAGAATTTCTTTAAATTTATTTTCCGTGAAGGATTTCTTTCAAATATTTTATCCGTAGATGATTTTTTTAATTATTTTACTTGTGGTGGAGGGTTTCTTTCAATTGTTTGCTTTCTCAAAAATTATATTTGTTTAGTTACCACTTAAGGGGTTATCAAAAATATAATTCTACATTAATTAATTATAAATATATTAAGTGATTAATATATAAATGGACTTTTTAGAGAATTTATTTTTATATTAATTACTTAATATATTTGTAATTAATTAATGTGAAATTATATTGTTAATAAAATTTGTAGACGAAGAAAAATTAAATGGGAAAATATTTTCCAAGAGAATTTTGTTTTTTTTGAATATTTTCCGCAAGCCTTTTACCAAGTCATAGATGCTCTTATAGGAAGACTCACTGTTGGTTTCCATGAATTTTTAACGGCTGATTAGACTAAGTAAAACCATTAATTAATAAACTGTGAAATTCAAAGGGCTTTTAATCTTAATAAACTTCTTCAGTAGTATGTTTGACTTTGATTTTACACGAGAAATAAATACATACACTGAATGGGAGTTTTTTTTTTGAAATGTAGGATCATGTCAATGTTGCATGAATTAGTCAATAAATATATAAATTAATAACTTTGAGATTATACGAATTTTATTAATATAACTTCGAGATCAAACGAATTTTATTAATTTAAAAAAATATTAATTAATTAATCGATAAATCAAGAGTTTTCTTATAATTTAAAATAATATTCATTTAATTAACTAAAAATTTATTTTATTTTATTAATATATAAATTATTTTATTAATAAAATGAAATTAAAAGTTATGAAATATAAATTAATTCATATTCACTTGATTTACAAGTATAAATTAGTTGTATTAATATTTTCAATATAACTGATATTTAAAAAATAATAATAGACACATATTTTAGGAAAATATGATATATAATTTTAATAAATTATTAATTTATGATATGAATAAGATCAATGAGTTATGTAAAATTATCTTATTATTTTATCGAAATTATTAATTTGACTCGTAAGCCTAAGTTGGAACAAAAAAATTATTATTTAATAGAAATTATTAATTTATTAAATATTAATTTTATAGAAACTTTATTGTATATATAATAATTAAATTTAAAAAAATTTTAATGGTAAAATTTTGTCATATATCAAATTAATAACTTTCCTAAAAAAAATTCCTCATGTATTAACTCTCCTAAAAATTAATCTTATATAAAGCCATCACGTTATAAAATTTTCTTCTACATCATTATAATTTTATATATCTGAATTAAAATTTATAAAATCATGCATATAATATTTATTTTTTATAAAATTTAGTTGATATATATTTTTTCATTAATATTTAAAATTATTAAAAAATAATATTTATATTTAATAAAAATTAATAATAATAACTTTTATATAGTAAAATATTTCTAAAAATATAAATTAAAAAAAATATAATCAAAATCACATAAAACATGGCAGCTACTAGTTAATTAATTTAATTAATCATATAGTTCATGCATGACCGGTCGGCTTTGTGTTTATAGAGTGTAATGTGGAATGCGTCAACAAATTAATTAATTAAGCACAAAAAAAAAAAAAAAAAATGGACCACATGGACGGGGGACAATTCATCCACTTAAATGAGTGTATTGGATCCGGAAAATTAAAGATTTTTATAGATTTAAAAAGTCAAGAGATATTCAATAATGATTTTTAAAAATTCTATAAAAGTCAATGGATATTTAATAATAAATTTTAAAAATTTTAAAAAAGTTTATAGAAATTAATTGGTATTCGATTACGACTTTTCTAAAATTTGTAAAAGTAAATAAATATTCAAAAATCGGTGACTTTCATAAGTAATTGACTTTTATATACTTTTTAATGACTTTTTATGTAATTATATAAATAAAAAGTCTTAAAATTCTCTTTTACTTGCCCTCAACACTTCTATAGACTTTTTTTTTTATTTTTTTTCAGTCATAAATACCATATAAACATAAAAACTAGTTCACTCTTGCTCGTCAATATAATTTGCATGCCAAATTGAACCATATAAAAATATGAGTTTACTCATGAAATTTATTAGAGTAGTGAAGCTCCAAGTCATAAATTTACTGTACTTTCAATCTCTGTATATAATCAAATAAAAAATAATTTATCTTTATTTAATTCTATACAATCCATATATTTGTTGGCATGATTTAATGATTATATTATATAACCTATTTTCTAGTTTAATAATTGATTGTAGATGAAAATTAATGTGTCGACAACATGATTAAAATTATTTTGATGATAGTAAGAATGATAGTACATGGATTAATTAAGACATCAATATTTAGTTAAAAAATTAAAAAATTAATTTTTATCTTTAAAAAATGACGAATTAGTTAAGATTAGATTTGTTTATGGGTCAGATATGAATTTAAAAAATATTAAATTTTTTAAAAATTTAATTAATTTGATTAGCAATAATAATGGTTAAAAGTCTATTAATATCTATAAAAGTCTATTAATATTTATAATTTTTTTAAAATAAAGTTTTTAAAAGCCATCCATAAATTTATAATTTTATAAAAGTTATTAAAAATCCATAAACTCTACATAAGTCATTCACTTAAAAAAG
The DNA here is from genome assembly GCA_947687605.1 of Reutealis trisperma. NCBI lineage: Eukaryota > Viridiplantae > Streptophyta > Magnoliopsida > Malpighiales > Euphorbiaceae > Reutealis > Reutealis trisperma. Next base: position 2,339,545 of record CANTUT010000393.1, read on the forward strand.
TTTATGAATGTTTTTAAAAGTTTTAATTGAATACACCCTCCTTATTTTTGGCCAAAAATTTAAGATTAGAATTGAATTACTTCGATTAATTAACATATGCAAATTAAATATTTAATTTATTCCATTTAACAAGTTTTTTTAATTAATTTTTTTTATGTATTGCAAGATTTTGTAGATAAATTATGAAAACTATTGAGGGAATTTTTTTTTTCAAAATTCAAAATGTAATATTTTACAGGATTGATATATATATTATATTTAATTCACTTCATGCATTCATCAAAAAAAAAAAAAATAATAATAATAATTTTTCCTCTATAATTAACATCAATATCTACATATGTGTTTGTATATATGCTTTGTGTAAAAACTAATTTTGCTCCCTACGAAAATTTTGAAAATAGTGTGACATTCAAAATTTGAATTTTTTTATTTTATAAATTTATTGTACGATCTTATTTGATTATTATGAAAAATAAATCTATCAAATTATGATGAGCAATTTTAATTTTTAATAATAAAAATAATTTTTAAAATCTCTCAACTATTAAAATATCAAATTTTACAAATATCATAATTGTCTTCAAAAATCATAATGTAATCAAAAAGAAAAAAATCAAATGCTAAAAATAAATTTATCTTAGATGATTGCACAAAACACATTATTAATACAAATAAAGTTTGAGGGAATATCATAAATCTTCATTGATATATTAAAAATAATATATTTTAATATTAAAATAAAAATATAAAGGTATATAAAAAAATAAAAAAAATAAAATAACTTAAATTTCTTTTAATACTCTCTAATTATATTAATATATTATAGAACTGTCAATTTGATAGGAAACATACTCCGTTAATTCGTGAATGTTAAGAAATAAATCAACTTTTATGTTTTTTAATAAACCTGATTAAAATTATTAGTTTTATATTTTATCTTACACAATTTATTGTTTAAAATATTAGACCTCTTACATGTAATTAAAAATAAAAATAATAAAAATAACAAATATTGGGAAATATAAATTAAAAAAAAATTGGGGAATAAAAGCAATTTTACCGAACAAAACCAACCCACTTTTTCAAAGTTCAGAGTGTATAGGCATAAAAAATAACTGAGGAACCCGCCAACGGCTGCTCCGCACAGCCCGAAGAAGTTTGTCTTTCTCATCGTTGCCTTGCACTTTCCTATTTTCTTTAAACGCGTTGACGTAGAAAAAAAAATGAATAAAGAATTCAATTTCTTGAAAATGTTTCCTTCTTCTCCTCCCACTCTCAAGTTTTTTCTTTTACCAGCAACGTAAGAAGACTCAGACCCACTCCCAGTTTTCTTCTCCTCTCCTTTGTGTCCAAAAGTATACTTGTAAGATACAACTATCATTTCCTCTTTAATTATAGAGGAGCTTCTCTTGAATTTGATTTTAGCTCAATTTTGCTTCTTGGTTTTCTGGAAAAATTGTTTCTTGTTTCATGGGTTTTTAATATAATTTATTGTGATTCTCCATTTGCATAGTGGTTTTGCTTTGTTGGTTTTTGAGTTTAGTAGTTTTTCCTTAATGGGTTTTTCATATTAGTGGTTTTGCTTTGATGGGTTTGAAATAGTTGGGATTATTGGTTTTTTTTTTGGGTTCCCAATTGGTATTATAAGATGGCTGTGCTATTGAGAAAAGTTTTGCCTGTTGTATCATCAACTCCTAAAGAAGAGGAGGATGATGATTATAATGAATACTCGTATTCATTTGCTGCTGAGTACTGTGGTCCTCCAATCTCTACTGAAATCCCCCGGGCAATGCCTGTTGATGTTAGCCATATCCCAATTGCTGCCAAAGTTGCCTCAGGCTCACTGTCGAAGAATGTGTTATTGCCAGTCATCCAACCTATTGTAAAACATAAATCATCAGATAAGAAATCCTCTAAGAAGCAAATATTAGTTGAAAATAGGGTCTTGAATAGAAATGATGTGCTAAGTGAATCATCCAATGTGTTGGATAAATCAAGTACATTAGATCAGGAAACTGGCATTGAGTGTGGATCCAAATTCTCTAATAGAATAGCAAGTTCTGGGAGACTGGAATTTTCAAATGGTGACAATTGTGGATCCAAGTTATCTGATGGGATACAAAGCTCTGATAAAATGGGATCATGCAATGTCTGTGATAGTTCCCGTGAATTATCTGGAAGCTCTCAAGTGTCACAATTATGTGATGATAGTAGGGATAATGCTGTTGGAGATTTTCAAGACTATATGAATCCCACAAACTGTGAATCTCAAGAATCTGATACAAGTTCCTGTTCAATATCATCTGAGATTTTTTCCGCTGGAGAAAAGGATTGTGTTGAAGAAGCTCCTTGTCATGTCAGAAGTCCATCAACTGTAACTTTCCGTGACCCTGAATCGAGCAATGTAGTTCAAGAAGAATCCGATGTATCTTATGTTGAAAGTAGTGTTCCTGAAAGGCAAATGGCTGTAAGGCCTGGAAAGAAAGGGACATGCTATCGATGCATGAAAGGAAATAGATTTACAGAGAAGGAGATTTGCATTGTCTGTGGTGCAAAGTATTGTTGTAAGTGTGTGTTGAGGGCAATGGGCTCAATGCCAGAAGGAAGAAAATGTGCGACTTGCATTGGTCAAAAGATTGATGAGACGAAGCGAAAGAGCTTGGGGAAATGTTCTCACATGCTAAAGCAACTATTGCCTGAGTTGGAAATCAAACATATAATGAGTTCTGAGAGGTCATGTGAAGTGAATCAACTACCACCAGAGCTTGTTTATGTCAATCACCAGCGCCTTTCTCAACAAGAGTTATTCATATTGCAGAGATGCCAATACCCGCCCAAAAAGCTAAGACCAGGATCCTATTGGTATGATAAAACATCTGGTTTTTGGGGAAAGGTGAACATTGAATTCTGATCTCTCTTTGTCTGTCTGATTTTGCTGAACAATTGACTCAATTTTGTGGCAATTTTGGATTTGTCCTTTTGATGAACAGGAAGGAAAGCAGCCTTGTCAAATCATTAGTCCAGAGTTGAGTGTTGGGGGTCACATCAGGCGAGATGCGAGCAATGGAAACACAAATATTTTGATCAATAATCGTGAGATAACTAAAGCAGAGAAGTTCGTGCTGAAGGTTGTTTTGCTGGACTCAATAGATTTATTTTTGTTTTGAATTTTCTTTTTTTTCCTAAGGTGAAGGATTGATGCCATTCTGTTATGCAGTTATCAGGAGTGAAATGCGAACCACAAATTCACTATTGGGTTAGTGCGGATGGATCCTATCAGGAAGAGGGAATGAATAATATACTAGGGAAAATATGGGAAACGGTATGTTGAAATGTGAATTTAGGAATCTGTTGATTAAATCTGATCACATTCTGAATTAGTATATTTATTTTACCTGCTCCAACTTTATTATTTAATTTTTAAGGATAGTACCTCTTTTTGCAGAATAAAGCAAAGTTATATTGCGCTGTATTCTCTTTGCCAACTCCTCCTGGTTCTGTTAGTCCTGATGGAGAACAAGCAAATAGTGTTGCCCCGAAAAGCTTCAATCAGAAAAAACTTCATAAACTTCTTCTCGTTGGTTATGGAAAATCTGGAACGGGTACCATATATAAACAGGCAAGAAATTACAGCTGACAGATTTACAGTAGCACCCCTGCTGAATCTGCACTTCTAAATTCTGCAGAAACCAATTAATCCAATTCCCACATGGAGTTCTCTTATGTTCTGCATCAATTATACATGTGTCACCTGTACAATGTGTCAATGCCATTTCATAAAGCTTAAGTTTGCTCCCCACACAACTCCAAGGCCATTAGGGACAAGGCCAGACCTTCCAAACATAATAAACTACCATATGTTCTATTTAGATTGATCCTCTTATCAGCACATGCTTTAGGCTTTCTAACTGTATACACTATGAATCTCTTAGTTTCACAATGTCATTCATGACTTACATGCTTAAAGTCATGCCATGTATGTGAAAAACCTCGAAATCCAAAAGCCTAAGTTTATAGGTGGTAAAACTCAAACGTTATATTAAGCTTTAACATCTCTGCTTATATTTCAATGTGGGCTTTTTTTCCTAACTCTAACACCCCCTCTAGCATGTGGCACAAGCAAACTGAGGCGGAACATATCCAAATCCACACATGTGCTAGACCCTATTGACACATGGCTGTTGACACGACGGAACCCCAAAAAGCATAGGAAGATTGGGGTGTAGAACTTGGCTCTGATACTATATTATCTTTAGAACAGGACTGAAGTTCTTTTATTATAGATTTGTTTTTGTACAAGGAATTGAGTTCTATATATGCATAAACTAGATAGTAAAATAGGAAAGAATATATACAGTTAATACACAACATTATAGGGTCAAATGATCCTATTAAGAAGACAGGATCCCACTAATTATGCTAACACCATAAAAGCACGATGTGATGCTTTCCTGAACAAGACCATGCCATCCCACCAGTTTGTTATGCCCTATGAGTTTTGCTCTTCATATGCCATATTTTTCTTTCAAAATGCTACTCTTTATCTTTCTTGCACAAAGTCTGTCCCAACATTAAAAGATACCCATTTTACTTTGCTATTTTGTATTGATTTAAATCTGTGTAAATGTCCAGGCATTGCTAAGGCATCAATTTTTGCGCTGAATAACTAGGAAATATTTGCTGCTAGACCAAAAAAAAAAAAAAAAAAGAATTGAAGAAACAAGGTGATAAGTGATATTATACTAATTTTAAAAAGGAAATGAAAATAAAGGTGGCTCATACGAATGCTCTTGATAGTAACCTTTTCATTTATTAGAGGCTCTATGGATTTATAGTAGCATTATAGTAAACCAATTTGTTGATTAATTAGCGTTTATTTCAGGCAAAAATTGTTTACAATATTCCGTTTTCTGAAGAAGAGCGTCAAAATATTAAGCTCATGATCCAAAGTAATTTATATGGATATCTTGGTGTATTGCTTGAGGGGCGTGAACAATTTGAAGAAGAAAGTTTGATTAAGAAGAAACGACATTTCATTGACCACTGTAGTTCTTCAGGTAAAATGCAAATTGATCTTTATGTTCTTCCCTTTGAAACTTTTTTTTTCTTTGGCATTCTATCTTTTATTTTAAGAATCATCTTAAGGACATTTGATGATGCATGAAGTACTTTTGGTAACATTGTCATCTCAAGTATGAACAAACATGTACAGAAACTGCCATGATTAATTTAAGTTATCATAATCAGCCTGCATAAAGGCGATGATTGCTAATCCTCATCATTTATGTGCTACGTAGGTTGTCAAGTTGTTCTTTACTTATTCCTCATACTAATACCCTTCCTCTTAAAGTAAATTGTATAATATTTTTGGCTGTGTTGTTGGTGCAAAATGTAATTCTTGGATAACATAAAATATAGATCCATACTTCTTCTCTATGCTAGCTGGTAGCTCTCCTGATAGTCGCTCTTCTCTTAGCCTCTCTATAGCCTTCTCTCTATGCCATGCCCACTTTTCTTCAAGCAGAAAGCCTCTTAAAAAAGATTAGATAGGAACAAGATAAAGACCGACGGAAGGATTAAAAGCTGTGATCTCTCAAGTGATTGCCCCTCAACCCATCACATTCTCGGGGAATCTAGCTATCCCCCTCCAATTTCTCTGACTCTAAGCGGTGTGAGCTCCCTTCTGCAATTAATACTGAAGAAATCACTATCTAATCTTAGCCCTAATTGTTGAGATCTAATTGCCCCTAATTGCTCTAAACCTTTTCTCTTGCATCAAGTGGTATCAGAGCTTGAAACCTGGAATTTTTTTTTTTAAACCTGAAAATTTTCAATGGTTAGCCGAGTTAGAGGACAAGGTAAAGGCGATCAGCCCCAACAAATAGAGTTGGCGGAGATGCGAAGAATGATTGAGGATTTGACCCGGGCTGTACAAGCCTTGTAGTGTCAGGAACCTGTGGAGGCCCGAATGGAGAATCCGGAAGGCGACTACAAACAACTTGAGATTCTAGAAAATCTTGAGGTTGAAGAAGAAATTGAGGACAACCCTTTCAATGAAGCTGGACCCGCAAACCAAGCGGCACGAGGTGGATTGGAAGGCCAGTTATCGCACGCTCTTGATTTGAATAAGAGCAAACTGGGTTGTGCGGGGAGGAGAGTCCCCCATAATTTCTTCCACAGAATTCCGAATGACTCCAAATTTGGTATGTGAACATCATTGGTGATCGAAAGGCCTCCCAAAAAGTGAGACCAAATGCATGGGTGGAACATATAGAATTGGCTAACGCCACATGAACGGGCCTAGCCGCAAGCCTTGCAGACCAATTCTGTGTATGCTGCTGAACATGGCACTATCGACCCACCAATGCCCCTTATTGATTGAAATGCCATCCAAATCACATTCTTATTATAATAATGCCCCCATGGGGCCCACACCATCACATCCTTGGTGGTGCAAAGAGTGATGACGACAACAATCAATGAGGAAGAGGGTTTTACAAACAGCAAAACCAACAAAATCAATGAGTACTTATCTGCTGAAATATGTGAAACTGAAAGTAGTGGAAAGAGTTTCATATATGTTTTAATTAGCCAACCATCAAGAAGTGGCCAGAGTAGGGAATCACTTCAATATTCCACTGAAATTCAGCAGCCATTCAAAGAATTCAAGGAGTTGGTTAATGATGATTTACCAAATAATTTTTACCATTTCTATGGAGTATTGAACATGCCATTGATTTTGTATTTCAATTGTTGATTCTTCAGCACTACAAAACTCGAGGACAAGTTTTTTCCAAGAAGGGGAGAATGATGTAGTTAAGGAAAAAGAAGATAAAATTTAGGAATTATTTTTGTTTAATTTTTAAATTAGGAATTTTATTTAGTTTTCCTAAGTTTATTTTAGATTTCTTTAAATTAGGAATTTTATTTAGTTTTCCTAGTTCAATTTATTTTAGTTTTCTTTTCCATCTTTATTTAGGATTCTTAATAAGTCTTTTATTTTGGTTAGGATTACTTCTTTTCAGTCTAGGATTAGGATTCTACCCTAAGTAGTATAAGTAGGGCTGTTATCATACAATATTGTATCATTCTTACTATTATTTCAATTCAGAATTTTAATAGAGGTTTTCTGTAAACCCTAAATATCTTGTTCCAACCACAATCACTATTTAATCTTAGCCTTAATTGTTGAGATTTAATTGCCCCTAATTGCTCTAAACCTTTTCTCCTGCATCAAATAGACTTGGGTCTCCAAGTCCTTCACTGATTCCGAGTACCGTGCCATGTCCTCTGCTTACTCTGAGATTGTTTGGCTCCGTGGGTTGTTGGGAGGGCTTGGTTACTTTCATAACAAGCCTAGTCCTCTTTATGGCAAGTGCTATTCAGATTGCTGCCTATCCAATCTTCCATGAGCGCACTAAGCACATAGAGGTCGATTGTCATTATGTTCGTGAAGCCTATGATGAGAAAATAATTACTCTTCCTCGTGTCTCTGCAGATCTTCAAACGGCTGATGTCTTCACCAAGGCTTTGCCTCAACCAAGACACCAATTTCTAGTTGGCAAATCGGTGCTTCTTGAGGGGGGATGTCAATAGGATCTGCAGCTGTCAATGCGATCAGCAGCTGTCTTACTTTATTTACATTAGCTGTATAGATTATGTTTCCTTTCTTAGTTTAGACTTGATTTTAGCTTTGACTTGTATAGCCGTAAATGCGAATAGCTGTAATTTCCATATATATAGTTTCCATGTAAAGATAGCTGATTTCTATTTAATGGAATTCTCACGATGGTGAGAGGCATTTGGTGAATCTGATAATCTTTCCCCCATGATTTCATTAGTTATATTCTGAAATTTATTGTTTGATCCTCACAAACACCCTCTACATAATGGCTATGAAACTTCTTTTGGCTGAACAATTTGACATAATTAATTTGTTTTATGGTAGATCTGAAATTATTTAGTTCCAGCAGATGATGCAGGTCAGGTGGATGGTAAAACAATCTATTCGATTGGCCCCAGATTGAAAGCTTTCTCAGATTGGCTTCTCAAAGTAATGGTGTCTGGTAATTTAGAAGCCATATTCCCAGCTGCTACTCGTGAATATGCACCTTTTGTTGAGGAGTTGTGGAATGATCCTGCTATCCAAGCCACATACAGCCGCAGGAATGAATTAGAATCACTACCTAGAGTTGCTACTTATTTCCTAGAACGGGTAGGGATGAAGCTACATGTCCCTCTTTATTTGCATCCTTTATTCCATGCATCACAGATATCAACTTCTTGTCCATGGCCCCATAAACAATGCATAATAATCAAACTATGGTTGATTTATCAGTTGAATGCTTTATGTCCTTCATTCCATGAGGCATATATGCAAAAACCTGTTAACAATTGAAGTGGATGAAGAGCTAAAACAGAAACGGAGGGTTCTATTCTTGCATTACTTCTTCAAGAACAGAAGTCTTAGGACCTGATTGAATTGCCTATCACAATCTCATCTCATTTATTGCTAAGTATTGGGTTTCTGAATCAACAATGTTTTGTTGGATTTTGGTTGATCTTTGAAAGGAGGATAAGTTAGAATATGAGTGTGGAAAGAGCATAACATGATTTTTATAACCATGGCTATTTATTCAGTACCTGATGTTTATCTTCCTACTCAGGCTGTTGAGATTTCAAAGAAAGACTATGAGCCCAGTGAGATGGACATCTTGTATGCTGACGGAATTACATCATCCAAAGGGCTTGCTTCCATGGAGTTCTCATTTCCCAAGGAAGATCAAGAGAATGTTGAACATGATGAGCATGATCCTTTGTTGAGGTTAGTTCTGTTCTATGCTTTCCTAATTGCTTGTTAGATCAATTACTGTCTTGCACTGCCTGACCTAGTGAATGGACCTGTAAAATGTTGAAGTTCTTTCATTAATGTTGTTGCACAAACCTCATCTATGGAATGGAAGGATTGAGTTGTAGGTGGTTAACTGTGACTTAGAAATTGAAATTCAGAGCAGCTTAAAATAGGTGAACAGTCTTTGTATGAAGAGTATGCAATACCTATTACTGATTCATTTTTTGTCAGATAAAAGAGATGAGAACCCTTTGCAGATGTACAGTCCTTGCAGTGATTTCCTGTGTTTGGTAAAAGCATCATGCTAGGAATTTTAGCGGCCATTACTTGCCTATGCACTCTCATGGGACAAGATTGTTGATTTTTTATTTTTTATTTTTTATTTTTATTTTATGTACATCAGAAATTCTTGAAAGGGATAGGGGCTGTCAGGGTTTGAACCTCTGACCACTTATACTATGGGGTAGGTACTCAACCATTGAACTACCGCTTCAACAGCAACAAGATTTTTCTTTTGGAGTCACTATTATCTATTGCTTTCAATACGTGTCATTTGCAGACAGATGACATTGGAGGACGCTTTATATCATAGCTGTTTTCATTTGTCTCTTTTTTTTCCCCCTTCTTCTTTGGTACATTGGGAAAGAAACACAAAATTGCTGTGTCTGTCTAGCGATGTAATGCAAAACCAGCAGAATGGAAGAAAAAGATTATGTAGCTGACCCAACTAGCTTGGAATTAGCTGTTGCTGACACATTGCAAAGGAGGGTTTTTGGGTGGGAGGAGGGGGGAGTCTGGTCTTTTATTTATTTATTATAATTTTTGGAGTCTGCTCTTTTATTTATTTATTATAATTTTTCTCCAATATTTATCAGCTATATATACACTTGCAGGTACCAACTCATCAGAGTTCATCCAAGAATTCTTGGAGGAAACTGCAAATGGCTGGAAATGTTTGAAAATGTTGACATGGTCATATTTTGTGTATCATTGACCGACTATGATGAGTTTGTTGATGAGGGTAATGGAGTTCCTACAAATAAGATGATGGCAACCAAGCAGCTGTTTGAAAGCATTGTTACTCATCCAATATTTGAAGAGAAGAAGTTTCTTCTAATACTAAACAAGTTTGATTTGCTCGAGGAAAAGATTGGTCAGGTTCCACTCACTCGATGTGAATGGTTTAATGACTTCCATCCCGTGATTGGCCATGGTCCCAACACCTGCAGCAGCAGTGTCAGAAATACCAATCCTCCAATGGCACAACGTGCTTTCCAATATATTGCTGTTAAGTTTAAGAGACTGTTCAATTCTCTAACAGACAGGAAGCTGTTTGTTTCACTAGCTACAGCATTGGATCCAGATACTGTTGATGAAACTCTTAGATATGCAAGGGAGATTCTGAACTGGGAACCTGAGGAACCCATTGAATTTTCATCAAACAGTATCGAGGCAAGCACAACCACATGATATATAAACTGTGTTATTTTTGTGTACATGTACAAGCGTAAATAGGAAAGGAGAATAGGGTACAGAATGAAGATAACTGAAGCATGTAAGAATGTTTCATTTCTTTGAAAAGTTGAGATATAGATTCATCTGTAAAAGAGCTTTTTCCTTTCACTCTTACTTAGATGACATTGGTGTGGTGTGACCCAATTTTCATGGCTTCTGCCTACTGGTGGATTATCCCCTTTTTGTTTGATGTGGGCACTGCCTTGAGTTATGCATCTTCTCCTTTTAACATTTGACTATTCAAACATTTTTCAAATAAAATTTGAATCTCCTTAAAAGGTTCAGAATATCATGTAAAAACAATTAAAAAAGCCATCTCAAGAACTCCATTTCGCATTGTTTTGAAAAACAGTGCTTTTCAATAAAAATTATTTTTTTTTTTAAAAACTGTTTTTAAGCAGAAACAGATCAATTGATGTTTTTTTCAAAAATAGGTTAAAAAAAATTTATAAAAAATAATAAAAATCAATCAATAAAATTAAAAAAATTTTAAAAACACTTTTTTTAAAAGCAATATCAAACACACCACGTGTGTGTATACATACATATATATATATATATATATATATATATATATATATATATATATATATATATATATATATATACATTTCTTTTTAATTTTTATTTTATTTTATCATCATGACTCAATTTTTATATGCTTTTTAAATCTAATAAAAAGTCATTCTATTATGGATCTATGCACATTTAACATCCTCTTTTTAATAAAGTCTAATGAAAAATTAGGTCCTCCATAAATCTAATAATTATGATAAGTAATCAAGAATAAGAGACCATCGCAAGTTATAGACCAAGGGATTGACAATAAAATACAATTAAGAAGCATATATATATATATATATATTGAAGGGCTAACCATTGAAGACAACCCATTTTAATCTCTAAGAAATTAAAAAAGTAGAAGCTGGTTTACTGTAAATTGAATCCAGTTTCTCCAGCTAAAATGTGATTATATCTAATTAATTTACAAAGAAAATCTACAAGGAAATCATATGCATTAAATAATAAATCATAAAGTACCAAGAATGATCTTTAGGCTAACAGTACTGAAAAGTTAGGAATTCAAATATGAAATGCAACCCATTAATAATAATAAAAAAAAAAAAAAAAAAAAGAGTATAAAGCAAAAACAATTAACATTTGCATTAATTAATTGCATATACATACAAATTAAAAAGCAAAGAAAATATGGGTAAACTAATTACTTACTTCTTTACATACATATAATCTTAAATCTTGATATATATTTACTAACAAGGTGCAAACCGGTCCATAAGCAAACAAATAGTAGCCTCATCTGACATAGTATTACACTGTGTATGAAGAAGTTTAGGCTCTTTCTCAGCTAATTCCTTATTATCTTCTTGATCATCTTCAACAACTACCACTCCTCTTTTATTAGCCTTTGATGCCAATGAGAATAGCAATGGCTTCTTTGGCTTAACCTTTTCTTTAAGCTTTGCTAACTCACTCACCCATGTTTCCACAACAGCAGACATTTTTTTTTCTTCTATTAATTATAATTAGTGGGTTTGGCTGATTTTCGATAAATTTGAAAATACTGATGAGAAGAAAGAAAGAAAGGTTTAGGTGGGTTTTATAGAAAGAGGAGAAGAGAAACCATTAGAGGGTTGAGAAGAAAGTGGTTTTTGAATTTTCACTCTGGGGACCAAAGAAAACTGCGTGTGGTTGCCCATAGATACCGTTAAATTTGAGCATATGATTTTTGGATATTCCACGTTATTGGCTATTATGCAAATCTCATATCTCCACGAGGGAAAGATAATATTTGTGTGTGGTGGCTCACAACAAAAATAATTATTAGGATAATTTCCTATTTAATCCATAATTTCCTATTTAATCCATCTTTTGGACCAATTCATACCTGTCTCTTTATTTTCAAAAATTAATTACGTCATCCTTATATTATGAAATCGTTCACACTTTGATTATTCCATCTAACTTTTTGTAATTTTTTTTTGTTAGTCAATGCTAAATTTAATATTTTAGTATATAATATACTTAAAATATCATTTCCTCTCTCTCTCACTTTCTTTCACCTTTCTCTTCACAATTCCCCACCAAAACTCGTATGAACCACCGCAATCTCTATCACCAAAGCTGCCGCTGCCTCCAAATCCATCATTAGCATTAAGGGTATAAACGAGCCGAACTGAACCGAATTTTAACTTATTCAGACTCAGTTTGATTTTTTTTATTTTTTTTTTAGCTTAAGTTTGAGTTCGAGTTTTAAATCAAACTCAAAAATTATGTTCAAATTTACCTTGCTTGAAACTCGAGTCAAGTTTGAGTTTAACTCAAACTTGACTCGTTAATAGATTATAATCGAGCTAAACTGCTCAAGCTCGACTCATTAATAAATTATAATAGAGTTAAACTCATTATGAAACTTATTTATAACTTATCAAAATACTCAACTTCCTAAATATTTATTTCTAATAAAATAATTATAATGAAAATACTTAAAACTAATATAAAAGTAAAAATATCCAATTAATGAAAAAATGCAATCATAAAATTGAGCATAATATGTATTACAAAAATATTAATTAATAAAAAAATATATTTTATATAATATGAAAATATTAGGTTATGTTAATCATGAGTATATATATTTTAGTCAATTTGAATTAGCAAAAAGTTTATAGAAGTGTTAAAATATATTTTTTGAAGTGCCAAAATTATTAAGTTAATAATAATAATAAAGCTGTTCATGAGCTTATAATCAAGCAATTCACGAGCCTAATTGAGCTGAGTTTCATTTTGCTCAAGCTTAGTTTATTTATTCACCGAGTTTTAAAATAAAGTTTAAACTTGGTTCATTTACAAAGCGATCCAAACATGAATGAGCTTTTATCGAGCCAAATACCAAGCTGCTCACGAACGGCTCTGCTTATTTATATCCATAATATACATCACCATATGTACCACTAAATGGAGGCCTTAAATCATTATAACACTTGGAAGAGGACAACGAAGGGTTAGGCTTCTTTAGCTCTCCTTGATCTCAACCTACATAAAGGAAAAGAGAATTGCATCACCTCTTCGCTATTTGTGTTGGTCCAATCCAGCCAAGGAAAAAGCTCCAGTATCGATGAGTTCTTCTTTTCGATTGGTGGTGGGCTCTGACACAATTGGTGTTGTCGGTGGGTGTATTAGACTTCTCAACACTAATAGGCTTGGTTTTGGCTATTGGTGCCATTCGATCTCACTATTGGTAATGGAAAATGATGCATTTTGGGTGTCATTGTTGTTCGACCTTCATGACTAGGCCAGGTTCTTTTTGCCTCTCACTCTTCTATCTGTCAATCTTTCTTTCTCTATCTCTCTTATTCTCTCTCCACTTTATATCTTACTCTTTCTCTAAACCCACTCAAATCCTTCCACTCACGGTCACAATCCTAGCTGGATTGCCATTGATTACTGTGACTTAGAAATCTAGAACCTACGCTGATAAAAGAATCAAATCCATAGCAACAGCTTTATGAAAAAATAGAAGAATCAAATACAAGAAATGAGGTTGTATTTTACTTCTATTATTTGATAGTTGATGGTGTTGTTTTGGTGATAGTGAACTTTCCACGAATAAAAAGAAAATTAATTTAGCCAATAAAGTTATTTTTTTCACTATCTCTTTTTGTGTTTTGTAATGTTTGCATGCATTCAAATTCATTTGGGAATCCAATTATTAATTTGATTTTTTAATTTATTATTATTATTATATTTTTTTTGTGGATATTGAGTTGCCTAAGTTAATGGATTCTCAAGGGAAGCCATCAACTGAGAAACAGTTTGAAATTTTGATTAAAATGCATTCTGATGCCAACAAGTATTGTAGTATTGGGGGAAATGGTGAATTAAGATAAAATAAGAGTATTTTAGCCATTTGACATGGTCTTAATGGACAAAGTAAAAAAAAATTCGATGGAAGAACTAAAGTATTAATGGTTTCAAAAATAGAGATAAGATTCAAATATGCTCCTATAGTATAATAAAAAGTGTAGATTGACACCTTTTCTTTTTCAGATCTCAATTATACCCCTACCATTTCCAAAATCAAACATAGCGCCCTTTTAGATAACGTCCCTTTAAACTGGACATTATCTTCCATATGCGGGGCCCAATTCTAGCCCATGTGGAAGAAAATAATCCTAAAATATTTATTAAATAGCTAGCTATTTTATTATTATTGCAAATTTTTATAATAATATATTTGTTTTCTCTTTCTTCCTCTTTTATCTACTCTCTCTTTCTACTTCTGTTTCTTTCCCAATTTGTTCTCCAAAATTATAAACCTAAAATCCCACAACTACAACAACTCTTTACTTCTTTCTTCCTCTCCTTATTAGCCACACTAAAAAAAAAGGAGACCCACCAAAAGCAGGAAAATAAAATATTAGTTCTCTCTCTCTCTCTCTCTCTTATATATATATATATATATATATATATATATATATATATATATATATATATATATATATATATATATGAAAATTATTGAAACGTTGATACAATTAAATTAATAATTAGGCAAAAATAAAAATATAAACTAAAAAAAATGGATATTTTTTAGCCAAATTCAATCACTGTGTACAAATGGAGAAAAAAAAATGAAAATCATTAATTATGAAGAAAAATAAATTTAAAGCTCATACCACCAAGTAAAATCATGTACAATACACAGTGATCGATGCAGCTGGATCTTCTTCATTGGGCCTTGGACAGATAATCTGCAAAGACAGAAAATGGGTCAGAAGGGAGCTAGGCCTTGTGCCTGGCGAAGAACCTCAGACGCTTAAGTCAGTAAGAGCTTTCGTTGATGACTGGAGGAAGAGAGTTTCTCTTCTCTGGTTAGAGGATATTTTAGTGAGAGAAAGGAGGTGAAAGAATGCAGAGTTCAATCTACCTGAATTGTGCGTTGATTCCTCCCTTTTGTATGGCTTTGTATAGCACAAAGTTGGCACCTTTCCATAGGAGAGAAAGTATGTTCCTGACAATTCATCTCTTTAATTGGTATGGTAGGTGCAAAGGTTATGGGTGCATGGACGTCTGTTTTGTCCTTAGGGACGTGTCAGAATATGGGACATGTCGCCTAGGTAGACTACTTTTCTGCCAGCTGATGTGACACCTATACCAAAAGTTCTCAACCACACAAAGGTTGGCTTGCAAAGGAAGTAACTTGCAGCTAAAGTAAGGCAAAGGTCATTAGAGGCCTTCGCTTCTATGCTAGAGTAAACGGGCCATCTTGGCCTATCATAGCTTGAGCTTGTTTTAGTGGGCTTTGACCTCTCATCCTAAGCTTATGGGCTTGGAGCATTTGTTGGCTTTCATGCCAAGGGGTCCATTAACGAAAGAGCCATTTTTGTCCCTCATCACATAGCAAAAATTAAGCTCTATAATCCATTAATGGCAGATGCAGCTCCATTTCCAAATTTGATGTCTTCTCTAAAACATGATGATGACAAATGTGCTATCACACGGTAACAAGAATTTTGATGCCCTAAAAAATCACCACTGGATTCTGCTAGAAAACTGTCTATCACTGATGCTTAAACAATCCCAATATCAATTGCCATCGACACATATTCTAAGTTGGTAATGACGGTGGCTGGCAAATATGCAAAAGCAGTGTCAGTAAGATTTATGGTTTGATTGAGAGACATAAAGAAACTAGATTGATGAAATGAAACCCAAATTGGGTTTCATCATAGGTTTAATTTTTTTTTTCTAATTTTTAAGGTTAATTATCTTTTATTATTTAAAAATTTTATTTTTTTAAAATTTTAATATTATTTAATATAATTAAATAGTTTGTAATACTGATGGAAGGGGCATACCAACAAAAAAAGTATAGAAACAATGGAGATGTTAACACAACGAGTGCCTTAATATGTTTCTGAGACATCAAGAGTATATTTGCATCTCAGAAAATATTAAGTGCCAATTTGCTCTTTATGGTATACATTAGGAGTATATTTGCACATTATCTCTGTAAAAATAAGTCCAAGCCCTTTTTTAGTTTATTGTTAAAATAATTAGTTACTATAAAAGAAATTACAAATGGCTTTTATTTATTTATTTTTTATTAATAAATTATGATCTTAAATCATTCAACCAATTTATTGTAAATCATATTATTTTTTATATATTAAAATTATTATTTTTAAATTAGCTCAAATCTCAAAAAAATTAAAATTTTAATAGCACATTAATATTTTAATTTTTTATAGCTTCAAGACTTTGATGTCACGGTCCATAAACTTATAAATTCCAAGTAGTTTTAAGTTGTCAAATATCTTCATAATTATTCTTTCTTTGATGTCTTCAAATAATATGCCTTCTAGAGGAAGGTCTTAGTTAATAGCATGCCTTACTGAGAGGTCTTATTTAATATTCCTATTGATAGAGGACTCTGATAAAATTTACCCTTGCCAAAGGGGGTCTTTGGATAGACTACTTAGACAGTCGAAGGGAGGTCTTTGGACAAACTGCTTCATCCATTGAAGACTAGAATAACAATAGTAAGATATGCCTAGTCGATTGAGGACCTTAGAGCTTCGCTTTGCTGAAGGAGATTTTCATATAGATTGCTTTGTCAACTTACTGATAAGGATCTTCGGATAAGGTGGTTTGTCTGCCGAAGACTTTAGAGCTTCGCTTTGCTGAAGGAAGTCTTTAGCTGATGTGCTTTACTAACTAGGTAGTTCGCTTTGCCATCAAAGGTCTTCACCTGACACATTTCACCAATTAGGTGGTTCACTTCGCTTGTTGCACTTTATTGATTGGCAGTTTTATTTTCCATTAGAGGTCTTCACCTGATAGGCTTCACCGATTGGGCATAAATAATTATTAAAGCCCCCACTACTTGATAGAGTTCTTCTGATAGTCTACCTTAGTGATCAAGGCCTTAGATAATTCGTGAAGCCCCCCACTCCTTGAAGAGGTCTTCAAATAACTTACCTCACTGAATGAGAATTTAAATAATAATGATCTACCTCGGCCTATCAAGGACTTTAGAAATTCACCTCCTTAGAGGTTTTCATATAATATACCTCACTAAATAAGAACTTAAAAATTCAGCTTCCATAGAGGTCTTTAAGAAAACATGCTCTGATTTTTTGAGGACTTAGATAATATACTTCACTAATTGAGGACTTCAATAATAGTGATATGCCTAATATTCACTAGGTTTTTTGGCCTTGCCTTGACAAAGTCTTTTGCCTATTAGACTTTCACTTAGACTACACATCACCTTGGGCTCTTTGCTTAGACTTTCATCTTTTGAGCTAGTCTCAATATGACTTAAATGATAATAATATTTTTCTTTTTCTTTTTCTTTTCTTTTTTCTTTTCATTTCTTTTTTCATTTCTTTTTCTTTTTATGCATAATATATGGTTCTCTTTTATAGTTACATTCAAATGATTGTACATTTTTTATAATTACAATAATATTTGCTTAAAATGAAATGGCTTGTCTTCAAACAACTTCATTTGTTTTTATGCCTTGTATAGTGCTTGAACATTTTATCTTCATCATTTATTTCTCTGTCAAATCATTTGGTAGTTAGGTAGCTTCTATAGAGAGCTTAAGAGTTGCTTTTTTAAGTTATCTCTCCCCCTGTCCCCATGAAGAGGGGACTTTTCTCTTTGTAGCTTCTTTGACAGAGTGTAAGTGTTTTTAGCTCTTCATTTGCTTCATTTGTTGTTTTGTATCTGAACTTGATCTCTTATCTAAATCTCGCTATGTCTGTTGCCTGGCTTTACCAAGGCTCTTACTTCCTTCTGCAAGAAGCCTTTCTTGTCTCAATGAGGTATATTTTTCCTAAATTCTAGCTGAGTCTTTTTGGCAGGATTCGCCAAGGCTCTTACTTCCCTCTATAGGAAGCCCATCTCATTAGGGCTCTTACTTCCCTTTGCAGGAAGCCCATCTCACATTTGTGAGGTCTTCTTTCTCTTTTAAGCTTATTCTAATAATTTTCTCGAGTTTGTCTATTGGATTCCTTTTATGTATGCATCTCACAAACTGATTTGAATAATTTGATGCTTTTTGCCAAATCGAGCATTATAACTCACATTAGATGATAACTCTATAAATTTTTTTTGCCACAAACAAGGGTTATTATGAACCCTCAAATTTTTACTTCCAAACAACCGACACTCGATTACTAATCCATAGAATCAAACCGGGCTTAAATCGGAGCTGAAACATATGACAATGGAGTAAAAAATGGTGGGTAGTCTGACGGGAACCGTGTAAGGAACTTGTGACCATACAGACCCTGTGTGAAACTGCACAAGACCTTTGCGAAACTGCAGAGGTTTATGCGAAACCGCATAGGTCCTGTGCGGCAATACTTTACTCTATTTGTTCCGTGTGGTCTCGAAGTTGCCATGTGCGGTTCCTAAAGAGTCCTATGAGGTTTTGTGTCTTAGGAAGCGAATCCCATATCGAAAGTTCACCATTTTCACTCCCAACTCTCTCCCTATAAAAGCTACACCTCCTTACCTCATTTCCACACTGAGAATTGCTTAATCAAATTAATTGATTTCAAAACAATCAACATTTTTTAAGGTTTGGTCCGACAAGAACGAACTTTTAGGCTAAACTTTTATTTGGGTGGTCGTTTCAAGGTAGCTTTCCTCAAATCAGTCCGAGGAGATCCCGAATACGCCGTCAGAGTCGCCGTTCGAAGGTTGTCATCCTGCCAAGCTTAGAAGGTGAAATTACGATATGGTCATCCGCATTATCTGCCGTACGTCCCCAAGCCTTGTCCTCGTAAGGTATTTATTTTCTTCTTTTGTTATTTTATTTTGTTTTGTTTCATTTTCTTAGGATTGCTTAGTTTATTCTTTTTGGTTATTATTTCTTTACTTGGCATGTTTTATCATTTTCTTTCATTATTTTGAGGCATGTTGATTAGAATATGATCTAGTTAATTTGGTAAGTGATTTGAATTGATGCATCGACTTGTTAATTAAAATTTGACCTAATTAACAACTCGGTAATCAATTAATCTGATTTAATCAATCAACCTATCTTTCAATCAATGAACTAAAACATGATAAAATGACTAGACTAAACTAACCCATTTGCAAGAAGGGCGAACTATGTGGATTTTGACTTCTATTCAAAGGGATACGTAGGCTTACTTGTTTAAAGCATCAAATCTAATTTAAATAAGAAATATTCCTTCTCTTGTATATTCTTTTATGAATTAGTTCTTTTTCTTTGTGCTATTTGTTTTTAGTTTGTTTTCTATATTATGATGTTGGCTTTATTTCTCTTTTTGTTTTTTTGTTGCTTTAGAATTATTTTGGAAAATGTGTGACTTCCCTAAAATCTATAAGGGCTAGAGGAAATATCCCTTATTTTAGTTTTGAACTGTAAGTTAATTCCTTTACTTTATTGCTTTATTTTTCCGCTTAGAATGAATGTTTATCTTTTTGCTTATTCATGCATTTTATAATTATTCATGCATTATGTAAACTATTCATAAAATTTATTTTAAGTCATTTTATATTAAATTTGCCAAACTAATCATTTTTCTAAATAAACTGAAAACCTAGTCCCCGAATCCTATTTGGTTTTAAGACTAGTGATCTTCTCTTTTGGGATATTAATTGGAGTCGAATTAGGTTTTTCCTTAATCTTTTTCCAAACAAAATAAAATTAAGATAGCAACTTTTTTCAAAAAAATCAACCAATCTGAACCTGAGAGTTCCATCATGAGTTTAAACTCAAATGAGCATTTTAATTCCACTTCGCGAATCGGACCAATGCTCGAACGAGGCCTCATAGTTACACGAGTGTATTTAAAGATAAAATATAAGATGCGTGCTTTATGAATCACAAGTTTATGCGAGATGTGCATTTTAATGGCAATATTTTCATAACATTGTTACTTGTGCCATGCGAAGTCCACTCAGTCTCTAATAATTTCATGCTCAATATTGCAATAAAGAGTAATTTAGCAATATTTATACATATATGGCATGCTATAAACTCAAATTAATTCATTCAAGTCATGAATTCTAATTTAATTGTGCATTATAATTAGCATAAAAGATTTTGTGCAATCTGAGGGACTCTTACTCTTCGCAAAAATAATGGATCCACTTGGAATCTATTTTAGGAACATAAACTGCTTTTAAAATAAATATCCATTTTTGAACAATAATTAGCATGTAAAATAGTATTTGATATACACAATTAATCATGTACATTATTCTTAAATATGGCATAGCATTTCATAGTGCATGATCATAGTAGATAATTATTTATGTAAAATCATATATATATATATATATATATATATATATATATATATATATATATATATATATATATATATATATATATATATATATATATATATATATATATATATATATATATATATATATATATATATATTCACATCATATTCAAGCAAATAATAATGTGGAATTAAATTTAAAGTGCAAGAAATATTATAAACATATCTAAATTGGCCTATATATATATATATATATATATATATATATATATATATATATATATATATATATATATATATATATATATATATATATATATATATATATATATATATATATATATATATATATATTCACATCATATTCAAGCAAATAATAATGTGGAATTAAATTTAAAGTGCAAGAAATATTATAAACATATCTAAATTGGCCTGCATGGCCTTAAAAATTCCTTGAATTAATTTTAAATCTATAAGAACATGCAGCGAACCAAAGAATCAACTTTTTTTTTAGTCCAATCAATTTATTTGTGGTATTCAAATGTGGATTTGAGATAATCTGCAGTTTGATATGTTTTGCCTGAACAGTTTATCTGATGCACTTTGTCATGGCCTTTTTCTAATAGGCTTCGCCAATTAGGCTTGAGAAATCCTAAAATGGCGTGAACGACCGAAAAGATTGCTTGCAATAATTTTTGAATCAATAAAATCCATTATGAAGCTTAATAGGCTCATTTCTTATAGTTTAGTTGACCAATTTATAATATTCCAACGCGTTTCTAGGATAAAATTTTCACAGACTAACTTCATATTCACGATATATACATGAAATGAAAAATTTTGCTTGTTTAGAGTTTCACCGGAGTATGGGATACACCCACCGAAATAAGGTGACTGACCAATGATGTGCCACCGCCAGAGAAAGCCTTGGCTGCGAAAAATACACCATTAGACCCATTTTGATGTCAAGAGTTTAGATTTATGCTTCACTCACTACCAATCTTCTATATTTGGCCGAAATCAGCCTTGAAACTTTTGGTGGATCAATTTTTTATCTTACTTGTCGGAGACAAATCGACTGCTTGATTGGTACCAAAATGAAGTTAGAAGAGAGGGGAGCTCTCGAATGGCAAGAATCTATAGTTGAAATTTGTGATGGCCGGTGGCTTCAATCGGAGATTTTGGGGTGCTCTAATAGTTTTTTGTAGCGAGATTCTAGGGAATGGACGATTGGCGACTGGGCTTTCATTTGGTGGTGATGGTGATAGCCACTGCTAGCTGGAGATGCACAAATCTTGATGGTAGCTTGACTTTCTCTCTCCTCTCTCTCATTTTCTATTTCTAATTTTTTTTTTTTTTATCTTTGGTTGATTTGCTAATGATTTATGGATTTGATGATGGAGGATACTCAAATCTAGCTGAAAAAAAAAAAGGTGGTGGCCATATTTGATTTTTTTATGAAAATAAAGAGTTAGGAACATAGCTTTTTGTGTCGATTCCCACAAATGCCACTATTTTGATGAATCTAAAATAATCTGGGACTGTAGATGGGGTTCTATAGACCTATAGACAAGAAAAAAGAAAAAAAAAAAAAAAGGTCATGAGTCCCAGAAATAGACTTTGGGGGAGTATCTGACGCCCGAGTTAGTGAGCCAGTATATTAAATTGAGAGCTTCTAGTGAGAGTAAAGAGAGGAAAGAGAGTGTGGTTATCAAAAGTGAGTCCCTTTACCTTTACTCTAGCCTAAATATAGGGAAATGGAGACTTCTTATAGAGGGCCTTTTCAGCCCTCATCACGAATACTCTTTCTTGCTGAGATTTTGTTGGACACCATCCCATTCAACATATTGATTTCTTAAACATCTTTACTTCAATTTCAATTTTTTTTTTCTAGTGGCCTCTCGCCAATAAAGCTTCTCCTTAATAATGATGCTCCTCTATGACAACCAAATCCTTCTTCAAACAATTTTCTCTTCATTCTTCTTGCTACGTCACAATGAACAATAAGAACACAACACGCAATAACTAGCTCTTGACCTTATAATAACAAATTTTAGCAACTTAAGGACATACTCTAGGTCCCTTCCATTTTCAATTTATGGACAGAATTTTCAATTTATGGACATGATGGTCCCATAAAAGATGATGACTTTGCAGTTTCAGGACATGCCAATCCTATTCCAAAGTTTATAACTCTATAGTTTTTGGATATGTTTGTCCTTTCACTAAAGTTTTGCACTTTATGAACTTGCTTTTGTCCCTTCCACGAGTATGTAACTTGTAGGAGAACTTAAAGAAAACATCATTTTCTTCTTTTTTCTTGAAAAGCAGAGCATCACCAAATGAGACATCAAAAAAACACCATTTTTTAACTCATAAATTCAACAACATCAACCAAATACTTATATCTCTTAGAAATAATAAAATTGAGATTTTGACATTGAACTCAATATGAAATTTCAAGAAAACTCACAATTTTGATGAAATAATTATACTTCTTTTTCAACCAAAAACTTGAAATTTTTAATACTGAATTTTCAAACAATTTTCTCAACATCATTTTAGTGAATCAAATAACAATTTTTTTTATTGACAAAAAATAGGCTCTAAGATCATTAAAGCTCTAATACCATTTTTTGGAAATATTCACTTACAAACACGCATTCAAAACAGAATAAAGAAAGAAAAATAAAGATTGAAAACAAAGTAAAGGAAAAAAAAATTTTAACATTTAAACTAAATTTTTTTCCTTTCTTATCTTGTTCATTTTCAACATAATTTTCTTACAAAAATCCTCTCTCCAGCTCTCTTTTCATTTTTTTTTTATAGTAGTTTCAATATCCCTTTTATAGGAGAAGAGTAACTTTACATTCATCAACTTACACTATCTAATACAAGACTTAACTTTCCCTAACTTTAATGACATTCATATATTTGTATCTAAACATTTGACTATAACAAAATTCACCATAAAATTAGGAAAATCTCAGCAACTCTAATACAGTTTCCCTACAGCAATAGCTAAATGCATGCCTAGTGTCAAAAGAGTGACACGAGAGGATGCGTGTCCCATTAATTCAGACTTTTCCTCTTCTTTTCCCTATTAGGATGCATCCATCTATTCATCTATTTCCATCCATTGGCCTAATTGAGCCACTGTAAAATTGAAGATCACTCATTCATGCAAGTTAGTGGACTCTCACTGAAAATTCTCTATAAGAACCAGAAAAAGACCAGTTCTTCTTGCTCTAAGTTCTTTCATTTTCAAGCCTACTGATTTAAGTATAAGAGACTCCCATTGAGTTAATCCAGGGAAGCTCCTTATTATTTTTTTTCTCTACCTACATGCTCTATTTCATCAACCTCATATCATGGACTTTTCATGTCTAGAATGAGGTAATTTTGCCTCATCAAGCTCCAGCTGATTCCACTACTAGACTAAGTTTTATTCGAGTCGGACCGAACCCAATAACGATCATATGACAAATATCGAAAGGTAAAGATCAAGTGAAAGTTCTTTGCAAATAACTAGAATGAGGTAGGGGATGCAAAAGATATTTGTCTTCCACGTCAAGTTGTACAAGTTTAGGTTTGTGAATTGTGACTTGAGAAGCTACCACATGTTTGCAAGTTGAAAAAAGAGACCGTTGTCGTGTCTTATGTGGCTCAAATAGAAGAATTATTGAATAGAAGAAGTTGAAGTTTCAAAGCTTAAGATGACCCAGTGCAATGGGTTTGTCTGATGTTACTTTCCCATTGGATTGATATCCAGCTCATGGTTTTGATCGTTATTGGTATAATAGCTTAAAACAAATAAAATGCAACACGCTTAATCATGTGAGACAGTTTGGCCGAGTGGTCTAAGGCGCCAGATTTAGGCTCTGGTCCGAAAGGGCGTGGGTTCAAATCCCACAGCTGTCAAAATATCTAATTTTTTTTTTCTTTTTAATTTTTTGTTGCCTTATTCCTGCCAAGAAAAATATAATTTCATTTCAATAACTATGAGCAAAAATTCACTTCAAAAATCAATTTAAAATATGTTAAAAGAAGTAATTTCTTTTTATTTTAGAATTGAAAAAAAAAATTAAATTTGAGTTTACTACTATGCATTTACAATTAAAATATATCACAATGTAATGTATTTATGTTGAAGAAAAAGGAAAATTTAGTATAAAATGAATAGAATTGCCCTCGTTGATATACAATGTAAGCCTTTGACTCTTAAACCTATTTGTTTATGAATATCAAAAAAAAAATCTGAAAGAAAGATGCTTTCTTTGTCCTTAAATTATAATTTATATTTCTTTTTGAGATTTAAAAAAAAAAATAGTCCATATTTTTTTTAAATTAAATTTATTATTATATTTTCAAATAAGCCTTTTAGAATACTTATAGTTAATCACATTATTTTAAAATAATTAATACTGTTAATTATCATAATAAGGGTAAAATTGTAAAAAAATATAATTTCTTAATATCTGTGCTAAAATAAAATAGACTATAATTTGTGAATAAAATGAATATAAATTTTATTTCATTTTTTAGAACTTAAAGAGTCATATATTTACAAAACCATTAAAATTACCAAACCAAACTAAAAATGGATAAATTAAAGCAGAAAAAATTATTGAAATTAAAAGATACAAATACAAGACTCATATTTAAGGGCTAAAGCATTCCACAAGCATTGAAATTGAAGCATTAAAATTTGGCAGTAACACCACTGAGTTGACTCGGTTAACTCGGCCAAATAAAGGATTACTGAACAGACCAAGAGAGCTTCCTGTTGCTGCAGTAGCAGCAGCTGGTTCAGTAGCAGTAGCACTAGTATCAGTATTAGGGGTCAAACCACTTGACCTAATGGCTGGACCCTTCTCACGTAACTTGGCTAACTCACTGCTCCACATGTCAATGATCCCAGACATGTCTTGAAAAATCAATGAAGCAAGAAAAGATCTTTTTCAGAAAAGTTAGAAGAATTTTAGTGGTTAATATTTTGAGATGGTTCGAAGGGATTTATATATGAGAAGATTTTAGGGCTGGTTTTGGTAAGCAATGGGCATATAATGAGTCCACGGCGCACACACTGTATTTAATTAAATATCTGTGTGCCTTACGCAATATATATAAAAACAAAATAGTCTTTTGGCTGCCTTTATTACTCAACGCCCCATTGTTATTTGTCTCTTTTCTCAATACCGCAGCAAAGCCCAATCAGATTTTCCTTCTGTATATCTCATCTGCTTTTTCTTTTCAAAATATTTTATTGGGTGGAAAATTTACAGTAAGGTTGAACTGAGCACTCGTCACTTTTTAAAAAAAAAATTTAAATCCAACTGAACTGAATTCATTCAACCATACACATCTTTATTATGTGATTTGAGTTTCTTTATATCCAAAAGATAATAAAATAATATAATTAAACTGTGATTTAATCTAAAGCCTAAAATTTTTTTAAAATAATCCCTAAACTGATAATAAATAGAAAGACTTATCTTATATACTAAATTAATAAATAATAAAATACTTTAATAATGTGCTTTTTTTTTTTATCTATTTTTTACCTAGTGAAAAGCACTGATATCATAGAGTAAAAAAAAAAAAAAAAAACCACTGATATCATTTTTTTTTATTTTATATATTTTTATCTCATTAAATTAATATGTGCACCTGGTGTAGCAAAAATTTTGCTAATGGCTTTTGACACAATATGATTTCCTTTTTCACACCATATTTTTTTATTTATTGGATTAACTTATACTTTAAGACTATATTTGATAAACCGCAATGAAATGTAATATAATATAATTAAACATGTTTTTAATAAAAATTTATATTAAAAATGTTTTTAATTACATTACATTACATGTCATTACGGTTTATCAAATAATACCTAAGTGTAGATAATACTTATTTTTTGACAAACCGCATTATCGAAATTAAATTCATTTTCACGTGAGTTCAAGATACATTTAAATGCTTAATTTATATATTTCAAATTTATGTAATATCTTCTATGTGTTGATATAAAAAAAGAAAAAAATTCAAATCTGATTAATAAAATGAGAAACAAATTCTTTACAGCGACTTAGTTAACGCTTGCTTAATTAATTGTTAAAACTTTAGGATTTAGGGTTTAACTTATGCTAATTTATCAGCTTATTTTTAGGGCTTTAGGATTTTATATATATAATTTGCCTTTTCATAAAAAAAAAAAAAAAAAAAAAAAAAAAAGAGGAATTAATTGTTTCATTTATATATAGATTTGATTTGCACTGGCCATTGATGATAGAGTTAAGCAGTAGAAACTAATAATTAAGTTGCTTAAAAAATTAAGTTGAAGGGTATATTTTAAATGAGAGAAGCATTAGCCAATAATGTATTTTATTTGCTTTGATTATATAAAAATAAATGTGATGTTAATTTGTGTGCAGTGTAATTATCTTTTTCTTATAAAATAGGATCTAGTCTTTCGGGATTTTTAAAAGAATACGACTTGCCTCTAATCCATGTGTATATATATCTCATCTAAAAAAATTATATAATATAAAGTATGAGTTAGAGATATATATAGATAGATGAAATATCTTCGGATTTAGATGGAAATGAGAATTGCAAGCATGATGTGAATTGATAAGATATTTGAAGTCCAATTATTGAAGAAAAATAAAAGCACTATCAGAGTTTGAAAATTCTTGATTAATAATTAATGGTGTGTTCATCTGTCCATTTGATGTCTGTCTTTTTACGAGAGAATTTTCAGAGCCTAATTTAATATCCACAGTAATAACACCATCATATTTTAAGCTATTAACATATTCAGAATTTCATTAGAAAATTTAGAAACCAATTTTACAACCACCAAAAAAAAAAAAAAAAAAAAAAAAAAAAAAAAAAAAAAAGAAGAAGAAGAAGAAGTTGGCTTAAAGTACTAGAAAAATCTTCAAGCGCTAAACCAATCAACAAGCATTGAAAGTGAAGCCTCAGAATAGGACAACCCAGAAGATTTGACTCTTATACCTCGAACCAAAGTAGCCAATGACTTAGCCAGGGTTCCTCCCTCTGTCCGATCCATATGGCTAGACTCAGGGCTAGTTGGGTTTGAACTATTTGACCAAATGTTCTGATTCTTACCCTTATCACTTAGCTTGGGAAATTCAATAATCCAAATATCCCCAACCCCAGACATATCTTAAAATATCTTCTTGTTTTGAAGAACAGACAACGAAAGTGAGAATAAAAGCAAAAGCAACCTTGAAAATGCTGTTGATATTTTTGGAGATGGGAAGGGGTTTATATAGACAAGGTTTGTTATGGTTAACAATGGCGCCCACAAATTCTCTTCCAAGTTCTAATATAATATTTCCTTGCGCCTTTTCTGTCAGACTTTTGTCCTCACAAGGAATCTCAAAACCGCAGCAGCTAGCTTGTGGTTATATGCAATTCTGTGTATACGGTACAGGGCTCGGGGTTTCATAAGTCGAATATATTTAATTTTATTCTTTAATATTTTACAACAATCCGAAAAAGTAAATTTTACTTTCCTTTTTCAATTTGTTTTCTAAGATGCACTGTTTTAGTAGCCAAACCTTATATTTATTATATAATAAAAATTGAACTATGTATGATGACAAGACAAGGAAGATTAAGATGATTTGAATATGTGAGGCCAGGGAGGCAATCGTTAAGAATGTTGAGAACATCGTTATTGAAGAGATGAAGAAAGTGAGCTCACGACTAATAGATAATAACATTAAAAACAACAGTTAATACCATGCAAGCTCCGTGAGGCAATACAATTGTATAATTCTCTGTTCAAATGAGGAACAAAAACAGGCTGCTGCGTGTGGAAAGAAAGACTGCACGTGTTTGCAGATAAATCATGTCGAATACTCAAAAATATCTCATAACCCATGTCACAAGCAACATGTGTGGGGAAAATAGCTGAAAAACACAGGAGCTTTGTACTAACTCCAATTTGCAACTAAATCATTTAGATAACTCTGAATGCAAAACTAATAGATCAAAAAAGAAAAACAAAAGTTAGCCACAAATTAAGATTACTTACATGGTAAGCAGCTAAAAGTTGTACGGCATCAAACATTTCATAAGAGTGGCTATCACACCCTATCTATGGTTTTCATCATATTAATCTATGTTGTAATCTCATGTTGTAAGAACCAAGAATAACATGGTACTCACATCGATTAGTAAACACACAATGCAGCAGCAATGTTGGTGATCTGTGTCACATAATGACTGCATTGGCGAAAGTATTACTTCACTGCCAACTATTCCAACTCTGGCGCCACGTTGAAGAATGAAGAAATCGCCTTTCAATGATTGCAATTCTGCATTCGCTTTAGCTAACAACAGGATGGGTTTCAAACTGTTCTGTTGAAAATCCACTTGGATGCCGATAGCGAGATTGTCACATCTTCACAGGACATTATGAGACACATATTCAAGAGAGTTAAGTTTGAAGTCCTGGAAGTTGCTTGTCTGTGTTGCATGACCCACTGACCGTCAACATGAATCTCATCTCATGCAGGCTTTGGTGTCTGCCCTCTGTGCCAGAAGTTTCCATTTCCTCAAAAGGGAAGGCATCAGACGAATGGAGAACACCAGCCACTCGTAACCAATTGACTGCAGTTTCTCACAAAAAATGGTGACAGCTCATCAGATAAGAGAGGCAAAGAGATTCTGAAACCAAATGTATGGGGACACACTGGCAATAGGTCCAGCAGCTTAATTCTCCATCACGGAAATGTTCCACACCAGATAGCCCAGCCATTTATTGTCCTGACCAATTGCAATACAGCAGCATGCTCAAAAATGCTTTAGAACAATCACTGCTGTTTAGAATGCAGAGAAATCACAAGTTCAAATCCACGGTGTCCAACCTTCATACATATTGCAAAGATTATCTATGCTCATTGCCTGCTTAATCAGATAATCCACTTGCTCCCCAATACTAATTTCTCTGAGAAGTGAAAATAGCTCTGTTAGGAGGGGATGGGGTGGAAATGGAAAAAGGGTAAAAAATTGGCTAATACAAATTTCACCAAGAGTAAAGATTTCAGAATGAACTAGATACCTGTTTTCAGTAATGTCTCGACCATCTATTTTCATCTCTACTCGCTTTAGCACCGACATAGCATAAGCATTTTTACCTACAGGAAACCAAATATATCAAACATGAATTCAGTTCCAAATCATATGCTATTTCCATGTTATATTAGAAAAAAAAGTTTTTTTTTTTAAAAAGAGAGGGATAAACAGTATCAGCAATTGCAGTAAATTCATGAATGAATTACTGGAACTGTAAATGCATTGCAATTTGCACATGGTTGAAATTCATGAAATTACTATTAGATCAAATTGTGAAGTAGGAAGCCTAAAAGGCAAGGCCAATTTAGGAAGCATGAGATTGTGTTTATCAGAAGTAAGAGGTCTGTGGCACCCAGCTTGGTGAGAAATATAATCAATGGTGATTGTTTTTGTAATATAATCTTCTAGAAGACATGTTTTACACTATAATAGTTGTTTCCACATCTAATAGTTTCTAAATATCACATATCGGTGCATAATTAACTTGCATGAACCATACGCTTAACTGTTAATGCATTCTTTGATTTTCAGGTGCATAATGAAAATTAAGAGTTTCAACTAAAACCCTGTGAAAGATCCCATACTGATGCAAACAAGGAGAAACTCAAGAAAATTCAAGTTTAAATGCTTAAGAATGTTAGAATTACGGATAGATTACCCTTTTTTGATATTTCAAATATTTCAAAAAATTCTATTTTTCTATACTAGTAGAAGCTTGAGGAATGAGATCAAGAATCATTATTATTTTGACACAAGAAAGGGATGTTCTAGGACTAGATTCTACATAGGATTTATTTGGGATAGCATATGATACTTTCTTGTCTTTCTAGAGTCCAATTCATATGTCTACTTAAATATTAGCTTCTGGATTATTCCTTTTTCTTTGGGAGTCAAAATGCTTACAAGATTAGGACTAATTTTGGAATTCATTATCCTAACAGGTTTAGGATTAATTTGACTCTACAGCCTATGATGGTAATGCTTGTAATTCAGTTTTGGACTGCCTGATAAAATTTTACCTTAGGTTTCTAGGACCTTGGATGTAGTCCCTCAGGAAGTTCTCATATGAAGCCTAACTCTTTTTACTGTTCATGCATTACTGTTTATAATGTATAATGTGCCTTGCAAACAACCCAAGGTCTCTTGTTTAATTTAATGTCTCAATCCATCCACACACCCTAATTATCCACCTAAATTTCTACTCATATACTCATTAGATTTCAAATAACCCTAAATCTAGCCTCAATGTTCAGTCTTATAAGTTGTCCTTTGTCACATTAGTTGATCTCAATCTCCAGAAAAAAAATATATATATATTTCTTTTCTCCTTTTTTTTTTCCCCCATTGGTATGTCTATGCAGACAGAATACGAAAGCGATTAACAGAGAACAAGGGTAGATTTGACATTACCTCTGGCCACTCGGTTACCAGTGTGTGAATTAGGATGAGCTTCAAGATTTTCATCTTCAATCTTAACTTTGCTTAGTGAGGACATGTCATCTTCCTTATCCTCAAATTTCACCTTTGCAATGTTCTCATTTGGAGGCTGTAATGATTCAACGTGGGCAGTTACAGCTTCGATACTTGGTGATGACACAGACTTCTGGCGTTCATTTGATTCACTACCCATTGCAACAGAACTATTATCACTATTGCTCACCTCTTCACATTTAGATACTGATCGAACAGATAGTGAAATTTCCTGGTAATGAGTTTGTGAAGAGGGACCAAAATTTAGATAATCGGTCACAGCCCTGCTATCAGACCGATGAGAAAATTCTCCCATTACTTCTGCCTGATCATTAAAGCTATCCAGAAGACTTGCTTCATCCGAAGTAATTCCAGATTCTGAGCTGCCACTGCATATGCTATCTGGTGGAGAAATCCATTCCTTATCTTGCAAAGAGAATCCAGTATCACCAAGGAAATCTTTCATGCTCCCACTATCAGATCTGGAGAGGCTCTTTCTTCCTTTGTCATTAAAGTCATTAGGACCACTCTCAAGATCTGTCCTTGACAAACTAATTTCCTGTGATTTTACATCCTGGCTTTCAGCTAGTCCTTCAAGAGCCTTCCAGAAATAAAATAAAAGAGAGAGAGACTATACTTCATCAGTTTGCCAGTGTCTAAGTATGGTAACTGGAAATGTGTTAATCTAAAAAGAGACTTTACCTTATGGAGATTGCCAGCATGGAGACTTGCAGTTTGTGCAAGCCTCGTCAGCATCAAATATAGTCCCTTCACGGATAATGCAAGTGATGGTACCAGGGGCTTAAATGTCTGAATAGCTTCTCTAATTCTCACACAATAAGACTGATATATGGCTTGTCCATGAATAGGAGATACTTCCATCTTCGTCTCTCTTTCTCTTGTCATCGCCTCTGTCATGGCAGTGACATCCTTTGACAATACTGATTCAAGTGGAAGAAGAATAGCATTTGCCTGCCCAAAAACAGAAATTATGAACTCATACAATTGTGACTGTAGAGCAGACCTAGGTCAGCAGAGGGTTTTAATAGGAAGTGGGACACCAACATACACAAATATCATCTGTAATACAGAGTAATACAGCCAAGAAACTACAGAACATGTCAAGAAACATGGAAAACCTTTGAAAGATCCTCCATTAGAGAATGGTGTACAGCAGCAGCCTCCTTTCCCAAGGTATGAACATCATGTAGATCTTCAGTTATTGCAAGAACCTACATTATTAACCACACAAAACCAAACATAAGAGACCATGACGAAGACTGCAAAACAAGGAAAGAGGACCCAAAGAAAAGAAGAGAGAGAGAGAGAGAGAGAGAGAGAGAGAGAATCAACTGACAAAATGGCGCACAGAGAAAATGAGTATTGGTGTTTATATTAGGTTATTAATTTATGGCCACCTCCTAAATTAAACAATGGCAATTGAAGAAAATATAGCCATTTTGCATATACATTGATTCACTTGTTAAGATTGTTCAGTATGTATGGTAACAATATTCACAAGCATCTAATGGATGATGCCTGGAAAAGGGAGAGCAGTGCAAGAGGATTAATGCAGCCAACCATTTTCTTTGACATGTGTAGTAGTTATATTAACATGTGCTATATGGATACAAAAAAGGGTACCAGAAAAATCAATAGGAGGTATTCATGCAGCATACTTAACTAACATGAGAACAAATTTGAGTCGAGCCAAGTTAAATTCAGGTTACAACCTTACCAACAAAACTTAACTCATATTCTGTTATTCAGTCCATTATTTTAACTTCATTGTCTATAAATATCAAAAAACAAAGCACAAATGTCAGAAAACCTTCCAACTTGTGTTGTTTTTTCATTCCAATTTCTTCATTTTGAGTTTTTTCCCCTGTTTTGAACAAGTTAATATTGCATGATTCTAACACAGATGGCTTCAAGCCCAGTTGTCAATGATGCTACAGTCCCTTATCTGATTTTGCTCACTGGACCAAAATATAAGAGCCAAAAAAGGGGCCCAGATCACCTGAGCTCACCTCTTCATCAATATAAAGGAACACCAAAAAAAATGTGTTGTGAATTCCCAGACAATGATGCTTCAATATTTTGACCAAAAATGAAAATATAAAGGAAAGAAAAAAAAAATATCGGTAGTAAATATTCTAGGTGTAATACCTCATCGAGCATGGTACCAGATTCTGAAGTCAAAGCAGTTTGGCCCCTTGAAACACGGCCAAAAGCAGATAGAGCAATACTAGCTTCATGTGCACAGTCTCTCATTGCAAGAACAGTGTTCTGTAAATCATCTGCAGAAGATACAGATCAGTAAATGCAACTGATATTATCCACAAATGATTTTGCACATGCTAAAGAGCAAGGGAGTGTAAAATGAGATGGATCAATCAACAATGGCATTCTTGGGCTCAACACGTCTATGGACTGTTGTTTCAGTTGTCAAATGGGTTCTTATTCAGCTCTTCATCCTTAAACTCTTAACAATTCCAGTGTTTAGTTCCGTTTCTTAGAGATATAAAAACCTATTTTTGGATCCTTTCCTACAAGCTTGAATTTCTGAATTAAGTTTTTTTGGTACGGTATCACAGCCTCCTTCCAAAAGGTCCAAAATCTTACATAACTGTTAGAAAATATAATCCCACATGGAAAAAGTATAAGAATATAAAGTGAAATATATGTAGAGTAGATTGGGCCTTAGTACAAGCCAATTGGTTTTGTACAAGGTAAGGTTCCAACCCCACTTATATGGCTATTGATATTATTTGGCCAATACTCTCAAGGCTCATAGAGTTTCTACATAGTATCAGAGCTGAAGATAGCCTAACGGCTAGATGACCCTAGGCTCGTATTTGATAGGCCTAAGTGTCTGATGGGCCTCCAAGAGTAGACCCATCTTTAGCAAGTGATAACTGATCCAAGCCTAATTGCACTTAAGGGGGAGTGTTAAAAAATATAATTTCACATGAGAAAAGTATAAGAATATAAAGTGAAATATATGTGGAGTAGATTGAACCTTAATACAAGCCAATTAGTTTTGTGCAAAGTAAGGTTCCAACCCCGCTTACATGGCCATTGATATTATTTGGCCCAATACTCTTAAGGCTCATGGAGTTTCTACAGTAACCCCATATTATTAATTAAAGCTCAATATGGTAAACGACTACATGCTTGTTCATACGTCAAGCCCAATAAACCTCTGAAAGAGGGAGTTTGTTAGATATACAAAAACCTATTCTTAGGCCTTGACCTATAAGCTTGAGCATTTAAGTTGAGTGGTCCTCAAGACTTTTCTTTTTTTTTTCTTTCGTTCTTCTGGTATCTTTCTTGGATCTTACATAACATCCCTATAACAGCTTTTTACCCCTGGTATCTTATAATGATATTTGCATATGCACATGTTGTCATGATGCCTATTACAATAAACAAAAGGACATTGACCTGAAGCTGACTTTGCTTTAAGAGATGCAATGCATAGTTCATTAGTTGCAGAATACAAGCCATTTGATGCAGCTTCCATACTGCTTTGCGCAATCTTCCATTCTTGCTCAGTGCCTATGAGAAGAACCAAAAGAAAATAGGTTCACCAATGGTAAGAAAGTTCTATTAGCATCAAATAGGTCAAGTCATTTGGCAAGACAGGAGACTCACGTGTAAAAGAATGGTAGGTAACCTCCAATTTTGTTAATGCATTCAAGTACGCTTGCTGCCATGTCCTGCCATCACCACCAGTCCTCAGAGGATAAATCTCTCCGGGGATCCGAAAAACACCATCTCTTGATGCTTCAAACTCTAATATTGACATGCAAACTTTGACAATATTTGATGCCTTTTCTCTAGCTTCCCATAGCAATTTCCGTCTCCTCATCAGATGGTCATGAAACTCGGGAGGAATTCCTGAACTTTTATTAGACATGTTTCCAGTCATACTGGAAGTTGGACCACCACAAGCCCATCCCATTGCTCTCTCAAGCTGTCCTTCAGCCACAGTAGAATTTCGTTCACAAGCTTGCAGGCAGTCCATTGACCTTGCCATTTTTGTTATGGAAGACTGTATACCTTCAAGCAATTTAGGTCTGCTGAGGTTTAAAATAATGGAATATAAGTTATCCTCGCTAGGAAGAAATTTCTGAAATGTGGCTCTACTCTTGTTCGAAGGGGTCAATGCATCATG
Source organism: Reutealis trisperma (assembly GCA_947687605.1). Lineage (NCBI taxonomy): Eukaryota > Viridiplantae > Streptophyta > Magnoliopsida > Malpighiales > Euphorbiaceae > Reutealis > Reutealis trisperma. Next base: position 2,374,973 of record CANTUT010000393.1, read on the forward strand.
CATCCATTCTAATTGCACAATCTCCAGACTAGTCTTGTGAAGAGCCTCTTTCAGTTCATTGACCTGTCTTTTCATGATGGAAGATGCTGATCTCACTGCTCTTGCAGTTTCATGTGCATTGCAGTACTCCTCAAGCATGAGCTGGACCTTCCTGACAGCACTGACATCCCTTTTCAATTGGTCAACAGAAAGTTCCTTTGTTGACTCTATCAATTGCTTCAAATTCTCATTTTCTTTGTCTAAACAGGCTAAGAAAGTAGAAGCAACTCGTTCCTTCAGGTATCGTCCAATATGTTCTTGAAGTTGGGCTTCAAGTTTTTTTTTTACTACATTGAAGAGCTGGTCAAATCCTAAATTTTGATCCACGGAAGAAGCAACATCATGTATGCATGAATCAAGAAGAGAATCCACGATACATACTTTCCAAATGAAAAAGGACTGGCTGTTCAATAAGCCATCAAACTTCCAGATATATTCAGATACTGAGTACCCTGAATTCATAAGATCTGCTAAATTAGAAACGTCATATGCATGAGAACTGACAGAACCTCCAAAAGTTGATAATACTTTATCCACAGATTCCATTTCGGAGAACGGTTTAACTAGTAAGGACAACAGCGCTTTGCTTCCCAAAATATGCGGCTCTCCCACTTCTTCAGTACTAATCAGAGATTGAAAATGGCATTCCGAAGAAATCAAGGTATTTTTAATGTCAGCTTCTCTCTTTATGAGAGAAGTTTTCCTCATCTCCCTTTCATTCCATGTTTGATGGAGTTGGTCCAGCTGTGCCCTGCAAGCTTCTTCCTGGGAAGCAAGCTCCTCTGCCTCTTCCCAGGAGAGATGATCCCTACCTTTTACAGCAGCTTCCTCAAGAGCCAACTGTCGCTCAGTGATGAGGCCAACCTTAACAAAGTAGCTCTTTTCAAGTTCAACCAAGGACGTCCTCTCCAATTCAACCTCCAATAGTTGCTCCAATGCCGTATCAATAGACCCCCGGATTTGTGAAATTAATCCAAATGCATCCATAACCTCCGAATTCAAAGAAACAGCAGATCTCATCACATCCAGCAGAACAACTTCAGTCATTTGCCCAATCAGACTCTTACAGGAAAGTAAAGAGGTTTTAAATATGGAAGCCCAGTTTTTTTCAGAATGATGTTTCGGATGGCTTGCATCTGTATCCACACTCACTATGTCCCAACCAATAAATTGCTGCAATTCGCTAACAAACTCTGCCACAAGTATACATTTCTCTACTTGCTCTTCAAACTCACAGAATATTGTTCCAAATCTATCATTTGAATTTATTCCTCCAGCAGAATCACTGAATATGTCAATAACGTTGTGCTTAACCTCATTATATAATGAGCTTACGGCCACATTTAAAACAGAGAGTACCTTCTCCTTCTTGTCTTCATGCTCCCCTGGCAACCTAGCATCCCTGATCACATTATATTTTGATTGTCCTGATTGCTTAAAAGAACTAGCATCTTCTTCCCTAACAATACCAGCAGACTGCATGTACTTGAGAAAAGCAGACAGAAGACGATCCTTAGCTTTTGCTTCAGTCTCTGAGCCAATAGAGTTCTCTAGCTCAGCACTCTCTGCATCAACTTTCTCTATCTCTATTGCATATTTCTCCAGTTTAAGACAAAGATCATCATGACAATGTTTGGCAGAATCAAGATTATCACCCTGTAATTTTGCAATAAGTTCAGCAGCCTGTCTTCTGGCAAGAGAGAGAATATCAGAGGATACAGCATTTGCAGACAGTTGCAACACCTGTGCCCAGCCATGTACTGCACTAGTTGTGAGATAGTTTAGAGGAAGAATTCTTTGCAGAGCCAAAGAATATACTTGGATTCCAGTTATGGCAGATGAAAGTCCATGATCCAGCTCAGCTATAAGCTGAGAAACTTCTCTATCTATGTCCTGGCACTGTACTTGTGTGGGCTCAGGAACTACAGTCAAGGGAACTCCTGCCACCTGAACAGCTGATGTAAGAGACAAAGCATCAGTCATATTGCTTAGCTTTGTGCAAGTATTTATTTCTGGAAGTAAATTGCTCCGTATAGCATCAAGGATCCTTCCATGTTGTTCCATCCATGTTGCAGCCTCTTGAGCCTTCTCAACAACCAAAGCCTTTGCTTGAGCAAATTCTCGAGCCTGAATTTCAAATGATGCACGGGTTTTCTCTGAATTACAAGTTGCTTCAGCAACAATTGACTTGGCAGATGTCTCACGAAGAAGAAGACTGGATCTCTCTTGGTCAGCTCGATAAAAAAGAGCAGAGGCAAGTTCATACTGATTTAGAACATCAGCAAATCTCTGGAACATGCATACTCAGTTAGAAGAAATTCATAATTCAGGACTAGCTAAGATCTTTCCAGTAGCAATACATTGTAGGCAGTAACCTTTCATACCTCAAGAGCAGATTCAACAGCAGGTAAGGTGGCCAAAATGAGATCATGATGTTCCTGATCACAGTTGGAAGACAATGGGCATTATTCATATCGACACAATTTTCACATATAACATGATAAAAATAGCAGACTAACAGAATATGAAATTAACACAATAAACCCTGAAATATCTAGACAGGACATGAATTATGAAGAAAGCAATGCTTTTAGAAAACATTATGCAAAATAAAGTAACCCGCTGCAAATTAGACATCAGTGACAGTGGCAAAATAAGAAAAATAAAGGACATAAAGATTCCAACAGATGCCTTTCGGTACAAATATAGGTAATCTCAAGAAACAACAGATATTGTGCTTTGGAAGTAATGCCTACACAGTTATACAAGGGTTTTATGGTGATGAATTACCTGCAAGGGGACCCGAATTTCTTGCACCCTAGATGAAAATAAACTCAAGCTAACTGCCAACTCCATGCCTTTTCTTTCTTCACCACCAATTGCTGCATCATCATGAAAATCTCCTCGTGTCCACTCTACGAGCGGATCCCAAACAAAGACTTCTAGTAGCATCAAGAGTATGTCCTTGTTTTCCCTCAGAATGCCAACAACTGCTTCACAGTTCGTTCTGAAGGTACCTTCGACTCCAGTCAAGCCTAAAGCGGCTTCAATCATCTGAGTAAGGCGGAAGGGAACAATTTCGGGAATCTTTAGTCTCTGTCCTTTATCAAAGCAAATATTGTAATCAATATGTACAATATCCCCACTGCAAAAATCCACCAGAATGTTATCCAAATGTCTATCCCCCAGACCAAGGATGTGGCCCACCACACTCATGGCTGCAACACTTCCAGAATACCTACAAGCGAAGAATAGAATGACTGATTTAATTCTGAATGGATGGAGATACAAACAACACATTCAAAAGGCAAAAGGGGGAAAGAGGATCACTGCAACAGAAATAATTTACAAACTAAGTTCATTTCAACTTCCTTTAAATCCTTTTTCCAGTTGTCAATTCTGCAACGATAACCACCTTCCACCAATTAATCTGCTAAAGCCAGATATTGAGTGAAAAAAAAGACTAGATACATTGTAATTAATTCTGCATTTTGCAACCAAAGTTTTGGCTGAGTGTAGTTTTCAGATTTGCCTCTTTCATTTGTTCATGCAATGCAGCAAGCCAGCAACAGCAAATCATTGATTCATTATCAATGACTAGCATTATCATATCATTTACCCAAAAATTTTGCCAGCTTTATATATCAAATATAGGAATGTGAAGAAAAAAAATTAAGAAACAAGTAAGGCTAAAGGATCAAATGAGTAGATATATAACAATATGTATATGTAGCAAAGAAAGAGAAGGTAAAAGGAGAGACAATAAGAGGTGAAACAGGAAAAAGGTAAGAAACGATTGCATTTACGCAAAGGTAACTTGTGTATTGCACAGGTCTCTCCACCTACAAAGTTTGAGTGTAAAGCTCTAATAAGAGACTTGTAAGAACTTTTTCAGTTACTCAAGTACCTCTTCAATTTTGAGCTGAATGCTTTGAACCCTTCACTAGCACACCAAAGTTCTTGATGAAGCAGCTGTCTAGGAACCTCCATCATCAAATCCAGAAGAACCTTACGCTTGACATCATGAGGCCAGTCTCTTCGTGAAATTACTCTCCTTATACCTTTCTCTTTAAGAGCTGGTATAATTTTACCATAGAACATATCACTGGGTCGAGGAACAGGTGGCGGAATATAATTCTTTGCATTGCCTTGACCCATTGCTGAGAGCTGGGCTAGCTGCACCCGGTTTTGCCAAGACTTAAAGACACTATATATACTTATCACATTGTCCACCCACTGGATCAGACCAGCCTGACCACTGATTGGAGTCACAGAATAATAGCGTATAGCAAGTAAATGCTTGCGAGTTGCAGAAGACGAATGCATGAAACCATTTATAGCTTGCAGAAGCTGCATGATTCTGGCATCAAGGCGCAAATCTTCTCGCCCTTTCAAAAGATAAGTGTACTTTTGACCATCTGAACCATGAATGACAAGTTTCTTCGGTTTTGTCTTGGTTGACAAGATAGTCACTTGTTCAGAAAAAGAGGCTATTGTAACAATTCCTTGAAGAGCTGTAGTCAGACCTCTGTCAGATTCAGATACTGTGAGTTGCTTCTCAAGGCCAGGCATTGGAACATCAGAAGATGACAACAAAGCCAGTTGGGGTGCAACTTCCCCTAATAATATTGATGACTTCCTCTGGTAGGAAGCTAATGATGCAGCAATATCATCAAATGGTCGCCACACGTCTCCAAGTGCAACAGCAGAAGCTGGAGGAGACTTAAATGTCAAAATGGCTGACTTTAGTTTTTCTCTATATTCCTCATAGAACCATACTTCATGAGGAGTTTCAGGTTTCCGAGATGTTGAACCCAGGCGACGTTCCAAGGCCACCACAATGGGAGCCATCATGGCTGAGTATTTAGCAGCATTTATCTTGTTTTTCTCACTCTGACTTAGAGTGGCATTCTCTGCTATTCGTGCAGCTTCCTCTTTCAGCACATTTATGCGCCTCATTACATCTGAAAGAATATTTCAGTCAGATACCCCATACTTTTAGTGCATAGAAAAATAAATAAACAAGTAGCAGAATGTAGCAAAAACCCAAAATCATTGTGCTCCTAAAAGATTGTGAAAAAATTTAGAGATTATTCCATGATCTTGCAAGATATTATTATTCCAACAGAAAACTATGCTCTGTAAAACAATACCCCTATATGTATAATGTTAACCAAGTGCTTATTTCACATTCAGGTTCCAACTGCCACATTGTGGTTCATTCTAGATTGAGGTTTGCAAGCATACACTCCCATATTTGGAATTATGCGAAATAAACAATAAAACACAAATTCTGCACATTATGGGCATGAAATCATGAAAAGCATAGTTTGAAAATCGGCATCATTAACAACAGAAATCTCGTTATTGTGACTTACATACCTGCATGAAGATCTTGAAGTGTGCTGAGCCATAGTTCCTCCCAAATAACAGTAACATTTTCAAGTTCATTTATCATGAGTTGAACATCCTGAATTAATCTTGGATATAGCTCCCTCTGCATGTTATGGGATTATGCTTTAATTTTATCAAATTCTGCTGAATAAAATCTCGGCAAATAATATTTACTTGGAACAAAATCAAGCGCATAGATGGAGTCTTTGAGTAAGAAACTTCAAAATAAAATGAAAATTAAAGCAAGTTGCTTCAAGTGTTATCACACAAGCATTTTACAGTGTGCAGAGCAGCATTGATGAATATTAGAACTGTGTATTTCACTAAAGTTTGCATTTGAAATTATCATTCCTCATTGTTTCTCAAGAGTCAAGACCCTTAACAGCTAAGAGTAGATATTCCCAACTCTAACTTTGGATACACTTCACTTCCAAAATATAAAGGCTCGTGAATAAATGATATATTGCAGATATTCTCAGATAATTAAACTTATTTAGGTACTTGAATTGGATTCTGGACACATGCAAATAAGTTCAATGGTGAAAGCACCTTGAAGCATATCTAGTCACTGTCACCAGATTTTCCAGGTCACAACCTAAAAGCATAGTATCAAGCAACTAAGACGTCACTGAGGAATAAGGATGGATGAATCAAAATAGGATTCCACTACAGTCAAAAGAGAAGGTAAGCACCTAATTTCAAATCGTCAAATAGATATGAAATTATGCTATAGGTGACTAATCATATTGCAGTGTACAGTAATTTGACAAACAAAATTTCCATTACCAAACAACCCAGTATGTGTTGAAGCTCCTCTGAAGGTTGCATCTCATTAGCTTTTACATCAACTAGAGTTGGGTACACGATGGACCAAGGAGATTGTTTAGCCAACATCAATAGTAAGCCCTCCAGTTGCTTCCGAACCAGTTGCTCAGGATGAGAACTTAAGCGTGCAAACAACTGGGGAGTGATTTCCTGCCAAAAGCCAAAGAAGATGAAGAAGAAGAAGAAGGAGAATATGTAAGTTATTGCATCAACCAAAAAATGAAGGATAAAGAAAACATATAAGATATGAAATATCTTTGTGGATGTGTGTGTATATTTGATTGAGAGGGTCTCACCTGCCATGGCAACAGAGGAATAGTTGAAAGAGCATGTTCAATTGTATCTTTCAACTCGACTCCATAATTAAGGAAGATGTGTAGTATATACAAGGTAGCCCTCAAAATATAGCTGCCAGTTTTTTGTTTTACTGACTCGCACCCAGAGCCAGCCAACTGACAATCAGAAAATTTTGCAGATGAATATGTAAGGTATTGCATGAAACCACCAGCTGCATACCCAAAGAGAGACACTCGTCTTCTCCTCAAAGACCACCAAACATCAACTAAATCATCAAGCACAGATGAAAGATCTGTTTCTTCTAGGCCAGCTTTTGCACATAGGAAAGTTTGCAACTGGGACGCTAGAGTAACAGAAAGGGGCTCACCATTGGAGTTTTCTGCACCAGGTGCCCCAGCAGCAGCTTCAATTATATCCACTGCTTGCTGCACCAAACCCTCCATGGGGTTGTTATTTCTTGACCAAAGTTTCCACTCTCCTCCTTCACCATTGAAAGTGTCACCCTCATTCTTCAAAAGCTGCACTATCACATACTGCACTCTGGTTCTCTCATCTTCAGTCAACTTGAATCTTTCAGGCAGAACTTCTGGAAGAAGTAGAGAAGAGAAAGAGCATGAGTGAAGGACGGTTTCACGTGGGCCAAATAAAGAGTCTCTGGCCTGACTGAAGCACCAAGAACCATAAGAAATCCATGATTTGCCCATTGTGGAGCAAAGTTTTGTAGACAATTTTGTAGCTGTTCCCACAATTTCCTCAATAATAACACCCAGACTTGCTTTAACATTGAAGCTCCCGATGTTGGCTGGTGGCCCACCTCCACTAAGCAAAGAAACATCATCAACACTGAACTCTGCTTGCATCTTGTGAACAATTTTTGCCAAATTCAGATCCGGATAATCCCTTCTCAACCAACCTGAAAGTTTCAAGCATGCCTTCGCTTTCAAAATATTATCATCTGACTCAGAAATTATAGATGAAGAAGAAACCATGCAAGGACGGATAAATGACCAAAGATTTGAAAATGCATCTTCAAACTTCTTCTCTGCATACATGAGCAGGAAGTCCTCGTACTGCAAATTTGACAATAAGAAACCACAATTTCTCTGCTCAGAGCAACTCAACACATGGCCCCTGAGATACTTGTTCAGACGGCTTGCTAACATTAGGTTTCCCTGTTTACGGGCTAAACTTGACAAACTCATGCAGAGCTTTAAAGTGACTAGAGAAGTTGGAAAATTGGTTCGATAAACCCGAAGAACTTTTAACCATGGATTACAATCTTGATGAACTCTGTTCATAACAGACTGCACTGACTCAATATAAGAATTTAATATTGATTGGTTTTGCTTGGATTTCACCAAATGGCCCGAAAGCTTGTGACATTCTTCAAACACAAAGATGCAGTGCAACTGACTGGCAAGTGGTGGTGCTTCTGTTAATGAATCAAGTGGCAAAATAGACAACATTTCATCCAGCATTGATTTGGCCTTATGTATTTCATGCGGCACTTTCTCTGCTTTCCCTTCAAGGAAGAGCAGCATTGCCTGTAAAAGCATCTGCTCACTTCTCTGCAACGCCAGTTTAGGATCAAGTGTGAGTTCAGAGCTACTTTTAGGAGTCAAATCTAAGTATGCCCAAGCTGCCTGAAAATCGCCCTCATCAAAGCGTGCCAGGGCATGAATTGCATTGATTTCATTGCCAGCTGTAGTTAAAGCACCAGAATAACTCCTTCCAGCATGTTTAGAACGAAGTGTTTGTAACTCTAATAACCAGGATTCTAGAGACCTCCAATCAGATACAGCAGTATAACTCTCAATCATACGTGCAATAGCAAATTGTACACCATCAGAACCCATAGAGCTGAGTGACTCTTCGCTTTGTAACAAGTGAGTGAAGTGAGCAGCAGCTCTTTCATACTGGCCTTCAGCCTGATATACCAGACCAGTGATCCATGAAAAAGGGCCATTGTGACTTAAAGACTGATTCTCATCCAGAAGCAAGGATGAAAACGTCGTTGAAGCCCATTGTTGAAGACCAACCAAAGCCTCCGGTTCATGACTCTTACACAGAGCCAATGCCATGTGCCGTAAAACTCTCAAAATGTCTCCAGAAAATCTATCCCTGATATTATGAAGATTCTCAGACACTTGTGGCCTAGACTTGTCCTTCAAAGATGAACCCAAAAGATTCTTCAGCTCCTGTAAACGCACGATACAATATTGAATTGTAGCATCATGACATTGTAGTGCTAGCCCAGCATTCATCATTGGCTCACATATGCGAGAAAACCACTCCTCACAGACCTTCTTATTTGCTCGAAAGAACAAGGAACTTTGGCGCGTAGCAGACGGTAAAATAGCTGATCCTTCATATGCATTGTATACATTCTTCTTTAGGGCCTCAACAAAATCCAATACTAACCTCATTGGTAACAAATGAGCACCAGAAGAGCCAATTATACTCAGGTTTCCATCATTTTGCTCAACATCAAGCTGTAGCACATGTGCAATGTCCAAAAGCATTCTTTCCAATGCCGCAAATGTTTGGGTTGGTCCACCAAGATTAGTCCGAAGGCGTGTGGAAATACAATATCTAGCTGCTTCATGTATAGCCCACCAAGCACCAGCCAAATTGTTGACTGAGCAAATTCTTTCCAGAATATCTTCATCCACTTTTATGTCCATCCATAGAACATTGGCACCAAATGTTCGTGTTTCCTCAAGTTGACCTATAACAAGGTCTTTTGAATTCTGACGGCTATGGATGAGCCGTTGGATCCAAGAAGAAAGTGGCACTTTCCATCTTTGGGATATGTAACTCAAAATGGAAACAAGTTGCTGTGAATGAAGTTGTTGTCGCAGCTGTTTCAGGGCAAATACTTGTTTCCAGTGCAAATTAGAGCTGTTTCCTAACATAAGCACATTGGACCTATATTTGATTAATGTTCCACAACCATGCAAACCACAAACATACATCGCTGTAGGAACAACATGGGAAAGCAGTCTAACAAACGCATCTTTTATTTCAATATCTGGATCACTTAGTTTTTCTATGACCACTTCAGCTATGGGATGGAAAAACATAGGATCAATGAGCCTTGCTTGCAAAAGCAGCTCCAAAACTAAAGCCACATGTGACCTCACTTTTGGCTCCCTGTCAAATGCAGCATCAAGTACTGAAAAAATAATATTTCCAACACTACCAATGTATTCAAATGCCTCATAAAAAACAGCATTTGCGTTTGAATTCTCATAAATAGGAATAAGATTCTCAGAGAATCTTTGGATCCATTCTAGGGCTACTACCTTAACAGCAAGAGGAGAAAGAGCATGTAGAGATTTAACAAGAATCGCAGCGTATTTTCTCAGATGCTCCGCAACAACAGTAGAATGCACATCCCTGAAGCTGTCATTATGGGCTTTTTCATCAGCAACATCTACAGAAGCTATCTTGTTCGTCTGACTTCTTAGACAGCACTTGCTCAAAAATTCAACTGCAGATAGCCTATCCATTGTCTTGATAACATTTACTTGCAACTCCACATAGCCCTGAATAGGTAGAACAAAGGGATCCAATTTCTCAGCAAGAAAAGAGGTCAATTTTTCTGACCTCTTCTGATAGATAGAAGCAATATCTGGTTGGATAATCAAATTGTTTATCCCACCCAAGGAAACACAAGTTAACAGGACTTTCAAATCAAATTTCATCAATGCAAAAAGCTCAGCTTTTGAATAGGATTTAGAACCTGCAACATTTTTCACATCATATCCAAGATTTAGAGTTTTTTTTAGCATGTCCCTTAACAGCTCCAACTCTTCTATCAGCATAGTCGTTGCCTGTTGAACAACTTCATCATTCCCGTGTTGAAGCAAGAAAACATAAGTGGCAGCAGAGCTTCCAGCCACCAAATGATTTGGATGCAAACGCAGCTGAGATATTGGTGCATCAAACTGTATTATTTTCTGTACGGATGATGAACTAAGGCCAAATTTCTGCAGAGATAATAACTGAAGATTAGTCTTTAAAACCCCATGAACTTGAAAGGAGGTAATCTTGTCAGCTCCAGTTTGAATGGTGCTATTCATTTCCAGGCTTTGAAATAGGATATCAACTGTACGGGGATAGAAAGTAGAAAACCTTTCACATAATATTTCTGCCAAGAGAGTCAAGCACCTCCACGAGTCACCAATCCATTTTGACCACCCAAATCTCCTTCCAACCAAAGATAAGCAACCCAACAACTGAGGAAGCATTTCACTAAGAGATTCACTAATTTGTTCGAGCAGATTCATTTCAAGCAATCCAGAAGCAGTGGACTGCAATACAGTTGAAAAACAAGAAAGCAATGCAAGCAACCTTCGAAAATCAGATGGAGTTCCCTGGCTGTCATCCTGCAGCAATACATCCATGTTACCCAAGAACTTTGACAATAATCCTAGAGAAAACTGCAGATTTCCCACCCAATGTTTCTGAAATTGCAAGAAACTATCCAAAATAATTCTTCTATCTGATTCTGCAAGGTCTGGTACCAAAACCCAACCAAGAAGAACATCGACAACATCAAGAAAATGAGGTTGGAAAATTCTAGAGAACTTCAAAGAAATTAAAGACAAAACACTCAGAAGTCGGTGCAATAAACTCAAGGAGGTTCCCTCATCCTCCAGAAGTCCTTGGGAAGCTTTAAGGATTGGCAAAACATATCTCTCAATCCCCACAACATCTCCAACACCAAGAAATTCACGTAGGCCTTCCACTGCAAGTTCTGTGGTGCCATCACCAGCACTAACATTACTAAGCAATGGCAAAGCCCAACCAATGAACCGATCAACCAGACTTGCAAGCATAACATTGTTCTGCCTTCCATTTGATCCAATAAGAATTGAACAAAGAACAGCACAGAGAGCTCCATAGGCAGTAGCTGCAGACTGCCTCACTGGATATGACCTGAATCAGATATATTAAGATAAACTTGTAATTCTGAAAACAATGCAAAGGCAAATAAATCCCTAGAAATAATAGAAACAATACAATTGTAAAATCAGTCATTAAACAAAATGTAAAAGTGTCTTCTTTCCAATAGTAAAATTCGCAGAAAATTGCAATAATGGAAAATAAGCCATACTTGTCAGAAAGGAGCTGGGAGAATCCCTGAGAAAGGAAAGAAGCAGAGTGAGCGACGAGGAGAGGGTTAGGAGGGAAGAGAATTGCGCGGTGAAGCGAGTTAATGGCGGCGAGCCGAGCTGAGTCGTCGTCATCCGAGCTGGAAGTTTTTGTGGTTGCGGCAGAGGCAGGTGTTGAGGCGGTGGCGATGGCGGTGGTGGTGGTGGGTGAGGCAGTTGCTGAAGAAGAAGAAGAAACTGAAGCGGAATCGTCGGTGGGGAGAGCAACAGAAAGAAGGGCAGCGAGTTGTTGTTGTTGATGATGGAGTCCTTGCATCATACTTTGTATTGCTGTGGATTTGCATCTCCGTTTACCCTGTACTTGGCATCAGCTACTTTGCCTTCTTTGTTGTTTTCGCCAGAAATGAAATTTGAAGAAACTTGTTTTTATTTATATATAAATGGATGAGTTTTCAATACCGACGAGATCATGAGTGATCATAGTAATATAAGTGTAAATATTAATTATGAATGATGATATAATTAATCATGATTGAGACTTATACTACGTTTAGCAATTTTCTTGGGGAGGAAAGAAAAAGGTCGGAGAAATTAAATTTTATTTTATTTTTTATTTGGTTGGATAAAAATAAAGGGGAAAAAATATTTTTTTTCTTTTTTTTTTACTCTTTATTTTTATTTTCCCTCTAACATGGAAAAAAAATATATAAAAGGGAAAATAATTCTTCTATATTTTTCTCTTTTTCAAATAATTGAAAGTTATTTTATAATTTTATTTTCCTCCATTATTTTTCTTACTCCCTTATTTTCCATTTTTCCAAATTTATGGTTAAAAATCACTTGAAGGTTACCATTAACATTAATTATAGAAAGGGAAATATTACATAAATCAATATTTTTGTATTAATTTCTTAACACAACTAATGTGGCATCATTTTATTTATCAATTTTTTTAAAAAGTATATTATATAAAATATTTTCTAATCTAATGATATTAAATGAGTTGAGTTAATAAATTAAAATAAAAGTGTTGTGTTGTGTGTGGAAATTTCCTCTTTTAAAAAAAAAAAAGGTTGACAAATCTAATGATCTAGATTAATAGGAGTCTGTTAACAATTAATAATATTTTATAGAATTGTATTGGTAATTTTTTTTTATTGAAATTAAAACTTCATTTACTTGGAGAGATTTTTAAATTCATGAATTTATCAAAATTTATAGATTTTAAAATTTATAAATTTTAAGAATTTTACCATTTGAATTGATTATAAAATTAATGAATTGATTAAAAAAACTTAGAATATTATAAATTTATTCGAGGCAATACTGAAATCAAAAGAAATTATTACAACCCCTTATATATATATATATACATATATATATATATATATATATATATATATATATATATATATATTAGACTTTCTCAGTTGCTGGTGGGAAATTAAAACTTTCGAAAGAAAAATTTTAGAGGGCGAGAATTTTTCAATCTATGAATTTTGATTTTTTTTAAATTGTCAGACGGTGAATATAGTCTAAATCCAACATTTTATAAAATCTCTAATTTGAAATTTTTCCTACCAAACTAGACTTGAAAACTTTTTGAAACTTTTCATTCTCTCTACAATTAAAATTTAAATTTCATTCTCTCTCTTCAATTATTATTCAAATTTTATTCTCTCTCTTTAATTAATATTCAAATTTTATGCTCTCTCTACAATTGATATTTAAGAGGGTGTATTGGATTAGGATTTTTGAAAACTTTGATAGGTTTGAAAAGTTAGATGGTATTTAATAAAAACTTTTAAATACTTTTAAAAAAGTTTTCAAAATTCAGTAAGTATTCAATTATAACTTTGAAATAGTCTATAAAAGTAAGGTGGTTTTCAAAAAGTCATAAACTTTTATAGACAATTAACTTTTAAATACTTTTTATATAATAGTATGAATACAAAGTCTCAAATATTTTCTTTTACTCTCTCTCAAAATTTCAACAGACTTTTTTTTAGGTATTAAAGTGTCAATCGCAGAGGAAAAAAAAAGAAAAAGAAAGTGACCTTGAATCTTAAAGAGTAACGACTGGTATTTCTTTAACCTAATATTATTTTCTTGATTTGTTTTTCTTATAGCAATAAATATCTGGTGTTCTAGATTTTCTGTTGTTAAATTATAATTTTAGCATTGGTCATAAATGATTTCTATTATTGAATATTGATTCACAAATTCTCGTTGTTAAGATTATGTATAAAAATAGATTAAACATTGATTGAAATTGAAATTTTTAAGTATTCTTTTATTTCAATTAATTAAAAATTTTTAATTGACCAATGAATTCTTGTCGTTAAGAAGAAATACATAGATTTCAAGTAATTATTGTCGTTAACCAATTTTTGTTTAAGAAGAAATTTTTCAAGCAATTCAATGGTTAATTTTATTTAATTAATTCAATGGTTACTATTTTATCTGTCGTTAATTGCATTTGTTAATGTTGGATTGTTAATTGCTGTTTAGAGAATATATTTTGTCTTTGATCAATGTCTATAAATATCTATAAAAGTCTTTTAAATAAAATCTATGAAAGTCATTGATAAATTTATAAACTCTATAAAAGTTATTAAAAGTTTACAAACTCTGTAAAACTCATTCATTTAAAAAAAGTCTATAAATATATTTAAAAATCCTAATTGAATACACCCCCGTTAATATTCAAATATTTTGATAGATTTTAAAAATTATGAGGTATTCAATCCTAACTTTTAAAAACTTTTTAAAAGTTAGGGTGTATTCAATAATGATTTTTATAAACTTAAAAAAAGTCTATAAAAGTTAAAGAGTATTTAATTAGGACTTTTAGATAATTAATAAAAGTATACCCATATTCAAAAAGTCATAGATTTTAATAGATAATGAAATTTTGTGGACTTTGAATAACTTTTTGTAAGTTGATATAAATAGGAAATCTAAAAAAAAATTTTTCACCTTACCTCAATAATTGAACAGACTTTTTTCTAGCATAGAAATCGTTCTTTACTAACTGAAAAGAGACAAAAAAGAGAAAAGTAATAATCTGGTATTTCTTTTGATATCATTATTGCACAATTCTATCGATTTTCTTGAACAATTATAAATAATTATATTTTTCTTTTTTCCTTTTATCTAAGATGAATTGAATTATTTACTTGTATTAATTTTTTTTTCAATTGTGATATTCATAATAGAATTTTTTTTCGTTATTGAATCACTATTTTCTATTGTTTAATTAGAAAAATCATTCTTTTGTATATATTATTTATTTTGGTGTCTAATTGTTTGAAAAATTGAAATGAAATACCAAAGCCTATCTCAAAAAAAAAAAAAAAAAAAAGGTTCGTTCTTCAAAAAAAAAAAAAGAAGAATTTATAACTTGTGCATGAATTGTGCCTGATTCATTTGGATTCTAAAAATATTTTGGATTCTTGTTTGTTGTATTCACCATCTAATATACCTTCATAATTTTGGACACATAATTTTAATATATATTCATAAAATATTTTAATTAATGCAATATATATTCTTTATTAATGAATATCCAAAATATCTTCATAATATATCCAGTATTAAAATATTTATTAAAATTATGAAGATATTTTGGATATATTCATAATTTTAATCAATAGAATATATATTAATGAATGTCTGATGGACACATAACTTTGGACACATAAAATATTAATAAATATTGTACTCACCGTCCTAAATATTTATTAAAATATTTAAGTAAATCAAACATTCATTAATATATATTCTATTGATTCTCCAAAGTCCAGTGTCTGATAAACAACATAATATTATAATATAACTTGTTTGTTTGTTATAATGCTTGTTAGAGCATCCCTAATGCACTATTTATATATGTTAAATTCTTTATTATAAAGAATTGTATCAAAAAATAAAACTCCACAAGACTTTTTATTTTTAAAAATAAAGAAGAGAGTTGGTTTGGCTCTCCACATCTAGAGAGATAAATAATACCCTCTATTTCTAATTTTAATTAATGCAATACAAATTTCTATGCATTTTATCTAAAATAATTTTAGTACTATTTATTCTATTGGATAAAGTTAAAAAATGAAAAATTAAAATAATTAATGCTTATGAGATAAAATAAAATAAAAAGCAAAATATAAAGTCTATTGGATTTAAATAAAATTTTCTATCCTTTATCAACTAGATGCTCTTTATTAAATAAAATATATTCTTTAAAATAAAGAACACCATTGGAGATGTTCTTATAACCTATTTGTTTATTAGACTTAGCTAATGAAGTATTAAAGAGAGGTGAATTGTTTACATGTACTTACTATGCATATAAAACAATTGTCAACATCATGTTGATTAATTGAGAATGAAGACCTTTTAATATTTTATTGCACGAAATATCTTTAAAGCATTTAAATGCCATTATCTTTTTAATAATATATGAATTTTTACTTGACCACAATTCTAATAGTTATAGAAATTCATGTCAAACACATGTTATAAAATGACCCAATTAGTTGAGTTTTTAGGTCTATGCCAAATATAACGCAGAGTAATATTACAAAAAAAATTAGTAATATTGAAATGGGAGATATAAACCAAGGAAATGACAAAGTTAAAGGAAAGTTGGATATAACATTTGGACAACTAAGAAAATAACGAGTTACTGAAACTCATGGTTGAGGCTGCGAATCGAGGTTGGTGAGATAGCAATGGCCTAATAGGTAAAGAAATTATTGAGAAAAAGATACTCCCTGTTTTGAATGGAAAACTTGGATGTGGTAAGAATTATTCTCAATATTTAAGCTGTTTGAAATGGTTTAAACAAAGATACAATAATTATTATAATCTTTTGCGTTATAGCTCTGGGTTTGAATAGGATCCTGTGATCAAAAAATTTACTGCTCTAGATGAAATATGGGAGGATTATTTTAAGGTAATTTTTTTATTTATTTGGTTGATGATTGCTTTTATTTAATTTTTATCTATTTATTTTTGTTGTATGTAAAACTTTATTTTATATATATATATATATATATGGGATATTCCTTAATATTTCCAATAGAGAAAACAAATATGATACCATGCAAGATGAATCCATTTTGAAGAATTGAAACATTTAACATATTTATTGAAACTGATTGAATCATTGTAAATGTGAAGGTTCTACAACCAACAACCTATTTACTAATACAATTTTTATTAAATCAGATTGGTATACATTTAAGTTAATTTTTTCTATAAAAATGCTTATGCTTTGCCAGGCTCATATATTGTTGTAAATGACATGGTTTACCATTATTAGCATTTATTACTATGAATATGTTTGATTGTGCACTCTATTATAGCTTTGGGTGTGAGTTGTATATATATTCGTATTGGTGTCATATCTATAAACTCATATGCTAACATTTTTTTTTTCTTGATCAGTCTCATCCTACTCATAGAAGCTATCACACAGACACTTTTGCAGATTATGAAGATTTGAGAATCGCAATTGGAAATGGGACTGCAATTGGGAAAAATGCAATTGGATTAAGGGAAGACACTAATAAAAGAACACTTGAGAAAGAAGAAAATAGAGATTTTTGCTTTAGATGAGTTGATTTATGATTCTAATATTGGAACATTCATACAAAATGATTTGCAAGATTCCTTGTACCAATCTCTATATTATGGATACTCCACTTTACCGCTACCCTCTGATTCCATAAATATGGATGTCCCTCCAGCACACAAAAGACGTAACAGAAGTGAGTTTGAAGGAAAAACTACTTTTTCTGAGTCTAACAATAATCAAGCAGATAATATAAACAAACTCACTCATTCTGTTAACAAGTTGGCTAAAGCTATTAAGTCATTTGATAGTAGTGAACACAATTTTTGGGATCTTATCAAAAAAATACCAGACTTGGATAAGCGTGCATGTTTCAAGGCACTTAAGTTGCTCAATACTAGAGCAAATAAGATTGAGTTCTTGAAAATGACTCATGAAGAGCGTTTTGAATGGATAACTTATGAATTGGAGCAGTGAAAGATGAAATTATTTAATTATGGATTTTATTATTTTTTTTAATTTTTAATTAGTAATGCATTTGGCTACTTTATGGTTTTTTTTTTTTAAATCATGTAAGTGACAAATTATATTATATTGAGATTTTATTAATTGCGTTTATTTTTATGTTAGTTTTTATGAATGAATAATGGATCTACTTTAAAACTAGTGTCTTATAACTTTCTAATAATTAATATATTTACACATAAATTTATTGTTTTTCCTCAGGTGATTCTATTCATACATCTTAAACATGAATGAAGATGATGAAGTAAAGAATCAAAGAATAGAAGAAGAAGAAATGGAAGAACAATGGTATGAAATTTTTAAGCATTTGTTGGTGACAATTCAAGCAATTGTATGTGTCTTGAATGAGCTTATAACTAGTATGTCCCCAAATCATGTCCAACATCCTTTATCTAGGCGGCCAAAAACTTCAAACAGATACAATTATATACATAAAATTTTAAATAAAGATCTAGCAGAATTTCGACAAGTATATATAATGCATCCTAGCGTGTTTCTCATACTATGCAGGATTATTAGAGAAAAAACACCCTTACAAGATACAAGATTTATTTGCCTCGAATAAATGCATGCAACCTTTCTACTCACTATTGGTCAAAATTCTAGATATTGCTTAGTTCGCAAAACATTTGGCTGTTCACATTTCAGTACTAGCCAAAATTTCAACAAAATTTTGAGAGCATTAAACAAAATTGCAATAGATATGATGGCTAAACCAAGTTCCTTAGTTCCAGAAAAAATTAGAGAAAGTATAAGATTCTATCCTTACTTTAAAGTAAGTATGTTATTAATTTTTTATAGTACTTTATTATTATTGCCACTTCTACTACCATTTTTAGTAATATTATTGTTGTTCTAATTAAATATTTATTTTTTATTGATTCAGGATTGCATTGGAACTATTGATGGCACCCATATTCCTGCAATGGTTACTGAACGTGACATTAGTAGCTATTGTAACTGTCATGAAATAATTTCACAAAATGTTTTAGTAGCTTGTAACTTTGATTTGAAATTCATATATGTGCTTAGTGGGTGGGAAAGATCTGCACATGATTCAAAAGTGTTAAATGATGCTCTATTAAGGAGTAATTAACTTAAAGTGCCATAAGGTACTTTTAATCTACTTATTGCTATTTCAATTTATTTTCACTTTGTTTTATATGTTTTTTATTTTTGTTTATCAGGTTTTCTATTATATATATATGTTAGGTAAATATTTTTTGGTGGATTGTGGATTTCCAAATCGACTTCAGTTTTTAGCTCTTTTTTGAGATGTTTGCTATCATCTTCAAGATTTCCACGGTCAAGGTCGTCATCCTAAAAATGCAAATGAGTTATTCAATCTTCATCATGCTTCTTTGAGGAATACAGTTGAGAGATTATTTGGTATCTTTAAATCTCGATTTACAATTTTTAAAACAGCTCCTCCATTTCCATATAGTACACAAGCAGAGCTAGTGTTGGCATGTGCAGGATTGTACAACTTTTTTCGAAAAGAGTGTTGTTCGGATGAATTTCCAATTGAACCAGATAGTGAAATTTTATCATCTCCACTTATACCAGTTAATCAAGAAGATTTTGAATTATTTGTTGAGACTCAAAAGAAACAAAAAAATACTGCCAATGAATGGAGGACTGCTATAGCTACTAATATGTGGAATGATGTTGAGCATGTGGATAATAGTGAACATTAATTTTTTTTTTTTTGCTTTTACTATTGTTTTAAGTTTTGTTATATGGAGTTATTTAGATTTTTTATGAAGAAGAAATCAAATTTTCACAGGTTTTTAGGTTCAATTTGGCACATGGAATTTTCAGTTATTTATTTTGGGTATAAAAGGAAAATCTATTAGCTAAAATAACTCTTTGATATGTTTTTTTATTTGGAATTAATAAAATAAATATCTTAATTATTTTTAAAAAAATTAATTAAAGACATCCACTTTTAATAATTATTTTAAAAATTTTATTTTTATTATATGACAAAAATTAATTTATTATGTCAAAACATATATATTAAAATCAATAAAAGTTGTCCAATGTCAATAAAAGTCATAAAAAAGTCTTTCAAAATAAAGTCTATAAAAGTCATTAACAAATTTATAAACTCTATAAAAGTCTTTTAAAATAAAAATCTATAAAAGACATTAACAAATTCATAAATTCTATAAAAATCTTTCAAAATAAAAGTCTATAAAAGTCGTTAAACTCTATAAAAGTAATTAAAAGTTTATAAACTCTACAAAAGTCATTCATTTAAAAAAGTTTATAAATATATTTAAAAGTTCTAATTGAATACATCTCTCTTATACTACGTTTGGCAATTTTCTTAGAGAGGAAAGAAAAAGAGGAGAGAAATTATTATTTTTTTATTTGGCTGGATAAAAAATAAAGGGGGAAAAATATTTTTTTTTACTCCTTATTTTTATTTTCCTTCTAACATGGAAAAAAAATATAAAAGGGAAAATAATTCCTCTTGATTTTTCTCTTTCTTCAAATAAGGGAAAGTTATTTTACATTTTTATTTTCCTCCGTTATTTTTCTTACTCCCTTATTTTCTATTTTTCCAAATATATGGTAAAAAATCACTTAAAGGTTATCGTAAACATTAATTACAGAAAGGAAAATGCTATATAAATTAATATTTTTGTATTAATTTCTTAACATAACTAATGTGATATCATCTTATTTGTCAACTTTTTTAAAAAAGTATATTATATAAAATATTTTCTAATGCAATATATTAAATAAGTTGGGTTAATAAATTGAAATAAAAGTGTTGTGTTGTGTTGTATTGTGCATGGAAATTTTCTTTTTTTAAAAAAAAAAGAAAAGTTGACAAATCTAATGATCTAGATTAATAGGGGTATGTTAATAATTAATAATATTTGATAGGATTGTATTGGTAATTTTTTTTCTTTTTATTGAAATTAAGACTTTGTGTACGTGGAGATATTTTTAAATTCATGAATTTATCAAAATTTATAGATTTTAAAATTTATAAATTTTAAGAATTCCACCATTTACATTTATTATAAAATCAATGAATTGATTAAAAAAAACTTAGAATATTATAAATTTATTCGAGATAATACTCAAAATAAAAAGAAATTATTACAACCCCTTATATATATATATATATATATATATATATATATATATATATATATATATTAAACTTTCTCACCTGCTGGTGGGAAATTAAAACTTTCAAAAGAAAAATTTTAGAAGGCGAGAATTTTTAAATCTATGAATTTTGATCTTTTTCGGATTGTCAGACGATGAATTTAGTATAAATCCAACATTTTATGAAATATCTCATTTGAAATTTTTTCTACCAAACTAGATTTGAAAACTTTTTGAAACTTTTCATTCTCTCTACAATTAAAATTTAAATTTCATTCTCACTCTTCAATTATTATTCAAATTTTATTCTCTTTCTTTAATTAATATTCAAATTTTCTATGATGGCAATGTGGCGGGGCAGGAGTCGAAAAACCATCCCTTATCCACATCCCCACCTTAGCGGAGAATCTCTGTCCCCATCCCTGCCTCACATGCGGAAACAATTCAATCTCTATCCCCACCCCTATGGAAATCCCCATCCCCGCGGGGATCCCCGTCCCATTTGAATAAATTTATATATATTTATATAATTCATAAATAATAACAAATAAATAAAAATAAATATATTTAAAAAATATTAATAGATTCAAGCCCATAAAATATCAACCAAACAAAATCAAAATGTAAATATTCTTAATACATTAAAAATTTTATGCAATTTTTTTAGTAAAATATTAAAAATTCTGAAATACCCTGAATTTTCAATTATTTTTCTAAAATCTTATTTTTGTGCGGAAAGGTATTATTCTATTATTTTATTTATTTAAGCAAATATTAAAGTTATATTTTATTAAATTATATATATTCATACTATTTCAATATTATATATGCATATTATTATGAGATATTATTATGGGTATTTGGAGAAATTGTATTTTGATATTGAATATTAATATTATATTTAATTAATCTAAATTATATTGTTAATTATATAAATTACCAGAAGTTTGGATTTCCATTATAATTACTATTATTATGAATAAATTTCATTAATTAAATTATTATTATGTAATTATGGTTTGTTATTATTATGATTATTATTGTTATTAGTATTATTATCGGTGTTGTTATTATTATTATTATTATTATTATTATTATTATTATTATTATTATTATTATTATTATTATTATTATTATTATTGTTTTAATATATAAGTATGTTTTAAGTAAATTAAGAGAAGGAGAAGAAATGGAGTGTTGTGATTGGTTGTGAAGAGAAAACGGGACCGGATTTGGAAGAAGCAGAAACGGGGAAAGAAAGAGAGAGGAGGAGAGAGAGAGAGAGAAGGCTGTGAGGCTGGAGGACCGCCATCCGACTGGCGGTGGGTTGCACCACCACCACCAATGGCTAGCCCACCGTTTGGCCATCTCAGAGGAAGCAGAGGCACTCCGATCGGGTGACGGACGGCGGCATACGCGAGGAGAGAAGGACCCATCAGCACCGAGACTTTAACTCCAGTTTTTAGTTGATTTCGGCTGCCAAATCTAGTAAGGCTAGTTTCGTTCGACTCCTAGTGGCAAAGGCTTCCTTTTGGTACCAGTCATGCCTCCGATCGACTACCGAAGGAAGAGATTAGCGTATTTGAGGCCGAAACTTTGAAGGCAATTTTCGACGAGACGCCGGTGACTGGGGAAGAGTAGTTGTGGTTTTGGTGATCCTGGCATTGAGGTGAGTCTAGTGGTGTGAAGATCGCCCAGATCCACCACCGGCAGCGACAGCGCGTGGCCGGCCGGCGACACTCCGGCGGCTGCGTGTGGGGCAGTCCAGCAGTTTCGTTTCGTCATTCCGGTGTAACTCTCGATGTCCGTATGATCAAAATTTATGAGAGTAAACCAGAAACTCCTTTATTTCAGTTAATTGAGTTATATTATGTTTAGCGGATTCTAGTTAGTAGTTGTTATGAGTTTGTTGAGTTTATTGTTGAGTTTGAGTTGGGAGGACCCAGAAGGGGTCGCTGAGATTGTGTTGACTGTTAAGATTGTTTTAGAAGTATTATATTTTTCTGTTGTTTTGGGTGGTATCTGAGTTTAGTGTGGTTCTGTCGAGATCGCGATAAGAGTCTCAATAGTTTTTATGTTGTGTTTGGATATGTAAGTCGTTCTTTTATGATAATATCCTTTGTTGTCCAGTGTCAGTGTTCTGGTGTCTTCCTAGTTCCAAAGGCTGCACTTCCAAGGGAAGTCAGTCAGACGTGTCATCAATTAGGTGAGTGATACTCTCTAATATATTATTTTGTTTTCATTTGCATCTGCATCTACTGTATGTATATATATATATGTATATTATGCATTATTATTGTATAAACGCATGTGACATTTGATTGTGAATGGTGAATCAATATTCTAAGCTGTACTGTGATTGTGGTTGACGGATGGAGATCGGGAAGATACAGTACCACCTAGGATCATAGATATGATTATGGATGTGGTTACTATTATGATTGTGATGATATTGAGAAGATGAGCTATGACTGGTGGATGCTAGCCAGGCCTGCTTATCGCTAGAGCCGTTATTAGTCGGGTCAGGGCTACTTAGTACAGACCAATGATGGTCAGGGCCATTGGACATAAGAAACAGATTATTAGATTCAAAGAGTCAGGATAGTGGGATCAGCTCCCCATATTGCGTATTAGTGTGGTACTGTGGACCGTATCTCATCCCTGCTTGATGATGTGATTTGTCTCTGTGACATAATGTATAGTATGAGTATTAGAAACCTATCTGTAGGACACAGTTTAATATATTAGCTAGTATCATTCACTGAATTGGACGCTCATTCTCGTTTATTTTGTTATTTTTCAGGTTAAGGAATGAGCCTGTGAAGGAATTGTAAACTGAATAAACTGTTAATTTCTTTTCGGCAGTAGTCTGTATTATTAAGTATTGAGAAGTGTAAATAACATATTCATAATTGTATTGGAATTATAGAACTCCGCAATGTTATCTTTGTTATCTGTATTTTATGTATCATCAATTATTATGTATATTCCAAGTTAAGAATTGTTTGTTAAGTAGAGTCTAGTAATATGATATTTGTATATTGAAATGATTGAGTTAATAGCTCAGAATGGTTTTGATTTTGATTTGTGTTGATAATTTAACTGGATTTGGGCCCATAGCCCTATTATGTGATTTTCTGTTGTCTAGTGTGTGATCAGACTTACTACGAGCACTGGTAGCCACGTGTATTTCCCGTGTCCTAGCGCCGGTCACGTACCCTCAGGTTCAGGGCAAGACAAATTCAGTATACATAAATATGAGAATACGTAAATAAATTTCTTCCAATAATTATTAATTATATTATGGGATAATTATGTAAGTTATTATTAATTATATTAGAAATAATTATGTAATTATATTATTGGATCCCCACATGGACGAGGATGGAGATTTCCGTGGGGTGGGGATTACACTTTTCATCCCCGCTCAGTCTCCACTAATAAAGAAAAAATTTCCCCTATTCCCATTTCTATGGGGAGAAAAATCCGAGAATCTCTGTCCCGTAAGGGGCAAATCCCTGCGGAAAACAAAAATTCTCCACTTCATTGCCATCCCTATCTCTCTATAGTTGATATTTAATATTCAAATTTCATCATCTCTCTTTAATTAATATTAAACCAATTCATAATCTTAAAAATTAAACTATATATATATATATATATATATATATATATATAATACTCTGGAGTGTACATATAAATAAACCATTATGTAATGACCATGCCACTAGAGTGTGTAAACATCCACATTATCAGCACGTTATTTCTTTATATATAAAAATAAAATTTTTTAAATTATAGATTAAAAATGTCACAATCATATATGCTCGCCACATGCCTTTTTTTCCTTATGATATTCTCTTAGGTTGCCTTTAGTGTTTAGTTGGTAGAATAAAATAATTAATAACTGAATAAGAAAAAATAAAATTTTATTGTATATAGTATTAAGAACAATTGAGACTAAAATTAGATATATTATAAAGATAATAATAATATTCTAATTAACTAAATATTTAATTTTTTAATAAAAAATCAGTATAGTAGATATTTAAAAATACTAAAAATAAAATATTTTAATGTATTAAATATTTATATATATTATTTAATCAATAAACACATTAAATTATAAAAAATATCAAATATTTATAATCAAACATAATATTTCTAAATAAAATATAAATAATTATAAGAAATTAGAAATAAAATATAAAAATAAAAAGTTGAGTACTACTCGTTGAATAAAAAATTAAAAATGAAGTATACATATTTATTCTACAATTTGGTTTAAGATATTTTAGAAAAATAAAATTTCAAGCTTATTAAAAAAAAATTTCGTTTTATATTTATTAGCCGGGCATTATGAAAAGTTATTTAGAGGGAAAAATTATTCATTCTACACAACTATAATAAAAAAAAGTTTCATAAAAAATATTAAAAAGGAAATAAAACTAAAAAAATAAACTAAAAATAAAACTAAAAAAATAAGTTTGTATTTATGTGAAAGTAATTTTGGAAATAAAGTATTAAATTTTAATATCCAAAAAGGTATAAATTTGTCCTCCTTATATGAGCAAAACTCAAATTGAGTGGTAAAATTGAACAAAATTCAGCTTTTATCTTGTCATTGTGATACTAAAAAATTATCAAATATTATATTAGTTATTTAGTGCTATCCTATTCAGTCTGTATACACCAACCAAATACAACCTTATCTCCATTTTTTTTTTCTTTTCAATGAACCAAAAATGAAAATAATAAAGTATGCCTCATTCATGTCTTATCCTATTACTAATTCTTATTTTTTAAAAATTTTTAAAATTTTATTTTAATTAAAATTAAAATTTATAATCTCATAATTTAAAAATGATTATAATATATCTGATGTGCATTTAACACTTTGTGTTTTGTACTTCCTTCAGGCTTCAATATAAGCTACGTATATATATATAGAGGGTAATAAAACTTGGATTTTTACGTGGTCCATGATATTATAAGAAATTGAAAATATACATTATAAGAGATCATAGACTATGGTTTTTTTTAAGTTGCATTGTGAATACTATGAAAAACAAGAAGTTGGCGTTTTGAAAGCAGCGTACGATAAACTTTTTATTGAGTTTAGTAAAATTCAGAATAAGTATGACAAGGTTTGCAAAATTCCCAAGAGGATTAAATCAAATGTTGGTGTGATTGGAATATATGCTCTAAGTTGCCAAAATCTCTGTATGTTTTTTCGGTCTTATACTTTGGAGAAGTTGGTGTTTTATTTTTTCTTACCATTACAGCAATCATCATTTACGTGATTAAAAAATTAAAATTGGAAAATTTTAAAAAATATAAATGTAGGAAAAAAAAAGGTATTAGTAATTATTAAGTGCAATTTTTTGATTCTTTGGCAGAATAGAATTTAAAACTTAAACAGCAACTTAACTATAATATATTTTGTAGTATAGAGATTCAGAATTTAAATCTACTCTTACTCTTAAATTTGTAGTTGTAAAGTTATAAGATGAAAAAAAAATTGAAAAAGGAAGGCATGGAACATCTATGTTATGAAGAATGATAAAAGCATATCTAAAATGATGAACCATTATTGCAATGGCCCATATGACCAATCTACTTATTGGAGTGATTGAGACTATAAAATGGTGGTATCATTTGGGATAAATCAATGAGCGCATGGAGTTCGCAAATAATATAGAATGAATAAAATATCATTTCTATAAAAATTAACATTTTATTCTCCTATTTATTTTCTTTCATTTGTTTAAGGCTTCAATTTAATTTTAATGAAAAATAAATAGATTTATTTCTAAAACTAAAAATAAACTAAACCATAATATTTAATTAAATGAATTAACAATAAAAATAAAGTTGCTAGGAATCAATACTTATTCACACTCAATTAAATAATTATCTATAAATTCTAAGTCATGATATGATTCAAATTATCTAATAGCATTAATTAAAGTCTCTCGAATATTTAACTAATTAAGCCAAAATTAAAGTAATCACAAAATAATTCAATTAATTATCATCTAATCAAATTATTTATAATTACCCAAACATGACTTTAAGCAAACACTAAGTATATCTAATAATCAATTATAATGTCTTATCAATTAGCAATTAAATAAGCATTTATAGATCATTTGCATTACCATTTCTTAATGCGTAACACAACTAAACTCATAGTTTTATGATCAAATAAAACTAAGCACGAAGAACAACAAAGAGCATATATTATAAAGACTTAGATTTTATAGATAATTGATATGAAATTATATTTCAAAGCATCAATCCCTAACTATAGAGTTTAAATAATTAAAGAAAAAATAGAATACCAAGAAGAAGAAGAAATCAAAATACAAGAAAGTAGAGAATATGAAAGAAAATCTCTCAATCTTCAATCTTATATTTCCTTGAATTGATCTCCTCCATTTCGCCAAAAAAAAAAAAAGAATTAATCTCCTCCAAATCTCTCCAAAACTTCTTTACGTTTTTCCTCATCAAACTTGATTTGCTCATATTCTATTTATAAGAGTTTGCTACCTCCTATTATTGCTTGGTCAATAAGTTCGAATAGATTAAAATCAACTTTGAAATCGTCAGCCTGTCACGGTCACTATACTTGTCATGGTCGGTTCCCAGTCTACTGCCCTCTACACTTGTCGCAGGCTCCCCACGTTTCAGCTTCAACTTCCTCTTTTTCTTTGTCATCCAATCTAAGTTAAAATCTACAAAAAGTCTTTAAAACCTTTTTCAAATCACAAATATAATATAATGCAATGAGAATAATCCTAAAATGAATCTAAATACATGAAATTCCTACTCAAATTACCTTATAATGCATGTAAAATTGACACATATCAAACTCTCCACACTTAAGACCTAGATTGTTTCCAAATAAACACAAGCATTTTCATTCAAAAACCTTCACAATCCAGTTAAACATCTACAATTTCATAAAAGCATATCAGTAATTCCCACAACTCAAAACCTTAAACTTCTAAGATGTGCAATCCCTAGTAATTCTAAAATCAAGAACACTTATTAACAAGGATAAACAAAAATTCTCACCTAAAGATTATATTCATAAAGGAAAAGAAAAAAAATACACTTATTAACCAAAAATTTACCAATCACTACCAAATAAATAGCTTATAAAACACCATTATATATTTCAATATCAATGGGGATCAACAGGAATCTTAACAATTTAAGATTACTCTCTGCAGACCCTCCTGTAGTGCTGATTCCATAGTGAATTTCATTGCTAAATATTCAGCCAGCAGCGCATTACATCCACCTTCCTCCTACTCGAACCAGCTAGGATTACTTCACCTTTCTTATTTCTGATAACAAAACCCAGGCCAATATATCCATCACCAAACAACATTGCATCTAAATTTGCTTTAAGGCAATTTCATCAGGGGGATCCATTTATGCTCAGCATTGTTTCTTGCATGACCTAGTGGAGCAACCCGGGCTTCCTGCCACTATTGCAAGATATCCATCACTACTGCCACTGTTTTCTCGTTTGGAATTTCCTTCTTTGAGAAAGCCATTTGATTTCGAGCAAACCAAATAGCTCAGACCATCATTGCAACTTTTTCAACTAAATCAGGATCTTTGATTGTGGCTATATAGTTGATAGAACAAAACTAATAAATTATCAATTGTAACAAAAATAATAAACTAATATAGTTGATAGAACAAAACTATCAAAGCTGTGCTCTGATAGTTTGCCTCACAAGGCAGATTCTTCTATTGTAGCTTTGCTTCAGTTGTCTGTTACATTACTCTCCATCCCGGTAAAAGGTTGAGTACAAATAGTGGAGGAAAACCAAAACCAAATACCTACCAAGTGATTTATTACAAGAAGCGCAACTACAAGAAAAGGCAACAATATCTAAAACTAGTTTGCAAGAATGATAAATGAAGAAAAAAAAAACAGAGTAGAATGTATTTTATCTAAAACAAAATTATCAGACTGAAATGAAGAGAAATTATAAGAGTAAAAAATGTAATAATCTACAAAAAGAATTTATCCTGTTATTTGGTTATGGGCTTTGCTTTCTATGAGAAATGAAATATTGGGAAAAACAAGGATTAAATTCATCTCTTAACTTCACTAGTCTTATTTAAATATCCAAAAATTAAAAAATAAAAAAAAATGCATCATCCGCTTCTTTCCCTCCACTATCAATCCAAACAATTGTAATCATCAACATATTCTTCCCATAATATGTGACAGCTTTCCATGATTCAAGGTGCTACTGCTCTCTGGACATATAGAAGCTCATCTCTTAGCATTTCATCACAAAATTACTTCTAAATTTCAGTGTTATTGCAAAGACTTCAAATCCCTTCTATCCATCTATTATTTTTCAGATAATTAGCCTTTTCACCATAAGATACCGATGCACATGAAATCATATGATATTCACTTTGCAGGGGAAAGAACAAGAGGTGCAAAATCACAAATGAGTGATGTATAGCCCGCTGAACTAATCATTAAATGAATTACAACTACAGAGAGCTGTCTCAAATGGTTTTTGACTATGAAGCACAATTTAAGGAGCTTGATAATGACTCTGCTACATGACACAATTAGAAAATTGAACACACAAGGAAACAAAAAAATAATAATAATAATAATAAAAATAGTTTAATAATAAGTTATCTCCATCAACCCAAGATTTCCAACACATTAACTCTCCATAGATCATTAAAAGAGAGAGAGAGATCAATAATTCCCATTTCCTCATTCTCATATTTTCTAATATCTTCATGAAGCTTGCCTTTTTCGTACTGTTTTTAATAGCTTCCACCCACATTTTAAAGCTTCGCATTAAGAACTAGATACATTCCAACTACCAACAAACTAGATAACCAAATTCCATATGATAAAGAACCTCAAACTCCAATGCCAAATGATTGGCAGGTCAAGATAAACTATGTCCTCTTGCTCAAGCTAGGGCCACAAGGTTTTCTAACTATGTCCTCTTGCTCAAGCTAGGGTTCCATGCATTTTTGGAGATTATATAAGAGGTGCTAACTTGTTTTTGGGCTTTTAGCCTCATCATGAAAAAAAAAAAAAATCCTCAAAATCCATATGTTAAAGAACAAAATGCAACCAACGAGAACTAGATGCTAGCGGAGTTGTCAACAGTACTGGAAGGCATCGAGTTCAAGTCAGAGTCAGAGCTAAATTTCCCAAAAAAAGAAAGAAAAGAATTCATACACTAAAGAACAAGTATTTGTGACCTAATAATCAACACAAGCAAAAGCAAGCATTCATATATAAATATATAATAAATTGTATATATAAAAAAAAAAATTCTCAGTTCCAAAATATAATCAATCGTGTTCTTGTAAATCCTTATAATACTAAAATCGACTATATCGCCATGACCAAAACTGAGACTGATAACAACAAATTCTTTATGACTAAGCAATTAACCTCTCAACTCGCAAAAAAGAGACAGTAAATAATTAATTAATAACGGAAAACCTCCAATTTCAGATTTAAGCGACGGCAATAGTTTGCTGCTTTGGAGGCTCAATATTCTTCTTCTTATTCTTCGATTTATCGTCGTCGCCGAGGAAATCTTCCATGTTGTAGATGACGGTAATGTAGAGAGAGCAGCTAGGGCACCGGGCTATTTCCTCACCGAGACGGAGATCCTCCTTGGTGATTTGAAATAAGTCGCCACAAGGACACGGGTATGTGTAGGCTTGTAACTGCTCGTTCCATTCCATGTCTTCTATCTCTACGTCGTCGTACGACATCGTTTCTGAGCTCTTTGTGTTCTTTTTGTGGGAACAGATTCTACTCTCTTTCTCTGTATTTTGGTTGATTGATGATCACATATGGAGAGGCGGTGAGTCGGCTAAGAGTTGAATGAACGAGTTAAAGGAATCGATATGTAGGGATTGTCTTTAGAATAATGTCGGTTTGCGAAGATGGTACTTCAGTTTTGAAAAAATTATAATTAAGCCCCAGTTGTTAAAGAAATTTTCATTTCAAATGTAAAATCCGTCAATATCAATGGATATTTCAACCGCCACAATGAAAAGAATTTCTCTTTTCAAATTGTGTCGTTTTATCCTTAATATTGTATTGACATTTAAAATTAAATTAACCTATGTGAATTAATTTGTCGTTCACCATTAAATTCTTATTTTTTTTCTCTTATTCATCCATACAAAATAAAAATATTTCTCTCGCATACACTTTTTCATCTAATTTTTAAATTTTTAAACATGATTAAATAACAATTTTTTATATATCAAAATATAATCTAATAATAAATATATGATAAATACATATACAGCTAAGGTAATAAATCTAAATTTAATTCCACCTCCCCTCTTAACAAATATTTCAGAAAAAAAAGAAATGAGCAATTGTATTTCATCTGCAAAGTTAGTTTTTGATTTAAAATTTATAATCGTTAAATTTAAAAATAGCTTTATAAAAAATTAAATTTTAAAATAATTATGAAAATACTTATTATTAATTAAAAATATCTTTTTTGATTTTTAAATATTTTAATATTTATATCCATTCACATAATTAATTATGTATTAAATTAAAATATATAGTTATTTTTATTAATATATTTTATGTGTAATATTAAATTTTTTAATAGTATATAATTAAAATTTATTATAATGTGTAAAATAATACTCTTATTTATCATT
The DNA here is from genome assembly GCA_947687605.1 of Reutealis trisperma. Taxonomy (NCBI): domain Eukaryota; kingdom Viridiplantae; phylum Streptophyta; class Magnoliopsida; order Malpighiales; family Euphorbiaceae; genus Reutealis; species Reutealis trisperma. The sequence goes on from CANTUT010000393.1 coordinate 2,406,587, forward strand.
TTATTATTTTATAATGTAACTCTAATTTCAATTATTGATTTACAAAGTATTCTATCAAATATGTCCATCAGTCATGCATAATGGTAAAAAGATGTGATTTTAAAAATAAACATTAGTGGTAAAAACAAAAACAGTTGAATTAACATCACTTTCATATAATTTCCTTAAAAAAAAAAATCCTTCACCTAATTAAATGATTGTTTTCGTAAAAGAAAATTATAGGAAGGAAAGGAAGAAGTTGGTAGTTTGGGTTTTTATATTTATTTTATTTATTTTCAAGTATTGAGAGGGGTAGGATATGGACTTTTTAAACCAGTTCTTAGTTCACATAAGATGACTAATTTAAATAAGTATATAACATATATCCCTTACTAGTTCCGAGTCAAAAAGCTCAAAATTACTTTAATTTTCGAAAATCTTATCATAAGGCAAACATTTAAGAAAAATAATTTTATAGATAGTTCATTTTTTTAAAACATATATGGCACTTTTTCCGTTACTTCATAATTATTTTGAAATTTGAAAAAGCGGCTATTCCAGTAATTTTTTGTGCCATGTGTCAATAAAGAGAAGCTTTCTAAAATCTTCAGTTTCTACACTACGCCATATAAATAGGATCTTCAAACTTTACTTAGATTTTTCTTTTACATTTCTCGTTTTTGCTATCATCAATTCCTATCTTAGTTTCTCTCTTACTTGTTACTATTTTCTCTATAACTTTTTGTCATTTCTTCTCTATTTCTCTTCTTTTTCCAAAGATTTCTCAAGTTTTTTTAGCGATTCTTCAGTTACAGATCAACTTATTTCAATGTGTCATTCTTGATTTTTGCCTTCCAACAAGTTAGTTCCTCTTCCCCTATCTTATTAGACTTTTTATTATTTTTTCTCTTTTATCCAGTAAAAATGAGCAATTATGTGGATAGCCAAAATAAACATCTATTTGGTGACTTCGTGAAGGAAATCTACCTAGATAAAGAAGGAGGTATTGGCAATATTCTTCCTCCTCCACCAATTTCAAGTTAAAGGCTCATGATTGACTTTTATTATCAGAGATTCTATCTCAAGGCAATCTTTGTGCTGCCACACAGCTCCGTAATGTAGATCCTTCCTTATATTTTTGGATCTCTTTATTTTTGTATTTCATGTATGTTTTATTTTTTCAAGTTTTGGTATATCTGATAATTTTGACAAAGTACTTTTGTAAATATTTGTAGAGTATTTTAAAGGTTTCAGGCAAATTCATGGTTCGCCAGCTCTCCAAAACTTCATAACTTGGACATTAGCGGTCTTAGGTGAGCTCTTCAAACTTGTAGTCCACCTATCCTTATTACTTTTATTTAGGATGAACTTCTTATCTTACTTATCCCATGGATACTACTTTTTTTTTTTTTTTTTCTTGGAATCTTGGGTGAACTTTTACCTATCCCATGAAGACTTATGACCTTTAACTGTTTTTTTGAGAATCTTGGATGAACTAATAGTTTGCATATCCAATGACAACTTATAACTTATAACTATTTTTTAGAGAATTTTAGGCAAACCAATCATTAGCCTATTTAATGGCAACTTGTAACTTTTAACCATTTTAAAAAAATTTCAGCGAACTTGTAGTTCACCTATCCCATAAGGACTTCTTTTTTTCACTATTTTAAGGAATCTTAGGCAAACTTGTAGTTTACCTATCCCATGACGACTTGTAACTTTAATCTTTTAAGGCAATCTTGGGCGAACCTTTAATTCACCTACCCCTAACGAAATTGTCTTTATCTTTTTAGAGATCTTGGGTGAATGTTAATTCACCTAACCCATAGTAAATTGTCTTTATCTTTTTAGAAAATATTGGGCAAACTTTAGTTCACCTATCATGAAAAATTATTTTTATCTTTTTAGGGGATCTTGGGCAAACTTTAGTTCACCTATCTCATGACGAAGTATCTTTATCTTTTTTGCCTACCTTACGGTGAATTATCTTTATCTTTATCTTTTTAGGGGATCTTGGGTGAATTTTAATTCTCCTACCCTATAGCGAATTATCTATCTTTTTAAGGGATCTTGGGTGAACTTTATTTCACATATCCTTTAGCGAATATCGATGAAGAACCATTTTGGTATTTTTTTATGGTGGTGAACTACTATCTTTCTTGACAATCTTTATATTTTGCAAGCTTAAATATGATAATTGATTTCGCGATCTTTAGTCTCATCACCCAATATATACATATTGGTTTGTAAAATTATTATTAATCTTGGAAGAAAGTATAAAATTGTAGCAATATGATTTTTTAATCAATTAAATACACATAATTAAGAATGAATGAATTAATACATGTGTGAATATAAAAAAGAATTTATCTTTTATTTTCTCATGTAGATGATCAGAATATTGTTTGATTAATTTAAGTCCATTAAAAATGAAGATAAATTTAATGATATAATACCATCATATATTCAATATGTATATTTGCTATGTATATTGAAAAATGATTGATCTCATAAATTAAAATATTTAAAAATTATGTTTTAAATGTCAATCCCAAGAATTAAATCAATATGATCAATAAAAAGTAAATTCTCTAATTAAGTAAACTAAAATAAATTTTTTTTATTAGTCTAAAGTAAACTAAAATGAATTTTTTTTATTAGTTTAACTCCAATGAGAATAACTGGCTTTATATCGTGGTTCGTTATTGATCATGCATGTGATTAATTAAGGGTCATTAGAATAAAGATAATGTAATTGTATCATAATTATTTGTGATGATAAAAATCATTAGCTTATATATATAATATGTTTCAATTTGTATGTAAATGCATTATAATACGTAAGAGATAGAACCTGATATGAAGTTGGGTATTGAAAAATTAAAAGCAAAAACAATTTAGTTGTAGACTTTTAGCCATTACTTCTCATATGATCTTATTTTCACCAACCATTGGATACAATAGTCATATGATGTTTAGGTAATAGTCTTATGATGTTTAGGGACGAGTTTTGCAATCACGACATTAAATGATATGGTCAAGACAAATTCCAATCTCTAATATATTGTCAGGTGATCTTTAATACATGCAAGGCATAGAATATTAGAGGGCTTAGGTGATATGCCTGGAAGACTAATTTGATGGCTAAGTTAGAAAGATTAAAATTTATGGGAATTGTAAAATTTAAAGTGTTTAGAATTTTGTTACCTGTCTTATGGAGAAAATAATATTATTTATAGAGATATCTTGAGGAGCAGATCTTATAAAAAATGGATTCCTCATGGCTATATTATAATAAAAAAAGGACTCATTCTAGTAGTAATATAGCAGGATATGAACTCTTTAGGTGAGCTCCTATCTCGTATAGGATGACCAATTCAAATAAAAATGAAATGATGACAACGACAACGACAACGACAACGACAACAATAACAATAATAATAATCATAATAATAAATTTTGGTTCGATTCGGTATGGACCTCAACTATTTATTTTGGTTCAATATCGATTTTCAAATTTTTAAAAGGTAAATTTTTAGTTTAATTCAATACGGTTATTTAAAATTTTTAGGTCAGTTTGTTTGTTTTTTTTTTTTTTTTTTCCATATATTCAAATTGAATTGAACCTAGCTCATGCTTAGAAAAAGAGATTCGATCATGGATTTATTGCTCAATTCATATATGCATTTATTGTTAAACTATGTCTTAGGATATATTTGATAATTCAACTTATTACTTAATTTAATATTTTCAATATTTATTAATTTTAAGATAGTTTAATAATATAAAATAATCACCATTTAAAATTTTCAATTAAGTCAAAAAATATTTAAAATGGTAAGTTAAAATATTTGATTTAAAATTTCTACTGAATACGTTTAACTATTAAATTTTTAAATTTTTTTTATTAAAGTGACATTTACACCCTTAGCATATTTTTAAATTAACTTTTATACTTTGACTTTTAGTTGTGCTAATTTTGTTCTATTTTTGTACTTATTTAAATAATTTTCTGTATAATAGTTATCAAATAAATTATTATATTCAATACTTAAAAAATTTCAATATTTATTATACTCAGTATTTAAAATTTAACACTTAATACTTTAGTATTTAATTTTAAATTTTACCAAACATTACTTTAGTGTGTTATATTTAATATGTTTACTAATTTAAATTAAAAGTATAAATAGGAGAAATAAAAAATAGGTAACTTAATGTGATACCCATAATGAGGTTTGCCATAGATACTTTGACACTTGTGGTTTTAAAATTTACACTTTTATAGTTGTTTTGGTATACGGAATTACTTAACTAAACTGCAGTATTAATAAATAATATTACGTTTACCATATATAATTCAAGTTGGACTTAATAATCTCAAAAACTTAACTAATCCATATGATAAGTATTATTTAAAATCTAACCCCTATGTTTTTAGTGATTCTTATATAGTAGGATTACTAATTCTATTATTTACGATATTTTATTTTTTAAAATAGTCTCATTTTTATTCCATTTATTAATCTATCTTACCAAATATAGAATTACAATAGTAGAATTACTTAATACTATAAATTAAAATTTTTATACCAAATAATATTTATGATAAGTAATCATATGGTTTAACTAAGCGTAAGATTCAAACTAATTTTAAAAATTATGAATCTGTAAACCAAATGGATTGTTAGAATTTGTTTTGAATGAATGTTAGTGGTCAGTGGTTAGCTGTGAGTGACTAGCGATTTACTATTAGCAGTTAGCGGTTAACAGTCAACAGTTTATAGTTAGTGATTATAAATGATGTAAAATGTTTGGTAAATCAACATTAGGAATTACATTTGTGTTATAAAATGACTAAAAAATATATTTATATTTTTATAACTAATATATAAAAAATTTTAATTGTTAAAGAAATATATATTTGTTTTATAACAATATCTATAAGAATTTTATTAAATATGCTCATCAAAATAATTTTTATATTCATAATTTTTAATATTATTTTTAAGATAATCTTAAACAATAAATTAGAAAGTATTTTTTTTTTCTGCGTTTTGTTGAAGAATAAAAAACGTTTTTAAATGATGATCCTTGTAGTAAAAAAGAATTGGTATTTTGGAAAATGAAAGGAAATCAAAGATTGTTTTTTAAATAATAATTTTAAACGCTAAAAAGAAAAACCAAAAGCTCACTTTTTCTTAGCTGTGAGCGTAGAGGGCAATGCCTTACAAATTTAGAACGCCAGCTTTTAAGAATTTAATAGCCTGTTTAGTATGTGAGATTGATTAACTAATCCTTAGGATTAGTAAATATTATTATGTTTGATACATTTAATAAGATAGAAATTAATAATCTTAAAAACTTAACTGACCCCATAAGATCAGTGTTAGCTAATATCGAGTTTCCCATTATCTTTAGTAATCCCTCTGCTGTAAGATTATTAATTTCACTGTTTACGAAATTTTAATCCCTAAAATAATATCAATTTTTTACATAATGTCTCAAAAATAGCCTTTGTTTTCTAAATTATTTCTCCATTATCCTTCACCCTAGAAATAAAAGAGAACACATTTTGTCTACTAATCTCGACAAAACACGATATTTATAAAAAGAGAGCAACCAATTGGCCATAAGAATGAAGAATGGACAAGGAAAATATCGAATAATTGATTGTAGAAAAGAAGAAGAAAATTGTCTTTTGAATGGTAATTTTATTATTATTTTGTCTAGTTTAATTAATTTCAGTATTTGGATCATCTTCTCTCCTTATGATTAGCATAGAAAATACAATCAATGATTCAAATATAGAAAATATCATGTGTTTATAATTAAATTTACAAATAATATGTAAAGGATTATTACCTAAGAACACAATTGATGCACTGCAAGAGAAAAGAAAAAGAAGAAGCGACGCTTTTTTGTTTTTTTTTTTTTCATTTGGAAGAAGAATAAATCAATTAGAGAAATAATAATTATATATATAAGGTAAATGGTATTTAAGTAATTGAATTATTTTCTTAATTTATCCTATTCATTAGTTTATACTATCAAACACGTGATTATAAAAAAATGATTATTTAATTCTATGAATTAACATTTGTTTACCAAATAAGATTTAAATTAATTAATTTTATAATTTAAATAATTCCATAATTATAACTAATTTTACGATTTATGAATCTACATATCAAACAAACTGTAAAAGCCGTGAGTCTAAAATATTTACCAAGCGCTTTTGACTTTTGACTGGTGAAAAGCGAACCGTACTCCACCGCTAACCCCACCGCAGCTAAATCAAATGAGCACTTTCTCTAAAATTTAGAAAATCATTAGATTTATATTTACTTTATCTTGATGGGATAATTATAAATTTAATATTTGAATTTTTTAATTTTTTTATTTTAATGTCTGAATAAAAAATTTTGCAATCATTTTAATCTAAAAGTCCATTAAACTATTAGCAAAAATCTATAGTTATTTTTTAGTGAGAAGTTGAAGCTCATAAAGTTTAGTCAATACTCAACCAAGATTAAATTAGAGGAAAATATTACATTGATATATATTTTTTCGTCTAAGTACTTAATTGTAAATTTTTTTTATCCTTAACACAAATAGACAATATTGAAAAGTTTTAGATACTAAATTTATAATTATCTCTATCTAAAAATTAGAAAATTAGTTTGAGAAAATTTATATAATTTTTTTTTTTTAAAATCATGACTTATAAAAAAAATTAAAAATTTTAAAATTTTTCTATATTTTCTTTAGAAATTAAAGAAAAATTAGAAAATTAAAACAATTAAAGAAACGCAGGTCGATACTCAATCCCAAATTGATCATTAGTATCAAAACTAATTTTAAAGAAAAGTGTAAAACTTTGAGGGATTAAAGTATAATAATGAAAAGATGAAACTACATTATAGTAAAATCTCTATATATTAATAATTTTGGAATCATATAAATTCTATCAATTTAAAAAGGTGTTAATTTATTAATAAATCAATAATTTATTAATTTATCAAGTGTACTCATAGTTCAAAATAATATTAATTTAATCAACTAAAAATTTATTTTGTTTTATAAAAATATAAATTGCTCTATTAATAAAGGAGACTAAAAATTTAAAAAATATAAACTAATTCATATATACTTGATTTACAAGTATAATTTAATTGCATTAATATCTTCAATATAACTAACATTTAGAAAAATAATAATAGATTCATATTTTAGGAAAATATAATATATAATTTCAGTGAATTATTAGTTTATAATATGAATAATTTTAGTGAATTATTAGTTTATAATATGAATGAGACTAAAAGATTATGTAAGATTTTTAAAAAAATTATTATCTTATTATTTTATCAAAATTATTAATTTAACTTATTAGTCTAATTTTGTACTAAAAAATTTTTATTTAATAAAAATTATTAATTTATAAAATATTAATTTGTAAAAGTTTTATGGTATATTTTAATATTTTGAGAATAAAGTTATATAATCTAAAAAGTCAAGTAGAGTACAGTAAGAAATTCATAATTTAACAAATAAAGACTAAATGTTATTGATAGTTGATAAATTTCAAGAACTTAAAATATTAGTTCTAAAGGAATTAAAGTGTTAATTTTGTCAAATTTATTTATCTTAAAAGAAATCAGTGGATTAAATAAAAAATAAATAATTTTGCTATAAAAATACATTCTGATGAAAAATTTTAGTATGTTGATATGTTTACTCGCTGCTGGAGAATATATATTTCCACAATTATTTTGTTTTTAACAAAATAATCTACTTTATATGTAAAAAAAAACTTTATTTTTCAGAAAATAATTTACTTTATTTGTGAAAAAATAATTTATTTTCAAAAAATCATAATTTTATTTATGTTTTTATAAATTAAACTATTTTTTAGTAATTATTTATTATTACAAAAAAATTTTAATTTTATAAAAATATGACTTATTTTTTAAAAAACAACAATTTAAAAAAAAATAATTTCGTAATTATGAAAAATGGTTATCTCATGAAAAATTATAATCTTCTTATTTTTTTCATAAATTAAACTTTTTTTTTTATAAAATTTATAGGTACATAAATTTAAAATACTATTTTAATTATTTTAGCAATTTTTATTTTTAATTAGTGAAATATAATAATATATTAACTTTATTATAATACTTTAACTTAATTATAATACTTTATATATTTTAATTTATATTTATTATTTATCATTATCTTATTGGTCATAAAAAATAAAATTTTATACTTTATTTTAAAATAAAATAATTTAAAAATTTGTTTATATGATACTTTTTATAGAAAAATTGTGATTTTTAAAAGAGTATTTTTTTTCTTAATTATAAAATTATTTTTTGTATAAAATTATTATTTTGTATAAAAATTATATTTTCTTAAAATTAAAAATTTTCACAATCAAATGAAATTATAAAAATAATTTAATTAAAAAAATATAAATAAAATTATAATTTTTGATAAAAAATTAATTTTTCGCAAATAAAATTATTATGTTTGATTTAAAACAAAATAACGAAAACACATCGGTGGTATTGCATTTAATTTTAGATCTGTGAAATTTATTTCTTGGCCAAATCGAAGGTAAAACAAGCGGAAAAAAAAAAAAGAGGAGGTCGAGCTTTTGTCTCTGCAAATATGAAGCAACTAGAGCTACTAAGCTAACGCCATTCTACTCTCTCTCTCTCTGCAATCAGTTCACAGCCCAGTTTCTTACCGTATAATATGAAGCCTTACAAAGTCCTAATTTCTCAAATACTTGCACACAATAAGCTCAAGCCCGCCACCATTACCCCCGCAATCCAACGTCAATCCTTTGCTCTTCTCTCTTCAACTCCAAACCCAAACACCGACCACCTACAGGCGGAGGCTCTCTATGCAAACTTTTCCACATCTCTCACCCACAAGGATCTGCTTAAGTCAATCCAATCTTCTCAGTGGCATTTTATCAAACATCTTGCTCCCAACTTGACGCCCTCCCTTATTGCCACCACTCTGTTGACTATATACAAAAAACCTGATTTGGCTCTTCAATTTATATCCCACATTGAATTTAAGCGTCTCGATCTCAAAACCAAATGCCTTGCTATTGCAGTAATCTCTCGTTTACCATCCCCAAAACCTACTCTGCAACTATTGAAACAAACCATCGGTAGTGAAGTTGCTACCATTAAGGACGTTTTCAATGAGCTGGAAACCTCCCGGGACCGGTTAAGTACTAAAAGTAGTATACTTTTTGATTTGTTGATAAAGGCTTGTTGTGAAATGAAGAGAGGTGATGATGCTTTTGAGTGTTTTGACATAATGAAGAAAATGGGTTTAGTTCCTAAGATTGAGACGTGTAATGATATGTTGAGTTTGTTTCTAAAGTTGAATCGAACAGAGACTGCTTGGGTTTTGTATGCAGAGATGTTCAGGTTGAGGATTCAGTCAACTGTGTATACTTTTAATATAATGATTAATGTTTTGTGCAAGGAAGGGAAATTAAAGAAGGCAAAGGAGTTTATTGGGTTTATGGAGAGTTTAGGGGTTAAGCCTAATGTTGTTACATATAACACGATAATTCATGGATATTGTTGGAGAAGGAGAGTGGAAGGTGCTCGAATGATTCTTGACGTAATGAAACGTAAGGGGATTGCACCTGATTCGTACACTTATGGTTCACTTATCAGTGGGATGTGCAAGGAAGGAAGACTTGAGGAGGCATCTATGATTCTTGAGAAAATGAAAGAAATTGGATTGCTACCTAATGCTGTGACTTATAACACCTTGATTGATGGGTATTGCAATAAAGGGAATTTGGACAAGGCTTTTGGTTATAGGGATGAGATGGTTGCGAGAGGTATATTGCCAACTGTGTCTACTTATAACTTATTGATTCATGCATTATTTATGGAAGCTAAGATGGATGAAGCTGATGGTATGGTAAAAGACATGGTAGATAATGGTGTAGTTCCTGATTCAATAACCTATAACATCTTGATTAATGGATATTGCAGATGCGGGAATGCAAAGAAAGCATTTAGCCTCCATGATGAAATGGTAAGTAAGGGCATTCAGCCTACACGGGTAACTTACACATCACTGATTTATGTTTTGGGTAAACAGAATAGAATGAAAGAGGCCGATGACCTGTTTGAAAATATAGTCCATAAAGGCCTGTTTCCTGATCTTATAATGTTCAATGCCTTGATTGATGGTCACTGTGCTAATGGGAATATGGATCGTGCATTTGCATTGTTGAAGGAGATGGATAGAAGAAAAGTTATTCCTGATGAAGTGACATACAATACCCTAATGAGAGGCCATTGTCGGGAGGGAAAAGTTGAAGAAGCTCGTGAGCTTCTTGAAGAGATGAAGGGCAGAGGAATTAAACCTGATCATATTAGTTACAATACTCTGATTAGCGGGTATAGTAGGAGAGGTGATATGAATGATGCCTTTAAAGTTAGAGATGAGATGTTGAGTATAGGATTCAATCCCACACTTCTTACTTATAATGCCCTCATACAAGGTTTATGCAAAAACCAGGAAGGAGAACATGCTGAAGCGCTCCTCAAAGAAATGGTTAGCAAAGGCGTTACCCCTGATAACAGCACCTACATTTCTTTGATTGAAGGGATGGGGAAAGTTGGTGACTTTTGTGGAACTAGTGATTCATAATCTATTTGCTTTCTTGAATCTTTATTAGAAATTTTGTGCTAAAAGGGATATTCATTTTTGCTTTCCATGGATGGGCATTCTTGTCTGATATTTTCATGATATGTCGCAGAAGTTTTGAGGGATTTAGTTCAGCAACCTGCAATTCCTAATAAATTTTCAGCAATGGACTGAGAAGCTTAACGTGGTTCATTGGAAAATATATATCTTTAGACGGTTTACCATAAGATTAGAAAATATTTATCTTTAGTTATTAATTTTAATTTCTTCTTTATTTGTAAATACACATTGAACTTCCTTGCACAACTTTGTATTTTAAAACTTGCTGGAAGCAATATATGAAGCATGATTTAAACAGCTTAAATATTTAGTATGCAACCGATATAATTGAAGGTAATAGGGGAAACAAACTAAACCACATGATTTTGTATATCCTGGAAGAACTAAGATGACTTCTTATTTTTTCCCTTCATTTTATTTCCTCTTTTTCTCATCAAATCCCTGTCTTAGGCTTTCTTTTCCCTTTTGTGGTTTTAATTATATTATGATATTGCTTTTGACATTTTGATTATTTAAGTTTAATTTTGTCAATTCAAAGTTCCTAATCAACTATCTTGAATGAATGCTGTTCCTAATCAACTATCTTGAATGAATGCTTCTAAGTATGAGATTAAAGAAAAGGGCAGTCATGTTACTGTTTTGTTCTTATTCATTCTGGCTCATATATGAACCAGGTTTTTATTTGCCTATGATTGTGGTCATGTGAGATTATTCCTGCTGGATCTATGTCAGTTCAACTTTAATTTAGCTTGCAGAGTACTCTTGCTTTTGGCTGGATCTATTCTGACTAGATTGCATAATGAACATGAATGGGAAATCTGATGGTGAGTCACATCTTTGTTTTTTGCTGGATATGATGGTATTTGTCTTAGCCGGGGAGAGGTTTTGTAATTCAGCATCATATGCTGGATGACTTATCAATGCTCATTTGCTTGAATTGTGCTAAAACTATCTTTGGATATTAGTTATCCTGTTTGCTGGTTTCTTCAAAGAAATAAGTTATCGTGAGAATTTTTTATTTAAAAAAAAAAAAAAAAAAAAAGACCTGCCTTTAGTTTGCAAACAGAAGACTTAACTCTACTAAACTGGGTTTCTATGCTTGGCTGGTGTAGTTTTTAAGAACCAGAACTAATCTTTTCATGTGTTGATAATGTCTTTGGAACATGCACAGCCTGGGTATTTTTGTCATTTGCCACATCAAGCTTTTTGGGGCAACTAGTGTATGCATCGTTTATGTGGCTTTGTTTCTGTTGTTGCAATGATGCACCCATTAGCAGAGAAAATATAAACAACAGGATTGCTTCTCTCTTAATGTTTAGAGGTCTGACATCCTAAAAGTCCCTCATTTGTTGGATCATATGGTTGCTTGACGATTTTCTGCTTCATTCGTCTAGGTGAATGTATAAGTTTCTTTTGTTCTCAGCATGGCTTGATATTATTTCAAGAGGAAAAATGAGCTCTGTGAATGTTTTATTGACATCATTATGATGGACTATTTTCTTCTTATGCATTAATAAAATTTAGATGATTTTTAGGAAAGTTAAGTGGGAAAGAGAAAGAGGCCAGTGTTCAAATGCCTAAATTGGTACGATAACTTCTATGTCCCTAACACAATAATGGACATTATAGTCTTTACAGTCCTTCCATGAATTTCTTTTCTGTGATTCTGAGAGGCTTCATATATTATGCTTTTCCTGGTGCTGTAAAACTTTTTAACTTTTTAAAGTGGAGTTGGACTTGAATAAACATCATCTTTTCTATATCACTACAATAGCAAGATAATATATTCAGAATCTTACTAACTTTAATGTCATATGACTGTTCAATTGAATGTGATTATTTTGAGAATTCAACTTCTTTGACAAGTGGGAAAATTTTATTTGCTATGCTTGGTCTATTGAAGACAGGTCACTCCCCCACTACATACAGATAGGTTAATCATATGGCCTTTAGAATCTTGGAGAGTCATGTCCTTTGTACATTACACAATGACTAGGTGGTTCAATAGAAAGCTAACTATAGTAATCAATAGAAGAATTGAATTCATATTCATTGATTATCATGACTTTGACATTGCTAAAATTTAAACTAAATCAGTGTTGTTGAACCAGCAACTTAGATTCTTAAAATTCATTAAATTTCATGGTCTTAAGAGTCAAGTGATTCTGTCAAACTCCTCTTCCTCTTACTGGGGGACCATGCTGCTTTTTTTATGTCCCCCCATTTTTACGTGCCGTGTCTTTTCTCAGTTTTATTTGTGGAAACACATGCAACATGCACTTAATTTTGAATAGTTTGCCAAAATGTTTGCTGCTTGAAATAGTTTCTGCTATTGTGTATTTGCAATTGCTTCAGGTATTTAAAGCATCAGATGGCTATCTCAATTGAGACTGATAAGTGAAACTTTCATGGGAACATTTGTAGGGCATTTTGTACCTGCTTTGGCTTTAATCCTCCTCGGATTATGGCACATCATCAACACTATCAAAGCCTACTGCCTGAAAGGCTCTAAAAACTTCACTGTAAAGTTTTGGTACCCATTTTATGGACCTCTTATACGACTCAAACACTTGGAGCTTTTCTTCACCTTATCTTTCTCCATCGTTGCAATTTTCATGCAGCTTTTAGACTTTCATTACCTCCACTTTACTTTCATGCTTGACAACTTTGAACACGCAACCATGTTTCTCCATTTTGCAATATTTGCAGGTTTCACCCTTTTTGCAGAGATAACTCATTCATCTGATATCCTTTCTGGGGTCAGTGGAATCCTTGCATCCTCTGTTTTTGGTCAAGAACTTTTCCTGCTCCATTTCCACTCAACTGACCATGTTGGACTTGAAGGTCATTATCATTGGCTTTTGCAGCTTATAGTGTTTGTCTCTCTTATGTCATCTTTAGCTGCAACATGTGTTCCATCCAGTTTTCCTGCAGCTCTTGTTCTTTCAGTTTCTGTTGTATTTCAAGGGTGCTGGTTTATGATTATGGGGTTTATGCTATGGGTTCCTGGATTTGTACCTGAGGGTTGTGTTACACGGTTGTCTGAGGCTAGCTCTAATGACATGCTTGGAGCAGTTGTGTGTGGATCTCTTGATGCAGACTTAAGGGCAAGAGCACTTGCCAATTTGCAATTCAGTTGGATACTATCAGGAATTATGTTGTTCTCTGGGTGTGTTTGCCTGAAATTAGCTGGAAGGTGCATCCAAGGAGGCCAGTCAACTATGTGCATCCAAGGGGGCCAGTCAACTGAGTATGAACAACTCTGCATTAGAGGTACAGATGTCCCTATAGCCATTGATGGCTTCAAGCAAGCTCATCCTTGAGATATTGTATTTATGCTGAACAGGACATATTTATGCCCATTGTTAGCACTTTGATTCCTGTAGCTGTTAAACTTGTCGCCAGTGCTCATCAGATATGCTCATCTTCCTGTGAGTTTTGGAGGTGTTATTGTCAGGCCGTCCAAAAGCCAAAGCGAGATTGAAACTAAGCCAAAGTGAGATTGAAACTATGTAGATACCTTCCAGGGAAACTTGTATGTATTACAGTAGATGTACTTTCTGGAATTGCAAATAAGGCCTGGCTGAGTCATTCCTGTAGTTCTCTCTAAACTATCTAGCTTGTAATTCTGTTGCTCTCATGTGTTATGCAACTTAGCACTAGTTAAAATATTGAGCAAAGCAATTTATGATGTGCGATACAGCTAAGCATTTATTTGGGATCCAAATATACTTGCTAGCAACAGCTTTACTTTCAGTTTGCAATATAATCTCAATGTTTCCTTGACGATAGCTTGTAAGTATACCTTCTTTATGAGCGACTCTTCCACTTGTCGTTGCTATTAGAAACATGATTATGGACATATGGTGATTGGTAGGAAAAAGTTATTAGACTCCACATGCAGAGAAGGAATATACCTTAAAAAATAGAGTCTGCTAATGATGTAGTTTTGGCCTAATGGTCTACTATTGCAACAAGTATAACCTTTGGCTTAGTATCCCTAAATATTAGATATATAACAATACTTATCAATAAAAAAACTATTAGATACTTACCAAGCAAGTGCCCTTAAATTTCATCCATTTCTTCAAACATGACAGAAAGCTTAACAGGGAAGAAATCTTGATCCTCCTCTTTTATGCTTTCTTTAAGCCTTTTTACTTTATGCTTCTTCCCCCTCTTCCATGACAAAACATCATCTCTTGCAGTATTTCATCATTTTTATAGCTCTACTCCTCCTATTTAGACAGTTTCTAGCAAGGCTTGGTTGACGATTCATTCCTGTGGTTTTCTCTAAACCATCTAGCTTGTGGTTCTGCTGCTCTTATGTGCTGTTCAACTTAGTACTGATTAAAATATGAAACAATTATGATGTGCAATACAGTTGAATATTAATTGAAATACAAAATATACTTACTAGTGACTGCTTTACTTTCAGTTTGCAATATTATTAGTTTCATGCCTGCATGAAGAATAAAGGTATTAAATACTTGAACAAACCTGTGTAGTGACTATATACCCTACATGTAATGAAGATGGCATTTCTGGTCTGAATTATTTACACCCCAAGATGCATTGTGTCTCTAGTTTTATTTGCTACTTAACATTCATAGAGCATTGCATTCTCAGGTAGTCTTGGCCTGAGGACAACCACTAGTGGTGTTGCTTTGGGGACGGTCATTCCAGGACTCTCGCTCAGATCAACTGGAGCATCTGACATTGTCCCCAATTCAAATCCATGAAGCAGCCGAGCCAGTGTCAGGTGCAGAACTTGGAGCGCAAATGACACTCCTGGGCACATTCTTCTGCCAGAGCCAAAAGGTAAATATTCAAAGTCCTGACCCCTGACATCAATACTAGCATACTCATTTAGGAACCTCTCAGGCTGAAATTCCGTAGGGTTTGTCCAAATGCTAGGATCACGGTGTAACTTCCACAGATTAACAAAAAGGCGAGTGCCTGCTGGGATGTGGAAGCCGGCTATGGTACAATCCTCCATGGCTTGTCTGGGTACTGAAAGTGGAACAGCAGGGTATAATCTCAATGTTTCCTTAACAATAGCTTGTAAGTATACCAGATTCTTTATGTGTGACTCTTCCACTTGTTTGTGCTTTCCTACGCAGATTTCAAGCTCATCTTGAGCCTTTTTAAGAGCATTTCGGTTGTCTAATAGCAAAGATAGTGCCCATGTAAGAGTAACAACCGTAGTGTCGTTGCCACCCAAAATAAGACTCTGCAATTCATATAATTTATCATATTATATAAGATGATATCTTGCATTATAAAATAAACATGCAACTACTGGAGAGATAAACCAAAAAATTCCAAATTTCCTTTGGATATTGTGATAATTTTGAATTAAATTGAAATTGAAAATGTAGGAGGTGAGAGATTTGGGTCTAATCATAGCAAAAATGATTAGCACTAGTTGCCTGGATGGTTGGCCCTTTATTACTTATATGGTTTTGATTATTTTGTAATTTTTAGACATGGTTATAAATCTCCACCAGACATATGACAATATATAGGAAATGTCACTGGCAAACATTACACTACCACAATAAAAAAGATTAGATTACACATGCATAAGGAATATATACCTTAAAAATTAGAACTCTACTAATTAAGATGTAGTTTTCGGTTACTATAGTGACAAGTATAACAATATTAAAATTGGGTTAATATCACTAAATACTTAATCAATATAGAGCAAAACATGTCAGTAAAAAATTATTAGACGCTTACGAGGCATGTGCCCTTAATTATAGTATCAGTTTCATCAGTAGAGATTTTGCCATCATCCATGGCAGAAAGCATAACATGGATGAAATCTTGATCCTCCTCCTTGATGCTATCTTTGAGCCTCTTTTCTCTATGCCCCTTCACCCAATTCCCTAACACACTATCAATCTCCCTTGCAGTCCTCTTCATTTCACCAACATATCCCCTTACCAAATCCAACCAACCCAAAATTGGAACAGCATCAGAAACCATTAACATCCCTAATAGATAGAAGAAATCCTCTAAAGCTTTAGAAAATTTCTTCGATTCTTCATCTCTGATTCTATGACTACCAGAAAATCGCTTCCCAGCAAGCTCTTTCAATATTATGTTCATTGTCAAGTCCTCAAACTTGTCTTTCATTTCTACTACTGTGCATCCTCCATGGTTTACTGATTGCTGATACAAGTGTTTGATAAATAAGTTAATTTCTCTGTCCCTGACGTGCTTGAGCAACTCAAGCCTGCGGTTTGAGAGGAGTTCAACCACGGCTAGTTTCCTTATATCACGCCAGTATTGCCCATATGGTGCTAGCCCAAGCATTGCACGATCATAGCCCATGATTTTTGCTGCTAAAGATTTTGGACGTGTAAGAAAGACTTTATCATTGATAGTGAAACATTCTTTTATCACTTCCCAGTTGCTCACGACAACTGCTCTATGAATTCCAAGACGGATAGAGAAGATTGGTCCAAGCTCATCAGCCATGGAGCCAAATGTTCTATGAAGTAGCTGGTTTGATCTACCAAGAAGATGAAGGTGACCAATAACAGGCCAAGATCCTGCTGGTTCTGGTGAGTTCTTGCCATTTTTCTTGTTTTTGGCATATTTTATGGCCAGGAATATAGGGATTACAGCAAGAAGTGCATACAAGAAAATGTGTTGTAGTTGTAGATAAAGGAAGAATTCCATATGTTTTTCTTCCCTTACCAGAAAAAAAATACCCATTACTATTTACCATGTTCATGGCTCTACTCTATCTATATAGCTAGTTTCTTGGAATTTCCTGCTTCTAAAGTCTATACTATGGTCCCAGACAGACAGGATACACTTGTCTGATAATGTTAAGGATAGAGTAATGACAATTATTTGCCTATCGCAGTAGAAATTGGACATAGAATTTCCAAGTGGTAACATCATGAGATAAGGGTGGATTCCTAATAAATAAATTGAGGCCACACAAATATAAAACATAACAGTATTTCTCAAATCAATTCTATGAGTTTTCAAGGCTTCATGCTCTTCTTAGAAATTGACAACAAAAGACAAATACTTTTCTTTCCCCTTTTAAAAAATGCACATCAAATAGATATTAGACATATACAAAACCAGAAACAAAATTCCTGTTTCTAAATTGTTTATACAGTAGTTTAATATATTCAATTTGCTATATAGTTTTGTTTAGATATCCAAAACAGTTGAGTAGTTCCACAAGAATTTGAATAACAGGAAAGATGCAACAAAGAAATAACTAAGAAACCAATTAACCACTAAGCTGTTGCCATTCTTTTTATGACCAAAATTAGAATGATTGCTTGTGGCGACTAACATTTCAATTTGCATTATAAAACATAGCTGTATTAATTCTTTTGATATATCAGAAGCTAAAGCAAGAAATATATATATATATATATATATATATATGGTTTTAATGATTACTGCAATATTTACCTATCGATAGATATTGATAGTTTAACCGTTGAATTCAAATTGAACAGTTCTTATTAATTTAGTATTTTTTCAATAATAATTATGACAATATTAACTTTGAAATTATAACTCTTATTAAATTTGTCTTTGAAGAGCATTAAATGTATTACTTTATGATTCAAAAAATGCATTACTTTAGAAATATTAGTCATTTAATTTTTTTTATATACTTATTAAATGCATTATATGAATAATAATATTTTTAGAAATTGAACTTATGGAAATTGATTGATTGAATTTAT
Organism: Reutealis trisperma; assembly: GCA_947687605.1. Classification (NCBI taxonomy): domain Eukaryota; kingdom Viridiplantae; phylum Streptophyta; class Magnoliopsida; order Malpighiales; family Euphorbiaceae; genus Reutealis; species Reutealis trisperma. The sequence continues at coordinate 2,425,060 of CANTUT010000393.1, forward strand.
ATATAGTTTTTTTTATTTGAATTTCATTGCATTTATACTAATGATTATAAAATCAAATTTAAGCATATGAAAATTAAGTATCAGATTAGATAAGGTTTAATCATGAATAATTTATTAGCTAGATTAGAAACTAGCAATTGTATGTAATTATAAAGATGAACATAATCAGGCTGACTTCTACACGAACCCAACAACCAACAGATGACTGCACACATTTCATGATGCGATGCTTCTACATATTATCAAAACGTTGTAAGAAATGCAACATGTGAATCTTGTTGGTTTGCACAAAAAAAAAAAAAAAAAAAAGAAGTAAATTTTAGTAATATGTTTATTTTATAGAATTAATTATATATTTACAAACGCTAAAACGACTAAACTAATAAAAATAAAAATTACTAAGTTATAAATTCATTTTAGATTTTTTTTAAGTATGTGCTGTTTTATTGAATTTACTTAATTTAGTCTTGACCAGGTAATAAATGTATTTAAAAAACATGTTAAAATTATTAGAACAGCTAATAATTTGCTTGATTAGGAGCAAATCGGGTAATAATTTTATAATATTATTAAGTTTGTACATATTCTAGTAGTAATTTAAATTATATCAAATTGAGAATACGGAATGGACATGGTAAATGTGACAGTACCACTTAACAAATTCATTTCTAATCATTATATTCTAAAAGAAATTTACAAACATTAGTGAAGTCACTACTAATGAAATAATCTATTATTAGGTGAAGAAAAAGTGGTAAAATCTAGACCAATCGAATAAATATTAAAATTTTAAATAAAATATTAATATTAAATGAATATTTGATATACACGACAAAAAATGAGTCCTATTTGGATATGTTAAGGATTTAAATCGGAACCCACTCAATTCCAAATAAATTTATTAAACAGGTTCTATTAGAGTATAATGGGATTAAGAATTTGAAAATAATTAACTCGTTAGTAATCCAATTTCTTAAAACCAACTTCATAATAAAAATACAACTAAGAAAAATTATATAAGTCAACAAATATTCTAATCAAATGAACACCAACCCAAAATATGAAAAAATAAAAAATAAAAAAAAATAAGGTCCAAAATCGAGTTTAAAACAAAATTTTAGTGCAAGTCTTATAACACAAATTTATGATATTTTATTTTTAAGTCTTTATATATTAACATTTGCTAAAGTATTTTTTTTTCTACATAATATAGCTAATCCAATTAAAAATTGCTAATTGAGATGATTTCATTTTATTAATTAAATCAATATTAATATAAAATTTCAAAATGAATCGTAATAATGAATGCTAATGGTAAAAAAAATAAAAGGAATTTTCGCAATTAATGTTAATGATAATCTATTAAAATTGTTACAAGAATTAATCTTTATCATCATTCATAATTAATGGTTACACTAATAATTATAATTATTGAATACTTATACTAATTTTTATGATAGTTACTTATAGAGATGTAACTATTGAAAACTCATATATATATATATATATATATATATATATATATATATATATATATATATATATATATATTTCATGACTCATACTTAGACATAAACATGTCTCCCAGTGTGAATTCTCAATTTTACACCCTCAGCATTCAACCACAATCTTAGCATTTACTGAATTTAATGTATTATGCGGAGCTATTATGGTGGTCCTACCCCGAAAGAAAATTTTTTTAGACTTCATTTACATTGCCACCAAATATCCAAAATTTTCAAACTTCATACCAATAACCAATTTCTAAAAAAAAAAAAAAAATTGAGAAACATGCTAGTGTCACGTGGCATGCCGCATGGCAAGTGTGAGGTGCAGTGTCAGAGCTGTGCGGCGTCGCATGCCCCTTATGCAGCATGCAACAAGAACTTGATGCGGTGCTGCACAGGCCTGGTGCCTGCGGCGCCGCACCAGGTTTTGCTAGCTTCTGATTCCTGTGAGTCTCACCTGCTCAGAAAATGATCCTTTTACCCATTTCAGTTTAATTTTTAGTGATTTCTAGCCCTACCCCTCATGGTTTTTTCATATTTTCATTACCTAAACTATCCTCATCCATTTTTCCTATAAATATCACCCTCCACTTCTCATTTCTTCACATTTTTTGAATTTGAGTAGATTACTATCCTCAAATTCCTCTCTTCTTCTCCCTCCAATCACTCTCTAATTAATTAATTAATCTTTTTAATTAATTAATTACCTCATCCTAATCAAGTTAATTAACCTTTTTAATTAACTAAAACTGTTTTTTAATTAATCACTCAATTAATTAATTAATTAATCTTTTTAATTAATTAATTAATCTCTCAATCAATCAAATCACTTGGTCCCCATAAAACGGAATTTCGGTCTAATAAAATCCTCCACCCACTAAAAGTCAAGGTATTAGTCTTTTTCTCTCAAACCCAAATCAAATCAAATCAATCAATCTGATCAACCCTTAAACCCCTTTACTTAATCATAGAATGAATTATATGGGTTTTGATTCTCATTCAATGAGGTACGTATGGACATTTGGAATCTAAATCTAAATCTCAAATCTAAATCTCAATCAGTCCCCTTTCCCTTTTTTATTTTTCTAATTAATTTGTTGATGTTTTATTTTCATCATGTATTCATATTATACCATATTTATGTATTTTCTTTAATATCATTTCATAAATGTCATTCATGAAACTCAATTTTCAAGTTAAATTAAACTTAAGAGCCAAATTTTGATTATTTAAAATAAAAAACCTAGTCCCTGAACTCAATCTGATTTCATGCTAGTGATTTTATTCATGGGCAAATTAAAGTAAAAAAATTAATGAATTGGAGTCAAATTGGGTTTTTCCTTAATTTTTTCAATTAAAAAAAATTAAAGTGACGACTCCTAAAATCATTTTCAAAATTAGCAAATCCAAACCCGAGAGTTCCATTGTGTGTCTAAATCCGAATGAGCATTCCGGTTCATTCTAGCGGACCGGGCCGGTGCTCGGACGAGATCTCACACCCAGTCACGAGCTTATCAAAAAGTAAAAGATATTACTTTATTAAAAGAATATAATGAATTATAAAATAGGTGTGAGCTAGTTGCTTTAATAAAAGTGTATCAATGTGAGCTATAAAATAGTTATAGTGGAATATAACTTTAATTATTATGTTATTTTAATCATTACACTTGTCATCTTGTAATAGTGAGTTCATATGTTAAAAGGAGATAATGAGTTCAGATATAATAGTGAGATGTAACTTTAATTATTATATTGTTTTAATCATTGTACTCTTTACTTTGGCAAATAAAAAAAAAAATCATTGTACTCTATTTTGTATTCTGAGCTCATATCCTAATAAATTCTACTCCTATTTTCTTACCTTCTTCTCCTAACTTTAAGAAATCTGTTGGTAAAAAGATAGATTTTTTTTTTATAAAATAAATTACCATCTTGAAACTTGCAAAATCCAAGACATTTCTTTTCCTTTTTTAAATTCGTATGATGCATTATCTAAGTTTTCTTGGACTCGCAGTATTAAAACTATATATATATATATATATATATATATATATATATATATATATATATATATATATATATATATATATATATATATATATATATATATATATATATATATATATGTCATTCTTTAAATTAAAGTCTTTATCTCACACACAAAACAAAAGAAGTTTCAATTCTAAACAATTACTACATGAAGATCAAATCACAGATGATCAATCTTATATCCATACCAATAAAATATCTCTTTTACAAAAATCTCCATTGATAAAATATTCTGATAAATTAGAGAAATTCACTCCAACTAAACATAAAATACTGAAACTTTCAAAGCAACATTAGCATTCTTTAAATGAATCAGCTCAAAGAGACACACATCTCCATCCCCCAAACAGTTGTCCCTAAAAAATTTATCCCATCCACTTCTTAAACTCAAATTCCTACCTCTCCAATACCACAAAGATTTTACTATCCATTCTTTTCCATCACAATCCTCAATTTTAATAATCTCTAAATCACGATGGAGATACTTTCTTGCAAATGCTGCTGGCACAATCTGCAAAATTCAAAAAAAATTAATAACATCAGAAATTAACATTGAAATTGTGAAAATCAAAGAATGAATTTAACTAGTTTTATATATACCATAGTGTTATTTGTTATATTATGTTCCCTCAAGACAACCAAAAAAGATGGATTTTTTGGCTTGGTTTTTCTTGCTGCTTCCACTGCTGCTCTGCTTTCTGGGGATATTTTGATTAATGTTTCATTAAATTTTGAACTTGTACAGATTTCCATTTCTTCTTGACATTCCTTTGACAAGCCAATTTCATTTGCATAATAATCGCAATAATGATTAGATATTTACAGACTCGGAAGGAATCCTAATCAGAGCCTAATTAATAAAAAAAATAAAAATCACAGAAATACAAAACCGTTGTTCAAGCCATTTGAATTCAGAAAGAACTTAGAGTCCCGTTCCATCTTACATTTTTTTCCTTTTTTCAGGAATTCTTGCTGAAATTTTCTCTTCTTTTTGGAAGAAACATTTTTGTTAACAGTCTTGTTAATTCCAAGATTGCCAGTACCAAAACTAGGCCTAAACTCCCTTTTCTTAAATAACCAATTCCTAGAGTCCTTTTTCTTAGATGATCAATTGCTTGTACTTGAATGTGGATTGTAACCCAATTTCTCAAATAAAAAGAATTTTCGCAATTAATGTTAATGATCACCTATTAAAATTGTTACAAGAATTACTCTCTATCATCATTCATAATTAATGCTTACACTAATTATTATTATAATTATTTAATGCTTATACTAATTTTTATGATAGTTATTAATGGAGATGTAACTACTGAAAACTCATATATATATATATATATATATATATATATATATATATATATATATATATATATATATATATATATATATTGTAATACCCAGGATTTCTTTAGCCGACTATAAACAGTAAAGATGACATGATAATGTCCATATACCGTATCATTTAAGATCCTCTTACTATACTAAGAACCCTAAGAACATCACTAGAAGTGAATGTAATGAATAATATGACAATAAGTAAGGAAATAAGTCAACATTTGATACATGCTTTCATGACAAAATGAAAGTCAAACCGAGTTTGACCTAATGGGACTGTGTTAGCTAGTTATATGAAATATGAATCTAAAGTGCTAGTAAATGGGTGTTCACATCTCCTAAGATATTGGGAGGTGATGATAATGATATGAGAAATTGAATTCAATTAAATTCCAATAGTATAATGGAGGTCAAACTTAGTTTGACCCAATGAGCTTGTGTGATACCAATGCTAGTAAAGAGTTAGTAAATGGGCATTATGATATGTATAGAATTTATCTAATAATGTTTAGAGTGTGTAGTGATATTAGAATGTAGAGATATGCATACTACAGTGAAAGAAATAAATTGAAAAATGCATAAAGTCACCAAGTTGAAATGTGCATATATGAGTTTATTATTTGGGCTCTTGAACCCAAGGCCCAAGCCCAAGTATGGATGGCCCATTAGAGTTCACAAATTGGTGGAGCTTAACTCTACTAGGGTTAGAATATATTAACTATGGTTAGAATGGTGAGTAATTGGGTTAGACATCAAAAATGATTATAAAGCCACCATATTTGACTAAGTCCACTTCTTAATAATGGTGGAAATCTCATCTCACCATCATCATTGTCCAAGTTCATTATTCTTCATCATTATTTATGCTAAGTCACCATCCACCTAAGAGTGATCTTAGCCATCCACTTTGATTTATCATAGCCATCCATCTTGATTGAATCATAGCCATTGAAGTTGTAAGATTAAATCACAACCATCTATTTCCTTTCATATAAGTAAAAAGATGTCAATTTCTTCTCATTTAGCAAACTCACCACCAAAAATACAACTCCCATCAAAAGAAAAACCTCTCAACTTAATCATCACTCAAGGATACCAACTATGGCTTCCAAGGTGAGAATTTGTGCTTATTTGTTTCTTTTATTGTTTCTAACTTGTACCTTTGGTATTGATTGAATTGGTTTCTCTCCTTTTCCATCTTTATGGTTCGGCCAAGTTAAAGAAATTCAAGGGGGAATTAATTTTACATGTCCCATATTGAAAGATGAGCATTGAAATTGAAAATTTGAAGGGATAAATAAGTGAAAATTTGCAAGGAAAGCAAAAGTACACAAAGAAGGAATTAGGAATCTAGGTTCGGTCTAAATAGGAATTATTGAAGGGAGGGTATAAAAATTTATTTGGCAATTTTCTAGGTTATTTTGGATATGGAATAATGATTTGGAAGTGTCAAATTGGATTAAAGAGGCTTGGTTCACTCTAAACAATTCATGGAAGCATAAACCTAGCTAAAAAGGAGAACTATGTATTATAATGTTAGTTTTGATGTTTGATTGATCATATGAGTTTTATATTATACTAGTTTCATATTTCTATGATTAATTTGAGGATTTGAAATGGAATTGTAGGTTTTCCCTAAATTCTAGGGTTTATGAAAAATTTAGGATTTTGGGAATTTGACTTGGATTTATAAAATTAAAGGGAAAATAAAGATTTAGAATGGTGTCATATGAATTGTATAATGTCAATTTTGAAATCCAATGGGTAGAAATGATTTACTCTAAAATTAGTGAATTAGATTCATTTATGAAATTGATGATGGGAATAGTATTGACTCTAGTGAATATTGGAAATTTCTTAGTTGATTGGAATTGACTAGCATGAAAATGGAAAAGTAAAATTGAGAGGAAGGGAATTATCTTTCCTAAAATTAATAGCTTTGAGAAGAAAATGTTAAGTTGATGATAAGTATATATATAGTATATTATATCTTGACTTAAAGTGATAAGTTGTAAATAAAATAAAAGTGTTAGTAAAATAAGCTAAATTAAGTAATGTGATAATGAGGAAGTAATTGACATGTGATTGGAATGCAATGTGTAGAGTCTAATAACAAGGTCAAGGGTAATGTCTAAGAGTACAAGAAGCACCACTTGTACCAAAGTCAATGTTAATGGAAGCAAAGGAGTCCAAAGTGAGTACTTAATAATATAATATACCTTGTTTCATATACTTGAACCTTTATTGTTCCAACCCTAATGGTTGAATTATTTTTATGCCTTAAAAAGTTAAATGGCTCATTGATATTCCACAAATCTTGATTTCTTGATAAGCTTAATCTGCTTATTGAATATTGAACTGTTGATATGATACTTCCTTGATTATTGAGCCAAAGTGAATCAAACATTTCTTTATGGCACTTGGCTAAATGAGCCTTATTGCTTCATCTCATAATATGACCAATAATGAGAATTTTGATTATTTATTGATATATTATCCATTGAATTATTTCATGGATGGAAAGGAAAATGTTTTAATGATACTGTGATAAGCAGAATACCCCTCTGATGTGGGGCAATACATCAGCCTTGTGCACAATGGTAATGAACCCACGGATAGGGTAAAGAGTATCCGAACCCTAGTTAGGAAGGGTTTATGGCCCCCAGTACGTGCGACCCGATCAGTTGTACGTGTGACTGAAATGGGAGTGAGCAAGGCGTAAGCCGCCACTCGAATGATAATGTGGGAAACACACCGTTTCCAATAAAGGAAATATTCTGCTAAAAATGCAATATTTACTGTTTATGGAAAACTATTCCATAAAAATAATTCTTGATCCGTTTCACCTCATTGCTATAAGAAATTATCACTAAACCACCTACCACTTGTTTATTTTATACAGTATTATTTTGTACTCACTGAGCTCTGTCTCATATTTTAGTAGTTTAAACTTTTTAGGTATAGTCAATGAGTTAGCAAAGTAAAAGTCCCAAGCCCATCCTTCGCTTGGAAACTGTTTTGTTAAGGTCCGGTGTTGTAAGTAGAGCTCCATGGTTATTGAAAGTTATAAGGTCTATATGTAACATGAATGGTTATTAAAGGGTTTAGCATTAATATGTTATAGGATGTTTGTATAAGATGATTTGTATCATAATCGGTATTGTAATGATATATGGACTATTGAACATAGAGTTAATGACATGAAATGAAATTTTAAAGGTTTTACAAGTTATATGTATAAATAATATTATAAGTGGAAATGATGGCAGGTAATAGGTAACAAGGAAATGTGATTAGGTTATGGTCTTAGGATATGGTTCAATGTGATGAATGTCAATTGATTATGAGTGAAATGGATTCTACGAGTTTTCGGTGCCCTTATGGCTACCCATGCTCTAGGACCGTCACGGCTCAAAAAGGTGGGTCGTTATATATATATATATATATATATATATATATATATATATATATATATATATATATATATATATATATATATATATATATTTCATGACTCACTCTTAGACATGAACATGTCTCCCAGTCATGAGCCTATAAAAAAGTAAAAGATACTACTTTATTAAGAGAAGATAATGAATTATAAAATAAGTGTGAGCTGCTAGATTTAATAAAAGTATGTCAGTGTGAGCTGTAAAATAGTTATAGTGGAATATAACTTTAATTATTATATTATTTTAATCATTATACTCTTCATCTTGTATTCTAAGCTCATTCCTATCAAAAAATAAAAGATGTTACTTTATTAAAAGTTTAATCATTGTACTCTTTACTTTGGCAAAAAAAAAAAAAAAAATCATTGTACTCTTTATCTTGTATTATGAGCTAATATCCCAATAATTTCTACTCCTATTTTCTTACCTCTTTCTCCTAACTTTAAGAAATCTATTGGTAAAAAGATAGATTTTTTTTATGAAATAAACTACCATCCCAAAACTTGCAAAATCCAAGACATTTCTTTTCCTTTTTTTAAATCCGTATGATGCATTGTCTAAGTTTAAGTTTTATTGGACTCACAGTATTAAAACTTTATATATATATATATATATATATATATATATATATATATATATATATATATATATATATTCTTTAAATTAAAGTAATATATATATATATATATATATTACTTTAATTTAAAGAATATATATATATATATATATATTCTTTAAATTAAAGTAATATATATATATATATATATATTACTTTAATTTAAAGAATATATATATATATATATATATATATATATATATATATATATATATATATATATATATAACTTTAATTTAAAGAATATATATATATATATATTCTTTAAATTAAAGTCTTTATCTCACACACAAAACAAGAGAAGTTTCAATTCTAAACAATTACTACATGAAGATCAAAGCACAGATGATCAATCTTATATCCATACCAACAAAATATCTCTTTCACAAAAATCTCCATTGATAAAATATTCTGATAAATTAGAAAAATTCACTCCAACTAAACATGAAATACTGAAACTTTCAAAGCAACATTAGCATTCTTCAAATGAATCAACTCAAAGAGACACACATCTCCATCCCCCAAACAGTTGTCCCTAAAAAATTTATCCCATCCACTTCTTAAACTCAAATTCCTACCTCTCCAATACCACAAAGATTTTACTATCCATTCTTTTCCATCACAATCCTCAACTTTAATAATCTCTAAATTGCGATGTAGATACTTTCCTGCAAATGCTGCTGGCACAATCTGCAAAATTCAAAAAAAATTAATAATATCAGAAATTAACATTGAAATTGTGAAAATCAAAGAATGAATTTAACTAGTTTTATATATACCATAGTGTTATTTGTTATATTATGTTCCCTAAAGACAATCAAAAAAGATGGATTTTTTGGCTTGGTTTTTATTGCTGCTTCCACTGCTGCTCTGCTTTCTGGGGATATTTTGATTAATGTTTCATTAAATTTTGAACTTGTATAGATTTCGATTTCTTCTTGACATTCCTTTGACAAGCCAATTCTATCTGCAAAATAATTGCAATAATGATTAGATTTTTACAAACTGTGAAGGAATCCTAATCAGAAACTAATTAATAATAAAAAAAAATCACAAAAATGGAAAACCTTTGTTCAAGCTGTTTGAATTTAGAAAGAACTTAGAGTCTTGTTCCATCTTACATTTTTTTCCTTTTTTCAGGAATTCTTGCTGAAATTTTCTCTTCTTTTTGGAAGTAATGTTTTTGTTAACAGTCTTGTTAATTCCAAGATTGCCAGTACCAAAACTAGGCCTAAACTCCTTTTTCTTAGATGACCAATTCCTAGAGTCCTTTTTCTTAGATGACCAATTGCTTGTACTTGAATGTGGATTGTAACCCAAATTCTCAAATTCATCATCATCATCATCATCATCATCTTCTTCTTCTTCTTCTTCTTCTTCCATTTCATCTCCACTGAACAAAGCCTGTTGTTGCTTCCTTTTACTAGGTCCTCCATTATTGTTTCTTGGCAATTCATCACAAGGATATTCAATCTCACAAGTACTCTTATTGAATATGAAAACACTGAAATTTGACATACCCCTGTATTTGAATACTAAAAAATAACCATAACAGATGGAATAATATTCTAAAAAATCATGCCAACCATCATTAAACCAAATGTCTTTCCTTTCTTTTCTTAATCCCACTTGCCAAACAGGACCATTAGGTACTATAAGCTTAGCTACATTAGAAAGTTCATCTCCGTATCTCCTCACAAACCTCATTGGAAGCCTCTGCAAGAAATCAAAAATTAATTTAAACCTTCCACTAAAAAATTTTGAAGGGAGTTCGAATTATTCCTTTACGTGTGAGAACATTATAAGAATTGTTACCAAATGAAGAGTCAATAGCTATTTAACAAATAGCAACATACAAGCTATAGCTTAGTGATATCAGAGGTAATGGGAGCCCAATTAATAATTAAAAAAAATTATTTACTAACGAGTTTTTAATTTAATGGCAATGGAGTTATTTTCAATACTGAGAGTTTCAAATTTGAAAATTTTTGAAACATAAAAAAATAGTAATAAATAAAAATAAAATTTAATTATATATATATATATATATATATATATATATATATATATATATATATATATATATATATATATCTTAATGGCGACGCCAAGTTTAAAAATAGGGGGCAAAATATAAGTCTTATACCCAAAAGGAAAAAAAAAAAAAATAATGCAACATATATTAAGATAAACGAATTAACTAAATAGTTAAATACTACAACAATTCAAAAGAAGACAAGATGATGGTTTTCTTTGCAAAGGAAAATAAAAGCTTTTGGTACGAAGGATTTCGAATTAGTGATTTTATAAAATTCATGAATTTAGATTAAATTTATCGTTTAAAAATCTAAAAGCGTATCAAAATTTATAAATTTTGAAATATCCCTCGTTTTCAAAAATTCTTTATCTTTGAAGGTTTTTTAATTTCTCACCTCCTATGTGAGAAAGTTTAAAATCCATATTTTTTTTTATTTTTATTTTTTTATGAATGAGATATTATGATAATTTCTTTTTATTTCAAAATTGTATCTAATAAATTTATAATATTTTAAAACTATCATTCATTAATCTATTAATCTTATAATCAATTCAAATGATAAAATTTTTAAAATTCATTTAAATTCATAAATTTTATTAAATTCATGAATTTGAGAATTGCTTGATCCAAACAAGGAAAAATGTCTGTATCTTTTTTGCTTCCATTTAAAAATCTTTTTATCAATTTAATTCTTTAAAAGAGAAGGACAAAGACGAAGGAATGAAGTAAAAATTTTAAGCGGGCAGTCAGGACTTTTTAATATATATATATATATATATGGAGATTATGTGTTAGAGCTTTACCAGCTTCTTTTCTTGGATGGTGTTTGGAAGTATTATCTTGAAGAAACGTTGAACACTGGTTGGCTGCCGGTAATGCCTTCCACTAGGTCCCATTGACCGCCGGAGAACCATTGTGTTGCAACTCCTAAAATTCTATTAAAGGTGTTTAATTTGAAGTATTTAAAATGCTTTATATAATGAAAAAAAAAAAAAAATTCCCATGTATGCAACGGATTGATTAATTAATTATGCAGCAGTAATAATATTTTAACAGTTGAAAAATTGATTCCATACTCAATTATGATTATGGGTCTTATCAAAGTTATTACTCCATATTTGACTGTATTTTTTGGAGTTTGGATTATGCATAACAATTCACTTACTGACATTTATGTGTGTGATTAAATTAAATTTAATATATTTTCTGTTTCTTTTTATTGACTTCAGCAATCCCAAAATTAACATGTTTAATGAAGATTTTAATTTTTTGTACTTATTTTCCAAAATATTGACCAAGTCAATTTCCTCAAATTTTAGAAATGTTGAACACAGAAATCAAACAAATTTAATGTTATTTGAGTTACCAAATTCCTTATTTTCATACATTAATTCCAATTTTGTTTTATTATTTCAATCCAAAAGGTAAGGAATACCCTCAAACAAGATTTTCACTAGTTTTTATACTATTATTATTTTTTTTTATTTTATGCTAAATCATGTTAATTATTAACTTCATAATAATAGTATCCATCAATTTCAGAGATTTTTCCCATTCATGCTTTTTATATGCACTTTCTCTGCCCGGAAAAGATAAACCTATTTTTATTTCCATAAAAATTAAAAAATGGTTAATTTAATTAAAATAATGTTTTTTATTTAATATTTTCCACAAATACCTCTTCACTTGTATTAGTAAATGATTATCTTGGAAAGAATTATTATCTAATTTTTTAATATTAAGTCTCAAAATCAATAAAATTTTGTTGCTCTTAAAAAAGAATTAAATTTTCATTATTACTCCCTCTTTCAAAATATTTGTCGTTTGATATTTCGGCACATAGATTTAAAAAGTTAATAAATTATCATAATTGTAAGATAAAAATACTAAAATACCCTTTTGTTGATTTTGATGTAGAGAAAGAAAAATAATTAATTCAAATGTTTAGTGGAAGAATAAATAGAGGGTAAAGTTGAAAAAAAATAAATATATTATTGAAATTTTAAAATAATAAATAAATTGAATCAAAAAATTTCTCTAAAATGATAAATAGTTTAGAACAAAGGGAGTAATTAACATGTCAACAGCTCAACCCTTTCATTTAATGAGAATTATGGAAAGATACATACATATTTTAGTTAATAATCCAATAAAATTTATTAATAGTTTGTTAACAGAAATATGGTGCATTAATGGTAAAGTATATTAAATAAGGATATATCAATAAATTAAGAAATTACCTATCCTTTAAAAAAGAAAAATTGCTTATAATTTAGGATAAACAAAAAAGAAAAATGAGTCTATTCTTTTATGGACGGTGGGAGCATGTATAATTGATGTGATATTAGCTCATGACTCAAAAAAAAAAAATGTTAGGCTAGATAAAACATAGATTGTTTTGTCAGCTGCAAAATTCCAGAACTTTGCCAAATATTTTCTTGTTTCAAGATACTTTGTAAGTGGCAATGTTATACTATTTGAATCTAATTACTAATTAGACCCAAAACAAGAAAAGAAAGTCTGAAATTTAAGCATAGAATTTTAGCATTTTAGTAATTTTCTAACAAGCAAACTAACAGCAAAAAGCTAAATTAGAAAAAGTTAATAATATCAGGATCATCATCAATTCAGCAAAAACTGAGGGTTGAGCAGCCAACAAAAAACCCCAAAGCTAAGCTAATTTATAGATGATAAGCTGATAATTATGTAGCAACTTTGATGGGTTTATGATCGAAATATTATGACTTTGAGCAGCAAATCCTTGGAATTGATAAGCTCAAAGAGAAGAACATCTCCTTCCTTCAATTTGATGTGCTTGTGAAATGCATTCCATCCTTTTCCAAAATAGAAACCATAATAACACTGTCTGACTTTGACACTCCATTTCATTCCATCTGGACACTGGAGTTTGATTTTTTCTACAAATCTGTTCATGTACTTTGAAGAAAAGCTATCAGGCACATACTGCATATAATAAATAGATTGGTCATTCGTGGATTAGTCATCCTGGCTTGAAACCGACTCATAAAATATCATTTATATGTATTACCATAATACTAATAGTTGATTGAATAGAAATGCAAAATATACAAAAGATTAAGGATACGTTTGATATGCTATAATGCAATATGCAATATAATCAACTGCATTTCTAATATAATATTTATATTAAGAGTGCATTTGGTAAACCGTAATAGAATATAACGTAATGAACTGTATTTTTAATATAAATTTATACTAGAAATATATTTGATTACATTATATTATATGTCATTTACGGCTTATCAAACGATATATAAAAATATATTTCATTACATTGTATTATGGCATACAAAACGAAATGTTTTGACATAATATTAAGGCATAAAATTAACCTACCTATGAGAAGGGGGGAAAAAATTAGGACTCACCAAAGTACTTTGCTTGAAATTATGTGCTCGCAAGATAACCTTAAAGGCAGGATGTGAGGCCTTGAACATATCAGCAGCTTGAATTGCTTTCTTGCTGCCATCAGAAACCTTGCTAGACAAGTGCTTATATTGCTCACTACAATAAACTTCTACTATCTTGTTATTTTCATCTGCATTATTGATTAGTTTAAAATATTACTTTATTGAGATCAAAAATGTCATTCATATACTAATACGGCTTAAATTAAAAAAAAATTAATTTTTTCAAAAATTTATAATTTTCCTCAAACATTTCAATATAAATTATTTTACCTTAATGTTGAAAATTAATTGCTCATTGGGTCAAATTTTGATCAAATAATCTATTTTCATCAAATGGGTATAATAATTATAATTAATTTTCGAAATTGGAAAATTATAGGTTTGAAAATGCTTAGATATAATTATAATTTTTTTTAAGCTATAGCTTACTCTTCTCATTGCTTGAACAGGGGATTTCATTCTTCTTCAATTTGCCTAGCCTCCGGCTGTCATCTTCATCTTCGCTAAAAGCCGCCGCCACCTCCTCCTCCTCCTCCTCCTTTTCATTCTTAGGCTTTTTGTTCTGATTTGATTTCTGCATGAAATTAGCTACCCTTTTAGCTCCAAGAATAGAGGACTCACGAGGATTTTTCCTGATGTGGGTTGATTTCTCCTTTCTTGAAACAGAGTCACCATCATCACCATCACCATCACCATCACCATTAGTTGCTTTATTGTTTCCATACTCAGTAATCTCAAAAGTAGATGGATCAAAGATAATGACTAGGAAAATAGAATTTCCTTTGTATTCAAAACTTAAAAGGTAACTATCACCAATTGAATTGTCCTTCACAAATTTCGACCATCCATCCATAAACCAAATGTCTCCTTCATCCTTTTTCACTTTCACTTTCCAAAATTGTCCATTAGGAAGAGACAATCTCGCGGTTTCAGAGAGTTCAACTCCTAATCTCATAGCAAATAATCTCAATGGAATTCGCTGGAGCAATTAATTAATCCCACAAATCAAGCGAAAAAAAAAAAAAGGAAAGAAAACAGAGGTCAAGAACTCAAAACTTGAAAATCAAGAACGGCCAAAGAAGCAAAAGTAAAAGAATAAATTTTACCAGTTTCTTTGCTTCAATGACATCTGGTAGGATTACCCTGAAGAAATGGCGAGGTGTGGTCTCTGCCGAAGGATTTGAGTTTGATGACCAGCGAGACCTTCCTTTGCTTCCCTTTGGTGGACGGCCCGGCCTTCCTCTACGTCCGCCTGATTGCCGATGAGCCATTATATATAAGTGTAGTGCAACTCTAAGGCTTCAGTTTTTTGTTTTTTTGTTGCGGCCTGCATGAGCGAGTTTTAATGGTTTTTGAGAAGGGAGGTCATTTACACTTCTTAATAAATTTTTATTGACTATAATATCTTTTCATTTTCATTATATATATTTTCATAAAATTTCTCAAAAAAAAAAAAAAAATTAGCATTTCATAATAAATTTTTATTGACTTCAAAAATCTCATTTAAATTTCTAAAATTAGAATATTATATATTAATTTTTATATTTATTTCTTATTAACTCCTATAAAGAAGAGGGAAAACTCTTTTTTAAATATATTTTAATTTTTTTTAGAAATAAGTATTCTTTATTTCAACATTACACTTGATACCACATAAGATCTCAATGATTGCTTTGATAATATTACTCATAGCAAATGCCAACAAAGCCAACAATCATTCCTAATCAGGTTTATTTATGGCAGAGATCATTTTGTAATATTATTGAGAAATTGAAAAGATCATTAAATGAATCTTTTTATAAATTATTTTTGATGTAAATAATTTTTTATTGAGATAAGTGTAGAGTATACTTTAATCTATTAGAGATAAATGAAGTTATAAGATTAATATTATTTAGAGTTAATTGAGAAGAATATTTTATTTATACAAGACTTAGAAGAACATTTTATTTATGCAACTCTTATTTTACAAAGGAAAGCTGAGAGAAAAATTGAACTTATTTACATCTAGACTAAAACCTCTTAACAGCCATGATACAGTATTTTTTTCTCAACAAAATTTCCTTCTAAATTAAAAAAAAATGATGATATCATGTATAATTTTTTATAAAAATATTTGTTAATTAAAATTTAAAATATATTTATTGATATTACTTAAAATATATTTATTGATATTTTTTTATTTTTAAATTTATTATTTAGATTGTAAAAAAATAATAGCGTACTGTTTTTATTTAAAATCATCACATTTAAATGATTTTCTGTCTTTCTATAATAATTTTTCTTTGAATAAAATATTATTTTTCTATTATAATATAATACTTAAAAAGTAATTAAATTCATACAACAAAAAATATTTGTGTCTGAAGGAATTTAATATATTAAAACAATTTAACAATTAATGAGGAGATTAATATAGAATCGTCTAGTTTAATTTAAAAATGGTGTATGAGATTAATAAAAATTTATTATGGAATATTAATTTTTTAAAAATAATTATTTATAAATATATTAATAATTATGAAACCACTTCAATACCTCTAAATCATCTCATCTATTTAATTTATATATGAAAGTTATTTACTAATATTATTTTTATATTATTTTTCTCCAATAAAAACACATAAATTTTCATATTTAGTTAATATAACATTATGATATTTGGCCAGGTACAACTAGCATCCAAGTGTTTGTCTTATAGAGTAATTATATTTTTCTTTTATAAATTTATAATGTACTAAAAGTAATTTATAAAATTATATAGGTATAGAGAAATTTTAGTAATTTATTTATTGTGAGAAGACTAATTCTAATTAGGAAAGAAAATACTAAATTAAATTTTGATTATATTCAATAATCACCCTTGAAATAATGCCGAGGCAATTTAGATTGCGCAATGGGAAACAATTAGCAATTCAATGCACTAACTAATGGAGAAAAAATATATATACCATATATATCCATAGTTCTACACTTTTACTATTGGATATCAATGTTTTGGTCTGACGCGATTGCGAGCATATTTATCATTTTTTTCTGAAGAAAATAGAAATTCATTAATGGAATCAGGACAAGAAGATCATAAAACATGATGGCTAACTAAAACTCCGACAATTATCCGACATGGTTTTTTGACAGTGAATTTCAAGCTCATACACACGGCTCAATGGTCTACATTAAATGTAATTTTATAATAATACCCTTGCTTAGTCTTCTCCCTCCTAGAGCTTTCTTTATTTTCTACCAATCTTATCGCTGCCGGTGACAATGCAGGAAAGAGGGGCCACCAGTAAATCAGAGGTAGAGCTAGACCATACAAAAAGATATACTGATAGAGTACCAAGCAAACCCATCTCAGATTACACACATCATCATTGAGCCAAAAGAGGCATAGATCTGTGGACTCCAATCAAAGGTGAGCTCGCTGGCTAATTAAGGCAGTTGGGCTATAAAACGGACTTGATTTCCAGAAAACACTGTCCTTTGCTTTGAATGAGTCCTTAATCTCCACCCCATTTTCATCCAAAGCAGGATCATTAAGGTGGTGGAGGTAAGAGAAGATCGACCACTGAGGCGGTCACTGGACCTGTCAAAAAGACCAAACAAAAAAAGATAACCCGAATAAGATGGGAGAAAGCAAAAGAACCATACTAGGCCTTAGAGAAAATATGTTTATTACAGAGAAATAAACAGCGAAATAAGATGAAAAAACCTAAATAAAGTATAAAGAGGCCTCCTATAAAGTATAAAGAGGCCTGCTCTAGTGGCCGAAGCCGCCATACAGAGAAGGCAAAAAAAGTGTAGAGAGAGAAAACTCTTATAGAGTATATTTGTTATTTGATATAGGATACAAATTTTGAGAACCGTGTTTAAAATTTTCTAGAAAATTGAATTTAAAATATGAAATTCAAATTTTTAGGTTTTAATATTTTATTTTTCTAACCAATTACCTCTCTTTTTAATTATGAAGTTCCCCTATTTAAGTGTTTTTAAAGATGGGTGAATAATGTTAATTTCTCACCTTATTGCCCATTTAGTTCGAGGTCAAAAATCAAAATTAGAATCGAAATCGAAATGAACTAAAATTGAAATCACAATTCATATATATACATCCTATTTAATTTATTGCAGAATTGAAATCTGATTCCATTCAAAATTTTTGGCTCTTCTTAAGTATTAGAATCAAAATCAATTCATTTTTTTTTAATTGGAAGAAAATTTATTTTTTGATAGTTGATTTTTAAGAATAGAATAAGTATATTACCAAAACCATATATACACTTGATAACTCTATATTTTTAGAGTTATTTTAATTGTTTAAACTTAAATTTTAGCTCAATTCTCGATAATGCAATAATATTATTACTTATTTTTAGAAATAAATAGTTCTACAATTTATAAATAAATTATAACATATTTTAAGTATTTTTATTTTATTTTTACAGATCAAAATGATGCAGTAAAAATAAAAATGCAAGCAATAATTCAAGTTTTCAATTCATGAGAAATAAATTCAATAGTTGGTGGCCAAAATTCAATGGTTGGTAGCCAACCTAACCATTTTTGAATATTGATAAAGGAATTCAATGGTTGGTGGCCAAAATTCAATGGTTAGTAGCCAACCTAACTATTTTTGAATATTGATGAATGAATTCAATGGTTGGTGGCCAACCTAACCATCAATATTGAATTTTTGATGTAAGAATTTTAATGGAACTTAAATTCTTCCACCAAACATGTCTATAAATACCATGCTTGACAAAGGGAAATGGCATCAAAAGAAAATCCATAAAAAAAAAAGTATGTAGAGAGATTTTCATATGTTTTCTTAGAGTAGATTAGTTTTATTTTTTATTTTGATCAAGAGGAGGAGTTTTTGGAAGCTTGAGTTCATCAAAGATTGTATCTCAAAACAAATTCTCTCTAAACTCTATTCTTGAATTTAATTATAAGTTATTATTATGTTTATTGTTAATTTAATTATTTCTTCTCTTTTAATTATGAATAGCTAAATTTATTTTTCTAGGATTTAGATGTAATCTTTTGATTTGCATATGATTATTTATATTTAATTGATTGGATTTGATTGTTGGAATTAATCTTTTATCTTAGAATTTAATGCTTGTAATTAACTGGCTATTAATTGCATGATTTAAGATATTGTGTGAAGTAGCGAGAGTGGAAGCACAATATTAGTTCATTAGGATAATTGACTTAGGAAATGTATTGCTTAGAGATAAGAATACTCCTTTGTGATTTTTAAAAGGATTTCCATAAAACTTAATGGGTTTGTGTTAATTGCTTATGATCACGAGAGTAAACGTAAAGTTAATATAAACACACATATTGTATCTTGAGAGAGAACATCATATAATTTAGGGAAATCTAATCATTAATTCCAGCAAAAATAATCCGTCTAAAGATTATAAAGAAATCATATGTGATCAATTGATGAATTCTAAATCCTAAACTTTTAATCTTATTTTCATATTTATCATTATTTATTTACTTTAATTTCATTATAAATCTCATAATTGATTTTCTAAATAATAGAGTAATATTAAAAATTGGTACTTGACAAATCATTCCTCGTGGGAACGATACTCACTCATCATTTTATTACTTGTAAACGATCTGTGCACTTGCAGAAATCGCGTAACAAGTTTTTGGCGCCGTTGCCGGGGAAGGCGACTTTTGACAATATCAATAGGTTGATATACTCTATTACTTTAGATTTATTTTGTATATTTTTTTTAAAATTCTGCAGATTTTTTTTTAACTTTTATAAAAAAAGGAACAAAAAAAAAAAAAGATGGTTTTCCACAACTTATAATGGTGCGATGGAGGAATGATGCTAAATAGAGCAGCAAACATGTATGGTGAGGATGGTTTTAGTAAGTTAAACGCTAAAATAGATACATTGGCTAATTTAATTGATAAACTTGATACTAATACTTTATTTAATTCATGTTTAAGTTGTAATCTATGTGGAGGTAATCATTTTAATTCTGAGTGCCAGTATGCAGAGCAGGAACAATTTTTCCCAAATTATAATAGGTATGAGAATTATCCATATTTCAACATAGACAACTCAGGATGGAGTGATTATTCAAGCTTTTCATGGGAAAACCAATGCGATCAAGGTAACAATTTATGGTATCATTATCAATATGATTTTCAAGATCATGCACTATTTGAAGAGCACATACCATCTTATGAAGTAGCATTGGAAGGATTCATAAATGCTACTCATGAATGATGTGAAAGATTGGAAGATAGGATGGATCAATGGGCTAGCCACAATACAGATGATGATGTACAAATGGAACAGTTTGTTAGTCCATTAGATACTCAAGGCCATGGTAACCTGACAAGCCAAATTGAAGAACATTCTAGAGAGCAATGCTTGGCAATTTCTTTGAGTAATGATGTAGAAGAGATGATTGATCAACCAAATACTTCAAGCAAGCAAGATAAAAAAGAAGAAGATGAGCCCAATTTGCCCAACAATTTCAAATACCCTTCTCTCATGGATAATATCTATGGAGTGGTTGAAATTGATAGGGAAATTGAAGAAGTATTTGAAAAAGAGCACTCAAAGGAAACTCTTTCAGTTTGTTTGGTGAATACAATAGACCATAGAGAATATCAATTTGATGGCTTGGAAGAAAAGAAGAAGCATTCACCACCATCAACTGAGTACTCACCGACTCTTGATTCAACTTCACTACCTTCCTATCTCAATTTCTTAAGAAAATTTAAAGCAAGAAAAAGAGCTCGTTGGAAAGTTTTTAAAAATTATGATCCTAATTATAAAATATTAAATAATTTCTGTCTTAATTTTTTTCCATGCAGGCTCAAATCAAGATGGCTTGACTCATTAAAATTGGCAAAAGTCTATCTTTCTACAATTATCGAGATGATATACTTTGTGTATTATCCTCCATGATGAAGATCTAGCTATAGTCAAGCTAAAGACTATAAATAAAGCGCTTTTGGGAGGCAACCCAAATTTCTAACTTTTTTACTTCTTTTTTACTTCTTTTGTTCTTTTGTTTGTTTTGTTCTATTTTAATTTTGCTTTAGTGTTGTTTGTGAGTTATTAAATAGCTTATTAGGAGGAAACCCAAGTTTTATCTTTATTAGGTTTCTTTTATTTCTGTTTAGTTGTTTCGTTGTAAATTTTCTCTTTCATTTTCTTAACAAAGTTAATTAGACATGGAAGCATCTCTTGCAGCACTAAAAAACAGATTTCCAACTCTTCCCCAAGATGTGCTCAGGAAAATTGATGAACGCAGACTAGAAAGAATGAAGGCATTTAGGCGTCTGAATCTTCCTGAAGATATTCGTTGGATCATAGAAGCCAAAGTACGATTGGCAGGTGAGATTGATGACTCATTTATTAAATATTTGCCAGGTACGGGGAGAAGTTCTTACTCAAAGAAGAGGAGAGTTAAAAGAATGGGGGTCTGCTATAAGTGTGCAAGATGGAATTGCAACACACGCTGTAGAAATATTAGATTTGCATCCATAAATCGAGAAGACAAAATTAAATTCATAAAGGATGGACTGAGTAAGGAGTCTATGGATAATATCCTTCAGACTCTTGAGACGCATCCTTGTGGACAAGTTCAACACACTCTTTTAGATTTATGGGAACTATTCAAAGAAGATAAGCAACATTACAGTCTAGGGAATCTGACGATAAAAGACCCTGTTTGCCAGTTAATAAGAAAACTGGATGGGAAGCCTATCCTTGACTCATAGAAAGCGTGTAAGCCGTTACTGGACGTAAAACCAGAGGAAGATGTGAGCCAAAATCACAACAACTGTTTATAATAACGTGTATCATTAACTTTTTTATTTTTCAATGCATTATTTTTTCTACATTTTGTAGTACTTTTTTGACTTTTTAGCACTTAAATTTTATTTTCCTGCAGACTTTTCTACTGTCTATAAACTTTTTAGTCTTTCAATGTCTACTTTTAACTTTTCAATATTTTCTTTTTGACTTTTGTACTCACCCTTCAGATTTTTCTACTGTCGATAACTTTTTAGTCTTTTAATGTTTGCTTTTTTTAGTTTTTCAAATATTTCTTTTGACATTTGTACACACAACATTGATTATTTTTGTTTTTATTATCTTTTTTGTTTTTATACCTTTTCTGTCAATAATTATTTTATCCTAGTGAACTATTCTTTTACTCTTCTAGTTTCTTTATATGCACATTCATTATTGTCAATATGCACACAATCCTTTCGAGAAATCTGTGAGAGAAAATGGCAGAATCCTCAACACGCAAATTCAAAATTATTTGTGTCTTTTGTAGTCCAAACTCTGGCAAGAAAAGAGAGTACTTGATAGCAGCTAATGAACTTGGTAGGATTTTACCTGAACGAAAAATTGATTTGGTGTTTGAGGGAGGTAGTTTAGGGTTAAGGGGTTGTGTCGCAAGTTCTGCATATATTAGAGGTAGTAAAGTCTTAGGAGTAGTTCTAAAGGTTTTGGCTCGAAATAAACAAATCACTGGTGGAACTATAGGTAATGAGTTACAGGTCAATAGCATGTACGAACGAATGGCATACATGAATTTCAATGCTGATGCTTTTATCGCATTACCTGGTGGTTTAGAAACATTTGAAGATATTTTCACCATTGCATCTTGGACTCAATTAACTGTTCTTCAAAAGCCATTGGGATTACTTAATGTTGATGGTTTTTATAATGGTTTGTTATCTTTTCTTGATCATGCTGTGGAACAGGGTTTTATGACACCAGTGAGTCGACGCATCTTAGTCTCTGCTTCAACTATTGATCAATTAATTGATGAACTGCAAAACTTTAAATCCGAACCTGATCCATTGATGGCGCAGGTAGTTTGGTACCCCAGGGCTAGTAGCAGTAAAAAGCGAGCACTAGATCTGAATCTCCGGTTATAACTTCCCTAACTTTTGTAGTTTTTTTTATCGCATTTTTTTTGTTTTGTGTGTGTGTGTTTTTTTTTTGTTGCACTTGATCAAGTGAAATTTTATGTTCGATTCACTAAATGTAAGATGGCTGAGTAAAGAGTTACTTTTGTACTCTTGATACGCATCTTAAATTTATGTGATTTTCCTTTTCAAAAAAAAAAAAAAAAAAAAAAAAAACTAACTAGCTAGCTAACTAACTAACTAACTCAAGAGTTATTCATACAAGATGGCCGAGTAAAGAGTATTTTTTGTGCTCTTGATACGCATCTGTATTTTTTTTTCTTCTTTCTTTTTTTTTTTAGTTTCCAAAATAAAAAATTAAAAAAAAATAAAAATAAAAAAAATAAAAAATTGATATTTTCTTTTTGTGTGATTAATTTCTCATGCTTATTTTTAGTGTTGTTTCAAGATGTTTTACAGAAAGCAAGGAAGTGAAATGCACATCCTGCTTATAATTTGGAATCCACTTTTCTACAAGAGGGAGTATTTTCTTTCTTTTGGTTTATTTCTTTGACATTTAGGACAATGTCCATTGCAAGTTTGGAGGAGGTTTAGTTTGTTTTTTGTTTTCAGTAATTTCTTTTGTGTTTTGATGAATAAATTTAAAATTTTTTACTCTTTTATTGATAAAATATGTTTGTGTTAAATAATTTAATGAAAGGCCAATGATAGATTATAATTGATATTTATGGACAATTTATTAAAGTATTTCAGGTTGAGCAACTATTTTGGGTAAGAAATTAACTTTTATTAAGATTATGTTTTACTTTGCTTTGCATTATATTGATTGCATTGAATTTGTGTATGCTTACTTAGAGAGGGCTTCTACACATTTTTATCTTCATTTGCCTCACCTATCTTAGAACATGTTTTTGCAAACTTTTGAGGTGAAATTTTGAATTCATTTTGAAAGAGAGATATGATTTAGGCATTGTTTGTTTAGCCTGTTACTTGTATCTACCCTTATTTTAATTTTTTCCTTAGTTTACCCCTTTGTGCCTTGATAATTTTAGCTTTCTTTTCTTTGTTAATTAAACCTTAATTGTTATCTTTCACCCTGTTTGTGAGATAATTTTGTCAAGTTTACATTCTAATGAAGAAAAGGGAGTTATTAAAGTTTTAAAAGAAAATAAGAATCTCTAACAACTGAAAGTATTATTCATTGTAAAAGATCACTTTCTGCTTAAAGTAAGTTTGGAGGACAGCAAGAAAATTGAATAAATAAAAAGTTAGTAATTCTTGCTTATCTTTAGAATAATGTTGTTGGCAAAAAAAAAAAAAAGAAAAAAAGAAAAAGAAAAAGAAAAAAATAAAAAATAAAAAAAAATATATAAGAAGAAGAAGGGGGCTTAAAAGAAGAAAACATTGAAGAAGAATGATGCTTAAGATGGAAGGGATCCTTCATTAACATAATCCCTTTATTTGAGCTATTGATTTTCTTTTGTAAACTTGATATAATTATCTTACTTTTGTTCATTTAGCCTTTTCTTTGTTAAGCCAAAAGACCTCGTGTTAGCCCCATTACAAGCCTAGTTAAGACCTATTGATCTCTCTTGATTTGTGAATTCTATTAGTGGAGATTGTTTGCATTAACATGTTTATGAGATTTGCACATCTATTTTATATCTTTTGATAGAGGCATTTAAAGATATCAGTGTGTATATGCCTATCTGAAGTGCAACAATTTCTTTGTGATTGATTTAATGCATGGTTATTCAGGGCATGATTAAGATGAGAATTATTTTGAACCTGAGATAGAAACTTGATTTGCAATACTATTGATATGTTGTTTGTGAATATTAATTTCTTGAGACCTTTGAAAAATTATTCAAACTAAACATGAGAAGATTAAATTTTCTTTTTGAAATAAATAGTTGAAAATTTAGAGTTTTAAAGGTGTTTGTGGGTATCACCACTGGAAGCCTTCACGAGACTATAACTCATCCTCTACGGGACACCTAGGGGTTTAAAGGCTTGTTGCATACGCTAAATGCAATCGTAATTTCCTACAAAAGTGGAATAGTTTACGTTTTGAATTTTCTTTTGCTTGAGGACAAGCAAAAACTTAAGTTTGGGGGTGTGATAACTCTATATTTTTAGAGTTATTTTAATTGTTTAAACTTAAATTTTAGCTCAATTCTCGAGAATGCAATAATATTATTACTTATTTTTAGAAATAAATAGTTCTACAATTTATAAATAAATTATAACATATTTTAAGTATTTTTATTTTATTTTTGCAGATCAAAATGATGTAGTAAAAATAAAGATGCAAGCAATGATTCAAGTTTTCAATCCATGAGAAATAAATTCAATGGTTGGTGGCCAAAATTCAATGGTTGGTAGCCAACCTAACCATTTTTGAATATTGATAAAGGAATTCAATGGTTGGTGGCCAAAATTCAATGGTTGATATTCAAAAATAGTTAGGTTGGTAGCCAACCTAACTATTTTTGAATATTGATGAAGGAATTCAATGGTTGGTGGCCAACCTAACTATCAATATTGAATTTTTGATGTAAGAATTTTAATGGAACTTGAATTCTTCCACCAAACATGTCTATAAATACCATGCCTAGCAAAGGAAAATGGCATCAAAAGAAAATCCATAAAAAAAAATATGTAGAGAGATTTTCATATGTTTTCTTAGAGTAGATTAGTTTTATTTTTTATTTTGATCAAGAGGAGGAGTTTTTGGAAGCTTGAGTTCATCAAAGATTGTATCTCAAAACAAGTTCTCTGTAAACTCTATTCTTGAATTTAATTATAAGTTATTATTATGTTTATTGTTAATTTAATTATTTCTTCTCTTTTAATTATGAATAGCTAAATTTATTTTTCTAGAATTTAGATGTAATCTTTTAATTTGCATATGATTATTTATATTTAATTGATTGGATTTGATTGTTGGAATTAATCTTTTATCTTAGAATTTAATGCTTGTAATTAACTGGCTATTAATTGCATGATTTAAGATATTGTGTGAAGTAGTGAGAGTGGAAGCACAATATTAGTTCATTAGGATAATTGACTTAGGAAATGTATTGTTTAGAGATAAGAATACTCCTTTGTGATTTTTAAAAGGATTTCCATAAAACTTAATGGGTTTGTGTTAATTGCTTATAATCACGAGAGTAAACGTAAGGTTAATATAAATACACATATTGTATCTTGAGAGAGAACATCATATAATTTAGGGAAATCTAATCATTAATTCCAGCAAAAATAATTCGTCTAAAGATTATAAAGAAATCATATGTGATCAATTGATGAATTCTAAATCTTAGACCTTTAATCTTATTTTCATATTTATCATTATTTATTTACTTTAATTTCATTATAAATCTCATAATTGATTTTCTAAATAATAGAGTAATATTAAAAATTGGTACTTGACAAACCCTTTCTCGTGGGAACGATACTTACTCACCATTTTATTATTTGTAAACAATCTGTGCACTTGCAAAAATCGCGTAACAACACTTACTATCAGAGTATACCTTAGTGTGCAATAAAATAAACCTAATTTATTCAATGTTGAGTGTTAAGAATAAAATAAACCTAAGCTCAAGTGTGTTGAGATGGATCAAAATCTAATTTTCTCAACTTTTTTGGGCTGATGTAGAATTTTTTTTTTCTCTCTCAAAAAATGTTTAACAAACATTATC
The DNA here is from genome assembly GCA_947687605.1 of Reutealis trisperma. Taxonomy (NCBI): domain Eukaryota; kingdom Viridiplantae; phylum Streptophyta; class Magnoliopsida; order Malpighiales; family Euphorbiaceae; genus Reutealis; species Reutealis trisperma. Next base: position 2,452,151 of record CANTUT010000393.1, read on the forward strand.
AAATAGTAACAAGTGTGACTAATGCCTGTAAGATGAATTTATTAAACTTGACACTATCAGTCGTCTGAAGAAAAGAAATAAGATGACTGTCCATTTGGTAATGAATGTTACCAATCTATAACGAGCATGATGTATTTGTGTAAACATTTAATAAATGAGCTGAACAAATAAACCTATAAGGATGAATGCAAAATTTTTAATAAATTTCTATACTGTTAATAATATTTTTATAAATATTATAATGTTAATATTTAAATAAGTATTTAAATTTATTTTTTAATTTCAAATATACGTTAATTTAAATATTTTGTTATATATTTATTTGAGATAATAAAATTAATTTTTCTTTTTACCATTATTTTGCTAGTATTTTAATTTTTATTCATTTTAAATATTTATTTTTATTTAAATTTATTTAGTTGATATTTAATTTTATATTTTATTAATATTTTTTATATTTATGTTTAATATTAATATTTTTAATAAAATATGGCAGATAATTGTACATTTGACCAAAATAAAATATTTGACTTGATTCACATAAGAATGAGAATTTGTTTCTTGGGATAAAAGGGGAATGAGTGATTTCTCCAAGTTGGGGAATCACATTCCAATTCCCAGTGTTTCTTTACGAACCAAATATTAGAAATCAAAATCGTCTATTCTGATTATAATTCCAAATCTTGTTTTCAATGAACAAAATAGCCCTGGATTTGAGCTCATATCTCCATGGATAGTGACTATTGGCTTGTAAGAAGGCAAAGCATCCATCTTTTCTCATGGGGAAGAAACACTTTAAAGGAAAATCACTTAAATCTATTACGAACCAATAAAGGGTAAACAAAAATTCCAACCCATAAACTATAGATAACAAACTCATAGAAAGCAAAAATACACATAAATTAAAGTTAAAACTATAAAGATAAGAAAAAAATTGTGAATGCTGGTGATTTAAGTCACTGCAACAACAACTTTCAAAACAAAATTTTCTCTATCTTACAGCATGTTCGGATGAATGAAAGAGGAGGAAAAAGGAGGGTAATTAATGGAAGGATACAAAAATTACCTTTGTTTGGGAAAGAGAGAAAGAAAACATAGAAGGGTAAAAAAGGGTAGAGAAGGGTAATGCCCATTTTTCCTACACCTAATTTAGGGTGTAGAGGAGGATAAGTTAATTTTGAATCATTTTGTCCTCGTCTTATATTTCACTATGTGAAAGCCCTTCCATCTTCTTTTTCAAACAACAAGAAAGTTACTATTCACTTTTCCCCTTTTTTCCCCTTCCATTTTCTCTCATCATCCTTCCTTGCCGCCATTAATTACCCTCCCATACTCTCCATTTAGAAGGTAATCCCTATTATTTGTATACTAGTAACTTCATGATTAAAAATTAATCTTAGTCAATAAAGTCATTCTGGAGTTATCCTCGAATATAATAGTTTTTCTAATGTTGTTAAGCTTGAATTAATATAATCTCGTGATGAAAAAGTATAATTAAGAGTGTATTTAATAACATCATTTAATATTTAAAATTAAAATTTTCATCACTTAATCGTTTTAAATTATTTGATAATTTTTGACTTAAAAGTATCAATTAAATTAAAAATTATCTACAATAATAAGTCAAAATTTTTAACTTAAAATTTATAATAAATATAATAAGTGATTATATTTTTTAATATTTTTACAATTTAAAAATTAAATCATATATTTTATTAAGTATTTAAAATTCAATATTTATATTTTTAGCTCTTAATTTTCAATTATATAAAAAACTGCCTATATTCTTCTTTTATGTGTATATATATATATATATATATATATATATATATATATATATATATATAAAATTTTATTTATAAAATTTTTCTTTCTGTGTCAAATAATTCACTTAAAAATTAAATTTTTATAAAAAGTCATCTCATTAATTTTATTCCATGTCATTATATTTCTCTAAAATTCCACTTAAAATTATATAGATCAATACATAAATATTCTTTTCATTATCCTTTTTAATTGACCAAAATATAATAAACTTGATTCATATATATTTTTTATTAATATTCAAAATATCGAAGAGAAATATTTAAATTTAATAAAATAATAATAATAATAATAATAATTCATGTTAAGATATTTTAAGAAAAAAAAAAGTTAAATAAAGCATAATTAAAACCCCACAAAGTACGAGTCCGCGAGTAGTCATATATATATATATATATATATATATATATATATATATATATATATATATACACATCGATTTTTAATTCTATTTCACTATAAAAATTTAATTGGTATTGTATCCTACAATTAAATTGAAAGAAACGACATTAATACTTTCATATCAATTTGAAGAGTAAAAGTGAAATTCACCTTAGAATACTATATATTAATTTTTAAATTTTAAAATTTGATAGCAATTAATTAGATTGTCAACTTTGTGAATTTGGTAAATGACTAGTAATTAAATTAATGATTCAATTAATCAAATTTATAAAATTAGAGAATTCAAATAATTTCACTCGAAATTTAAAGATTAAATTGACAAAGATGATATAACAATTTTAAGGATTAATTTGACTTTTGAACTACTATTTTTTTTTTTTCAATAATGATTTAGGTGTAGATTTGCAATTAAAATTTCAAATTAAGAAGAATTAACAAAAAAAAAAAAAATTGTAAAAACATAATTTAAGATAAAGTTATCTATTAAGCCATTAAAATTGTGTGAAGACTGAGGACTGGGCAAGTTGAAGACTAGTAAGATGAAATGATAGAAATGGTTAACTTTTAGAATCTATAGATACAAGGATTATAAATTATGGATAAATGAGTCTAAATAGTTTCCATAAAATTCAAATAAATGTTATCAGATTGGTTATATATAAGATTTTTCTATTTAATTCTAGAATTGGACATGGATATAAAAAGTTTTGAATTGAACTGAATAATTGGATTGAAAATATTTAAAATTGAATCAAACCATTGAATTTTAACTTTTTCGAAACTAATCTATATAGAGTGAAATATTTCTGGTATAGTTTTGAATTTTAATATTTATACAAATTGAGAACCATATCGAATTGGATTAAACCAAAATAACCTAAGTTTTTTAATTTTTAATTTTTTTTAAGGCTAAAATGAAGGTTTTATTGCTAATCAAGTCTAAGAACACCCAAGATAATAGGACGGGGCAAAGCAACCCACTCTTAAGGGACAGACATAGAATTAGAAGCCATGATAGATAGTGAGCTATCAGATTCGTTAACCTATTCATACTTGAGATTTTACAATTATGAATCTCATTTAAAAGCCATATGATAAGATCCGTTGAAGCTCCCCTATCATAACCCAAGGGAGAGATCAACAAATATTATTTAGCCACAGACCACTCAAATACATGGACAAAGGACTCCATAGGACCATTGTAAATTGGACACACATTAACCACCTCCACATGTTTGATTTGCAGATTGTCATAAGAGGGAAGGCATCTTGAGCATGCTTTCCACACCATATTCTTCGCCTTTTGAGGTACTTTGAGATGCCAAAGCATTTTCCAGAATTGAGAATTCATTATGGAAGAATTTCTAGAGTACTTTGCCATGAGGCATCTATAGCCACTATGAACTGTATAATCTCCCTTCTTATCCCAAAACCAATACCAGCAATCTTCTTGGGTTGTAATTGGTAACGAAATGTTAAGAATTATTTTTGCATCATGAGTAAAATAAATCTAAAATCAAATCCTTATCCCAGTGTAATTGATTGGGGAGCATTAAGGATTCAACTTTAAGGTCTTCTAATCTAATCCTAGCTTGCTTCTTTACAAAAAGATTACCATCTATAGGTAACCAAGGATCAGTCCAAACATTTGTACCACGACCATCCCCTACACACCTTCTAAGGCTCTTGGCAGTCAAATCATGAGCTGATAAGATGCTTCTCCAAGTATAACTGGGATTGCTCCCTAGCTAGCACTCTATAATTGTGCTTGTTAGGTAGTTCCTCGCTTGAGTAACTGAGATACCAAAGAATCAAGTTTTGTGAGTGAGTACCAGAATTGCTTGCCTAGTATCACAATATTAAAATTTGAAATATGTCTGAAACCCATCCTGCCCATGTCCTTTCTCTTTCATAATTGCTCCCAACTTTGCCAATGAATACTCTAAAAATTATTGCATTGTTTATCCGCCAAAAAGAACATAAAACCTTCTCAATACACATAGTTTTAGGCAGTAAGAAAACACTCATGTCGTAAGTAGGAGTAGATTGAACCACTGACTTGAGAAGAATTTCCTTTCCTGTTATAGAAAGTAGCTTGTTCTTCCACCCTTGGACCATTTCTCAACCTGATCTTTTATAAATGCAAAAAATTCCTTCTTCTTTCTCCCAATCAATGAAGGAAGTCCTAAGTATCTTCCATGGTTGACCTTTGCTTCCATACCTAACATTGAGCAGATCATCTCTTTAACCACTGAGTTGGTATTAGCACTAAAAGAAATAGAGGACTTGTGAAATTTTTTGACCTATACAGATGCTTCTCCATACCTTGTAAAACATTCTTTAACTTTTTTCACATTGTGTTGGATTAGCTTTAAAAGAAAAAAAGCTATCGTCAACGAAAATAGGTATGAAATTACTGGAACACCTCTAGTGTAATACCTAAGGTCTCCATAGCTCATCAGAGTTATAATAATACCATAGAATATAAATTTTATGAGTATAGTATCAATGACATGGTGATAGGATGAAAGAAACTTTTGTTGGTGCTAAGTGCTTGAGAGTATATTTTTATGAAAAATAATATTTATTGTATGTTTTATTGAATTAATTTTAGGCAATATGGCTTAGTTTAAGCTTATTATGATATGGGAAGGTAAGATTTAAAATGCCAAGTGAAAGGGAAGGGAAAAAGTTACGAAAAATTTTTAAGTTCGGGAAACGTTTTCGGGTGGGCTTGTTGATGGGCTTTTTGGACTCAAAGCCCAAGCCCATGGAGTGGCCGGCCCTAAGGTCTCTAATTTTGGTGGAGCTTGATCAAATTTTGGTTAGAACAAGTTAATAAGGGGTTAGGATAAGAAGGAGTTAGGTTAGCTATATTTGTTGACTTATGTCAACTTTAACACCTAAGCTTCCACTTTTCCATCACCATGATTATGTTCACTTTGGCGGTGATGAGATTCATTATTATGATGCTTAGTCACCATACACCTAAGGGCCATCTCAACCATCCACTTTGATTAATCTTAGCCCTCTATTTCAAACAAAAATGTGACCATTGATCTTATAGGATTAAATTACCACCATTGATTCTATTTGTATATAAAATGAAAATATGTTAAACCATTTCATTTGTAACCTACACCAAAAATTTCACCCTCACCAAAGACTAAAAATCTCTCAACTTGTTCTTCAACTTAGAGCTAAATTTGGAGCATTTTAAGGTGAGATTTATTACTTAAGTGATCCCTTTCTTTTCTTAGCCTAAGTGTGATAAATTGTTAGCAATCATTCCTTTTCTTTTAATTTCTATAATTGGATTTTAGTGGAATGATTTGAAGAGAGTTAGTTTGGCATGTTAAGTGATAAAATATAAGAATGGGGATTGAGGATTTGGGGTTTAATAGGTGAATAATAACAAGGGAAGCATGAAAAATCAATGAGAATGAACTTTATATAGGGTTCGGCCAAACAAGGAAATTTAGGGGAAGTGTCCAAAATTTTTTTTAACAATATCTAAGGTTATTTGGGATGTTGAAAAGTGGTTTAAAAATGTAAAATTTGAATTTAGAGATTTTATTCAAAAATTGAAATTCTTGAAGGCATAATGCATGATATAAGGGAAGTGTGTAATGTGAAGTATAGTTTGATGTTTGATTGTTGTGGTAGGCTTTGCATGACATTAATTTCATCTTTGAAAGATCAATTTGAGATTTGATTGAGAAATTTTAGGTTTTCCCCATATTATCCCAATTTGGTAAAGTTAGGGTTTATGGGAATTGAAAGAGGTTAATTTTAATTGGTGTATGAATGTTGATTGTTTGAGTATTAATTTGATAAATCCATGTTTAATTTGAAGTTTGAAAATGAATTTGATAATTTTTCCTAAATCTTGGAGTTTTGATTCACATTGGGAGTTCCAAGATTTAAACTTGAATTTTTAAGATTTATTGATTAAATAAGCTTGTGATTAATTCAATTTGATGTTTATGAGGTCAATTTGATGAAAATGATTTTTCAACTCTAATTGGAATATACCAAATTAGAGATTTTGATTTTTGAGTTTTGTTAATTCTCTTAGATGTTAGAAAATTGATTGCATTGGTTTCCATTGATGAACATAGGATTTAATTAAGGAATTAAGAAGGAAAAAGGAACCTAATTGTTTTGATGAAAGGATTTGGACAACATGGGATTTTGGAATAAAGTGATTAAATAATTAATGTGTTTAAGTTTGCTATTGTTTAATGTATTGGAATGTGTTTTGGTGACTAATAGTAGGAAGTTGATGTTAAGTTGAGTTTAGAATTAGATTAGCAAGTTAAAGGAGTAGAAATTAATATACGATTATTTGGGGTGTATTTGTAGAATCGAAAGGCAAAGGCATTGCTTGGGATACTGAGGAGCCTCGTTATAATTTGCATTAGAACTACCGCTATAAGAGCTAAGGAGCAAAAGGTGAGTACCTAATAATATTATATTCCTTGTGCTTTAAATATAAGCATGAATGCTGAATCACTTTCCCTAATTAAAATGCATTGCAATTCTTTGGCATGCATGATATGCTTTATTGATTATTGAATTAAATATCCTTTATGGCACTTGGCCAAATGAGCCTTATTGCTTAATCTCATAAAATGATCCATGATAGGGATTTTGATTATTTATTGATATATTATCCATTAAATCATTTCATGGATAGAGAGATAAAATGTTATAATGATATCATGATAAGCAGAATACCCCTCTGATGTGGGGCAATACATCAAACCTTGTGCATAGTGGTAATGGACCCGTGGATAGGGTAAAATTATCCGAACCTTAGCTGGGAAGGGTTTAAGGTCCCTAGTACGTATGGCCTGATCAGTTGTACGTGTGACTAGGAATAGGAGAGTGAGCAAGGTATAGGCCGCCACTCGATTGATTATGGGGGAAACACCCCGTTTCTAAGAAAGGAAATATTCTACTAAAATACAATATTTATTATATATCGAAAAGTATTCCATAAGAATAACTCTTGGTCCGTTTTATTTTACTGCTATAAGAAATCATCATGAGACCCCATACCATTTGTTACTTTATATACTATTATTTTGTACTCACTGAGCTTTGTCTCACCCCATAGTTGTTATTTATTTTCAGGACCAGTTGATAGTTCAGCAAGATAAATTCCAAGTTTTACGTCTTCGCTTGGAAATTGCATTGCTAGTTTTGGTATCATCATGTACATATTATGTTGTATTTTGGAGGTTTCACTCTAGAGCTACATGATTTGTTAAAGTATGTAATAATGGTATAACTTAGAATATTATTAGTATGTATGGTTAGATATTACCTTAGTACAGTTCAGATACATAAGTAATATTTACTTAAGTTGCAATTAAATTACTGAAAAATGGAGTTCAAAAGCGATAAGTATGAAAATAAATTTAAACGATGAATGACTATTACATAGGTAATTAACACGGTAATTGGTAATAAGGGATAAGAATTATGGCTACGATCTTAGGTTAAGGATGACGTAATAGTAACAGCTTATGAGTTATAGGTTATTCTACGGGTTTAGGTAACCTTACGTCTCCCTATACCCTAGGACAGTCACGGCTCAAAGATGGGTCATGACATCTAGCTATACTGCACCCATGAATCTAACCAGACAACTCATACTTCTGAATTAGAGAAGACAAGCTTTCAGCACAAATAATAAAGAGGTAAGGCAATAATGGATCACCCTACCTTAGACCTTGTTCATGGATAAGTGGACTAATCAGTTTGCCCACACAAGAAATATTATATTGGACTAAGTCAATGCACATCATAATGAGAGCAATCCACCTCTTCTGGAATCCCATTTTGACCATCATACTACGGAGGAAATGCCATTCTATCCAATCATAAGTTTTGCTCATATCCACCTTGAGAGCAACGCACCATTCTTTTCCTCTAGTCTTCCTCTATAAGAAGTGACTTACTTCAAAAGCTATTAAAATATTGTCTATTATTAGCTTGTTACTCACAAAACCACTTTGTGATTCAGAGATAATAGAAGGCAGGATCCTCTTTAGCTTATTTGCAAGCACTTTAGAAAAAACTTTAAAGAAGAAATTACAAAGTGAGATAAGCCTCATATCAGTTATATGCTCTGAATGTTCTTTTTTTGGATATATAGTGGTATCATTCATATTGTCTGGCAAGGCACCCCTATTCAAAATATCTAAATAGAATTAAGATATATCCTTACCAATAACACCCTAAAAATTTTGATAAAAAGCAAGATTCATCCCATCCAAACCTGAGGACTTGTCTAGGTGCATAAAGAACACCGCCATCCGAATCTCCTCCATAGAAAAATCCGCTAAAAAAGCCTCATTCTACTCAACTAAAACACAAGGAGCTTGCCCTTATCGTGGCCTCAACACCAGCTCCTTTAGATTCAAATAGTTATGAGAAATAGTTTTTCACCAGCTCCTCTAAACCTGAGCCCCATTGAAGAAAGTTGTCATAACTGCTGTACAATCTTATTAATATATATTTTAATGTTTAGAATGAATGATATTGCTTAAAGTAAGCGTAATTTATGGAAGAAAATTTGGACAGTAGATAGAAGTAGTTGTAAGCTTTTTTGACTCTTTCAATCTACAGTTCATGTATGACTTTTTGAAGAAAGTTGTCATAACTGCTGTACAATCTTATTAATATATATTTTAATGTTTAGAATGAATGATATTGCTTAAAGTAAGCGTAATTTATGGAAGAAAATTTGGACAGTAGATAGAAGTAGTTGTAAGCTTTTTTGACTCTTTCAATCTACAGTTCATGTATGACTTTATTTTGTAATCTGTGTATAAAAGACTTTTACATATGAAAAGTTTTTATGTTTTCCCATATGATTCATTCTCTCCTCTTAGAATTATATCCTTCTGTGGTATCAGAGCTTATTGTTCTTAGAAGGGGCTGTGTGTAAGAGAGAAAAAAAGTCAGCAAACCTACCAAAAAAACCACAGATTCAAAAATGGCTGCTAAAGATTTTTCTGCAGTTGCGCCTCCTATCTTCAATGGTGAAAATTATCACCTATGGGCCTTCAAAATGAAAACTTATTTGAGGGCTTTTGATCTGTGGGAAGTAGTAGAAACAGGTAGAGATCCACCTCCACTTAGAGCAAATCCCACCATAGCTCAAATTAAGCAATATGGTGAAGAGTGTGCAAAGAAATACAAAGCTCTTACCTATGTACAATCAGTTGTGTCTGATGTCATTTGCCTAAGAATTATGGCTTGTGAATCAGCCAAAAAAGCCTGGGATCTCTTAAAAAATGAGTTCCAAGGTAGTGATAGAACAAGGCAAATGAATTTGTTGAATTTAAAGAGGGAATTTACAATTCTCAATATGAAAGAGACAGAGACTATGAAGGAGTACACTGATAAGCTGATGAAAGTGGTAAATCAAATTCATTTGCTTAGTGAAGAAATGTCAGATAGTAAAATAGTTGAAAAAGTCCTTTTGAGCTTACTTAAGGAGTTTGAGTCAAAAATATCATCTCTAGAAGACTCAAAGGATCTGTTACAAATATCACTTTCAAAGCTCTTAAATGCACTTCAAGCCTTAGAGCAAAGAAGATCCTTAAGGCAAGAAGAGACGAATGAATCTGCCTTCTTCTCAAAATTAAAGAGCAAACCACAAAACAAGGAGGGAAAGAAGCATAATCCTGAAAAGAATGACAAGAAAGAAGGGAGTAGCAGCAAGGATGGTGAAAGAAGAAAATTTCCTCCTTGTAGTCATTGTAAAAAAACAAATCATATGGAAAGAAGGTGTTGGTTTAGACTAGGTGTGCAATGTAGAATATGTAAGAAATTTGGGCATATTGACAAGGTTTGTAAATTTAAAAACAACAACCAACCTCAACAAGCATAAGTTGCTAAAAAATAAGAATTTCAGCCACAGGAGGAGCATTTATTTATGGCTTCTTGCTACATAACTCAAATTTTCAATGAAAATTGGCTCATTGACAGTGGATGCACTTATCACATGACCCTAAATCCTGCCTTCTTCAAGAAGCTAGATAGATTTTATGTTTCAAAAGTCAAAATTGCCGATGGAGAAAGCTTGGATGTGAAAGGAATAGGCATTGTTGTTGTGGAACTCTATCAGGTATCAAATATATTTTAGATGTATTATTTGTACCTGAAATAAGCTAAAATTTATTAAGTTGAGGACAGATGCTTGAGAAAAAATATATCTTGCATTTTGAAAATATGTCATGCACCATTATGATCCAAGTCGTAGTGAATTGTTCACAGTGAAAAATGAGAAATAGAAGTTTTCCTGTGAATTGGAAAAATGTTGATATTCATCCACACACTACTACCATTGTGAATGGTTCTAATTTATGGCACAAGAGATTTGGTCATTTCAACTTACATTCGTTGAAGCATGTGTATGACAAAGCTCTTGTTGATAATATGCCTGCAATTCATGTGAAGATGTTTGTAAAATTTGCCAACTTGGGAAGCAAACAAGAAAATCATTTCCAACAAATCAAGCTTTAAGAGCTGTTGAGAAATTACAGCTCATTCATACAGATGTTTGTGGTCCTATAGTCACTCCAACCTTGAAAGGGAGTAGATATTTCCTCTTGTTTATTGATGATTTCTCTAGAACGTGTTGGGTTTATTTTCTCCAACAAAAGTCCGAGGTGGCTGCTATATTTCAGAAGTTCAAGGCTTGGATTGAAAGGCAAGTTGGGTGTCAAATCAAGGCAATAAGATTTGATAATGGAATAGAGTATACTTCCCAAGAATTTGATAAATTTTGTTCCAATGCAATTATTCATCATCAACTCACAATTCCTTACACTCCTTAAAAAATGGATTGAGTGAAAGGAAAAATAGAACAATTATGGAGATGGTTAGGTGTCTTTTGTTTGAAAAGAATATACCAAAGAAGTTTTGGGCAAAAGCTGTTCACACATCTGTGTACTTGTTAAATAGACTTCCCACAAGGGCCTTGAATGATAAAACTCCATATAAAGCTTGGTTTGGAGTTAAGCCTTCTATTGATCATCTTAGAATCTGTGGCTCACTGTGTTATGTGTATGTCTTTGATGTTAAAAGGCAGAAGTTGGATCAAAAGTCACTTGAATGTGTCTTTCTTGGCTATAGCAATAACAACAAAGGGTATGGAGTGTTTGATGTGAAGGCTCACAAAGTCATTGTTGCAAGGGACATCAAATTTGATGAAGCAGGTACATGGAATTAGGATAAGGGAGTTGCTAAACCTTGTTCCAAGTGTTCAAAAGAAGACAAAAAATCCCTAGGACAAGATGCAACTACTTCAAAATCAAGGTTATGTAGCAATTCAGATTCTGATACAGAAGATGCTATAAGGGGAACCAAGTTACTCTCAGCTGTATATGCAAGGTGCAATGTTGTCTTAGAAGAACCTTCATGTTTCAAAGAAGCAACAAGTTCAGAAACTTGGGTTGATGCAATGAAAGAAGAATTGAAGATGATTGAGAAGAACAAAACTTAGCAACTAATTGATAGACCAAGCAACCAAAAAAGTGATTAGAGTTAAATGGGTTTTTAGAACCAAATATAATTCAGATGGTACTATCAATAAACTCAAAGCAAGGCTGGTTGTCAAAGGTTTCTCACAACAGTATGGAATTGATTTTTTAGACACATTTGTACCTGTTGCAAGAATGGACACTATAAGACTTCTCATTGCTCTTGCTGCTTAAAAAGATTGGAAGCTCTTTCAACTTGATGTTAAATCTGCCTTTCTTAATGGTCAGGAGGACATATATATTGAGCAACCTAAAGGTTTTGAAGTTAAAGGCATGAAGGACAAGGTGTATTTGCTAAAAAAGGCTTTGTATGGGCTAAAGCAGGCTCCAAGGGCTTGGTATAGCAAAATTGATCAACACTTCATCAATATGGGTTTCAACAGAAGCAAAAGTGAGCCAACTTTGTATGTTCAAGAAGTTGAAACTAATTTGCTAATTGTTTCAATATATGTGGATGACTTGCTTGTGACAGCAAGCAATTCATTTCTTGTTGACAAGTTTAAGAAAGAAATGTTAAAAGCTTTTGAGATGACTGATCTTGGAGAATTATCCTATGTCCTTGGAATTGAGATTTCACAAACTCAACAAGAAATTTTTATTTGTCAAAAGAAGTATGCTAGAGAGATTTTGCATAAATTTGGCATGGAGAATTGTAAATTTGTTAACACTTCCTTGGCTCAAAATGAAAAGCTATACAAAGATGATGGTGCTCAAAAAATTCAGGAGGGAGTTTATAGGAGTCTCATTGGATGTCTTCTATATCTTTCAGCCACAAGACCTGATATTATGTATGCTGTAAGTCTTCTCTCTAGATTCATGCATTCTCCAAGTGAATTACATTTTAAAGCTGCAAAAAGGGTGCTAAGATATATTAAAGGGTCTGCTGAACATGGAATTTAGTATTCAAGTGTTGCAGAGATGAAGTTGATTGGTTTTGTTGATAGTGATTGGGCTGGTTCTTGTGATGATATGAAAAGTACTTTTGGATTTGTATTTTCTTTAGGTTCAGGGGTGTTTAGTTAGTGCTTAAAGAAACAAAATATAGTGGCTCAATCAACTGCTAAAGCAGAGTATATCTTTATTGCTACTGTTGTAAACCAAGCCATTTGGCTTAGGAAATTGATGAAAGACTTGAAGTAAGAGCAAACTGATGCAACTCAGATTTTATGTGATAATCAATCAGCTGTGGCTATTACAAAAAATCCGGTATTTCATGGCAAGACCAAGCATATAAAGATTAAGTATCATTTTATTAGAGAAGCTGAAAGGGAGAAAGAAATTATTCTAGTGCATTGCAGTTCAGAAGAACAAAAAGCTGATATTCTCACAAAAGCCTTGCCAAAGACAAGATTTATGCAGCTGAAAGAAGATCTATGCATGTCCAGCAATTGTGCCAAGGAGGAGTGAAGAAAGTTGTCACAACTGCTGTACAATCTTATTAATATTTATTTTGATGTTTTAGAATGAATGATGATGCTTAAAGTAAGCATAATTTATGGAAGAAAATCTGGACAGTAGATAGAAGTAGTTGTAAGCTTTTTTTACTCTTTTAATCTACTATTCATGTATGACTTTATTTTGTAATTTGTGTATAAAAGACTTTTACATATGAAAAGTTTTTATGTTTTCCCATATGATTCATTCTCTCCTCTTAGAAGTATATCCTTCACCCATTATAACCAATTTCCATCTTCATCCTTCAATATGTTGTACTGAATTCCATTTCTTCCTACTAGTTATGGAAGCGTGAAAAAATTGAGAATTAGAATCTCCATGATGAAGGCAGAATTGTTTGGCTCTTTGATGCCAAAATTCATTTTGCTAGTGAAGCACTAAGAGATATTCTCTTTGAGCTTTGTTGAATTTCTGGATAGACTGAACATCGAGATTATCCCTTAATTGAGCCATGACACTCTTACAATAGTTATTTCTGTCTCTAAAGTTCAATTTCAAATGTTCCCCCCTTCTAATTTTTTATTTATAATATATAAGTAATGCTAATTGAATAATATATAGATAATACAAAAATTATACAATTATATATGATATTATATCAATTATCAAATTATATTAGAAGAAAGTTTACATAAATTACAAATTTATAATTATAAATGTATACATATCAATTGAATATAACTATTGATATTTATACAACTCATTTAAAAATTAGGTTCATTAAATTTGTATTATTAAAAAATTAATAATGTAATATGAATTAAGCTTTGATAATACTAAAATATAACCATAAATTGCAATTAAATATTTTAAATTTACTATGTATATGTCTTAGAAAAATACTTTTTAATATTTGTTCTAATTAATCAATGAGAGATAATAAGAAAGTACAATGTATTAGCATGTAAGCCCGTTAATATTGCAATTTTAATTATAACATATTTATGTGATATTAATAAAGTTTTAGATTAAAATTTTGTTGGTATTATATGATCTAATAATCTAATTTTTAAAAATATTTTTTATTAATTAACATCTTTGTGACACATTATCAATAAAAAATCATTTGTAATAGGGTAATAGTTTTTATAAAAAGTTAGAAAGTGGTTATAAGAAGTTATGTAATTGTTTTAAGTAGCATATAAGTCAAAATTAAAATTATTTGAATTAAGTAAAATCTGTTATAATATATTATAAGATTTGATTGATGTTTTTCCATGTATATGAATATTCTAGTTTCCATATTAGTATTGGTTGTATTTTCCTTATTAGAAAAACTTTCTATATCTTGTATTTTCCTTATTGGAAAAGCTTCTTATTTCTTTCTCTTCTGTACTCTATATAAAGGGCTTAATACTATTGAATGAAACAACTAGAAACTATTCTCTTCTCTATATTCTTTGTTCATATTCTTCTCTATTTTATTTATAACACGTTATCAGCACGAATTATTATACAATATTGTTCATAATTTTGGATAGCTTGTGGTTTGCTACAACCCAACTAATGCCAAAAATTTGAAGAAATAAAATTCAAGATTTATGGTAAACAATTTTTATCTAATTAATTACTATTATTATTAATATTTATGTATCAAATATTTTTTTAAGAAAAAAAACTAAATCGTTTTTTTTTTTTAAGAAATCATTTGAACATATTGGGCTAATTAATTTGAAGAAATCATTTTTTTCTTCTCTCTTACAATCATTTATTTCAAATCATAATTACGGGCGTGAGCTGGGTGGCTTAGCTCTTTTTCCATGAAAAACCTCCGTTTTTGCACTATTTCCTTGTGCGCTCCTTCCATTTCTTCTTGGCCAGTCCCACTATAGAAAAAGATCTGAAAAATAATCTTCAATGCACAAATCAAACTTAATTTCAATCTTAAATCATGATAATGTAGGGGTTAGGATATAGACATATGTTCAATTATCAAACTCCCCCACACTTGAGTGTTTGCTTGTCCTCAAGCAAATTGAATAAAGATAACCATCAGAAATGAGCTTCCCCTCTCTAAGCAACTAATGGCACTTCAAGCATCCTGGCAACAACTTCTAATCCAAAAGGTTCAAAACCTTTAGCCACAATTCATACTTTGAACAGGTTAGCACAATGAGGAATTTTCATAATCAGAGCTACAAACCTCAAAATCTAAAAACCGCAGTTAAAAATGTGAGCACAATATTCCACTGATAAAAGGTTCAACACAAAGCCAATCTCAGAAAGATTTTTCCCCTAGGTGAATGACTGCTCCCTTCACTTATCATCTCTTCATATATATTTTATTTTATTTTATTTTATTATTATTATTATTATTATTTTATTTTTTTTTAAATCACAGGAGCCCGACTTGTTTGATTAGTCATACTAGTCTTTTGACGCGAAAGTTCACATTTGTAATGCCAACTTCCGGTTACTTAACTAGGATCACCAATTCAAATGGCTACTAGCTCTATTCATACTCTCAATGAGAATAGCAGAATAGGTTTTCCTTTTCAAAGCTCCTATGCAACAGAATTTTTTTTTTTTTATATCGAGATGCAGTCACCCAAACCTAGAGTATTGATAATTGAACTAGCTTCGATTAAACTTACCATAGAATATTTTATGCTCACAAATGTAACTAAGGATTTTTTACATATGTCAATCCACCTCCTCATCCAACTACCAAGTTCAACGTTCAAAAGGTGACTAATTCCTTTGAACCCCGAATCAACAAGTCGTTGCCAGTTAACAATCCGCACTTCATTACCACGAGAAGAAAACTTCATGACTAACCATTATTAGAATTCAATCTACTCAGACAACTCAAACCTGGCCTCTAAAACTAATCAATTTAACAGCCCTCCCCCACACTTAGATAATACATTGTCCCCAATGTATGTGTATTACTACCAAAAATGAAAAGAACAAGAAAGAGAAAGAAAAACTGCCCTGACGATTCTGAATGGAAAAGATAGATGCGTGTCCATGTCAGTATCCAAGCCACGTCAGAATAGAGCTACAGACCTTTAAAAGTAAACACCGTCAAAGAAAAAACATGTGACAATACCAGTTGTCCATAATCATTCCCAAAATAAACAACCAAACAAAGAAATACGAAGCATCCTAAATATCATGCATACAGTCATCCAAGATATAATGAATAACAGATAACGACTAAAAAGAAATAAAAATAAACACAACTCAAAAGAGAAGATAAATGGAGCTAGTCTTCCATGCCATCACCCCCATCCTGCTCCTCATCATCGGAAATGTGCACTGGTGATGGTGGGGAAAGTGGTTTGGCCGTACTAGGCCTGAAATTCTGTGTCTCCCAAAACTCCATCATGGAATGCTGCATCCATCGCCGCTGTTGTGCCTTATGCTCAGAAAACTGCATCAATTCCCGCTGCATATTATAGAGATGCTGCTGCTGAAGGTTAATTCGACTCAGAGAGCTCTCCAATTGGCACATCTGTCGCTCCAGGTCAGTCATTTTCCATCCCTCCTCTTCATCCTCACCTACATGGTGCCTCCAGTCCTAAAAACCCGCAAACTGCTGTTGTGGATCAAATGTGGTGGTTGAAGGTCCTGCGGCAGTGGTAGAGGGACCTGCTGCAGTGTCGGGAATATCATCCTCAGGTGGTGGAATGTCTGCTGGGTCTGCCTGGGGTGCCATAAACGCCTTCTTGGGATCTATTCTGATCAAAGTGTCCATGCCTAGGCGCCTAGGCAGCCCATCCAAAGTCATGGCAGGAATGCCTGCAAAAACTCCTAACCCCTCTGCCAGTTTGGTGATATACATCCCACCAAAAAGTGCCCCCTTCTTGTCTCTCTTAGACTGCTCATGAAGGAAATAAATGAGGCATACTACAAGGTTGCACCTTCGATTATGGTGCATGCACATGAGGTAGAACAGATCCTGCTTGGTGACATGCCCTGTACTGTCCTGGCGTGCAGAGATGGTGCTAGTGAGTAAGTGGTGGACCACTCGCAGAGGAAAAGACTGGAAATTGGAGGCCTTAGATATGCCTGCCCGATAGTCTCCTGCTGTAGGGGCAAGCTCATTCCAAATATGATCTCGCTCAGCGGAACTATTAAAATCCACAATGGATCCAATGTAGTCTGTGGAGTTCAACTGCTCTTCAGTGTACAATCCCATACGCAAGGCAAACTCATTAATACTCAGATGCCACTCCCTTGTTCCTAACCGGAATTTGATCCTTGGCTTGTTAACTCTAGTGGATTGCTTGTCAAATTGGAGTGTGCAAAGGAACTCCAATGTAATCTCCCTGTAGGCCGGCTCATTAATAGCAAATAAATTCTTCCAACCCGGTTGGTCCACCATGCGTCTGATCTCTGCAGCCAGTCCGGCGTTTTCCATTGCTTCCCAATCCAGAACTCGAGGAGGCTCGAAATCCTTGTTTGCTAGCTGTTCAAAATGGCCCCTCGCTTCCTTGTCAGTCAGGCGGATGCTAGGATGGTCTGCCATAAATCGGATATCGGGCACCGCAGCAAGCTGTGAACTGCTTGCGCCCCTACTCCTCTTGGTAGGCAGGATAGAAGATGGTTGCTTTCGGGGCGGCATTCCTCTGCAAAATATCAAAAAGAGCCATACACATTCTAAACAACCGCAATTGCTTGTTAGTCCATAAAACCCCATACATTGACAAAAACAAAGAAAAAGTTACCAAACATTTTTTTTTTCAGATAAATATTGAGCCATACAGGACAGAAGATTAATTAGCACATCATTTTTTTTTCATATAAAGGATTTCAGGGCATGGATTTCATGGATTTTGATTCAAAAACTACTTAGTATAGTTTCCAAAATGAATCTCATGCAAATAATCGGTGAATTTGAAAAGAAACCCAGAAAAGTTACCAAACATCGTACCTTAGATGAGTGTGGAAGTGAGAACAACAAGTAAACCACTGATCTAGGCCTGGGCCCCTTGCTTAGCCTCGATAAGTCGAGAGAAAAGAGAAGAAAATGCAAAGAAAAGCAAAGAAAATGAAAGGGAAAATGCAAGAATGAGAAATAAAAAACTGACCACAGCTTTTATAAAAGGCGTTTCACGCCCTTTCTTACGCCCGTAATCTTGGGCTTAAGCACGATTTTACGCACGTAGCTCACGCACCTTCGAGGCCGTCCTTACCTGGCCTTACTTATGACCTGATATACGCCCGTGTGTCTGGGCGTGTACCAATACTGTGTCTTGGCCAAAAATGGGCACTTAGCTGACACCCTGACATACGCCCGTGCGTCTGGGCGTGTAGGGCTACTGTGTCGTGGTCTGAAAAGACCCTTGGTATATGCCCCACCTCACGCCCGTAAGTTTGGGCTTGTGAGGCTACTGTGTCTCCCTTTCAATTGTCACTTCACTCACGCCCCATACATACGGCCGTGAGTCATAGCGTGAGCCTTGAAAAAGCAGTAAATGACTTGCTTCTCTGATTTCCTGTACCAAACACATACCAACAGTGCATTATCCTCAATTATGGTTGCCAAGAAAAATGCGCAATTGGAGTGGTGCCAATAAATGAATGCAATGAACATGGGAGAAATGGACATCTGAAACCTCATATTGTATTAACATAACTGCATTGAAAACATAAAACATAAAGGGTAACTAAGTGCTTACTCAAGAGGAGCAAGTAAAATAGATGCCCAGTCTAGAGTTACAATTATTTAGTAAAAAGTTCTCATATGCAATCTAAACTAGGCTCATTCAGTGTTTTCACTTTTCCTTCCTTGGCCTTCCCCTTCCCCTCTTTTCTTTTGGAGGGTCATTCTGTTCTCCTTTTTTTAGTTTCCCCTCATCCTCATCATTAGTAATATACACAAGTTCAATCTCTTTGGGGGTAGCTTCCACTTGTTTTGCCTCTTTCTCCATTTCAACAATCTCTTCTAGGGAGAAAGTGTATTCATTAGGAGTGGGATAAGCCCGAGCATGAGCATAAAATGCAATCACTTGCTCGGGAGTCATATCCGGAGAAGAAGCCTTCTGTTTGCCCTTGGACGAGAAAGGACCAGCTTAATACAAACCCTTAGAATTTCCAGCACTCATGATTGCACTTACTGGCCCAAAATATTAAGCAAAGATTTCAATTTCAAGAATGAGTTATCCTTTCTGCCATTTCTCTTAAAGATACACAATGCATGGCACTTGCATGATAATTGGGGAGGTGGGTCATGTGTGTGCTAAGCGAATGACTTCTCATAATGATATCTTGACAGCCTTATGCATTACATGTGGCTGTCTACCTACCAACACAGATTCCATGCATGAAAATTTAATGTGTGCATCCACTCCACATGCGCATTTCTTTCTCTCTTTCTCTCTCTTTTTTTTTTTTTTTTTTTTTTAGAAACAATAACTAAAAGAACACAAGTTAATCAAAATCAACAAAACAAAAAAAAGAAAAAAAAATAAATGGTGGGTTGCCTCCCACCCAGCGCTTCTTTAACGTCGTCTTAGCTGGACGTTTAGGATGATTTCTTATCCCGAATCCTGGAGGTGGAGAACCTCTCTAGTTTGTTCCATCTTACCATCAAAATACAGCTTGAGCCTGTGCCCGTTGACCTTAAAGTCTCCCTTCTCAGGGTGAGCCAATTCAATAGTTCCATAGGGAAATACCTCTTTCACAATAAAAGGACCAGACCACTGAGATTTCAACTTACCTGGAAAAAGTCAAAGTTTAGAATTGTAGAGAAGCACCTGATCTCCTACTTGAAATTCCTTCCTTTACTTGATCCGAGCATCATGCCATCTTTTAGTTCTTTCCTTATACATCCTGGCATTGTCATATGCCTGCAGTCTCCATTCATCCAGCTCATTCATCTGCAATTGCCTTTTCTCACCTGCACTAGCTAGATCAAGATTAATCTGTTTAATAGCCCAAAATGCATTATGTTCAATTTCTACAGGCAAATGGCAAGCCTTTCCATACACTAGCCTATATGGTGTAGTTCCCAGGGGAGTTTTGAAAGCTGTCCTAAAAGCCCATAGAGCATCATTTAACTTCTCAGACCACTCCTTCCTAGATCGCTCTACAGTCTTCTCAAGTATTCTTTTAGTCTCCCTATTTGTATTCTCGACTTGGCCACTAGTCTGGGGATGATATGGGGTAGCCAACTTGTGTGTAACACCCAGCCTTTTGAATGCTTTCTCAAGTTGAGCGTTACAGAAATGGGTTCCCCTATCACTTATAATGGCCTTTGGTATACCAAATCGAGAAAACAATTTTTTCAGAAACTTTACTACCATCCTAGCATCATTTCTGACCAAGGCCTAAGCCTCAGGCCATTTCGACACATAATTAATAGCCACCAAAATATATGTGTTGCCAAAAGAATTTGGAAACGGTCCCATGAAATCAATGCCCTAGACA
This sequence comes from Reutealis trisperma, assembly GCA_947687605.1. Classification (NCBI taxonomy): domain Eukaryota; kingdom Viridiplantae; phylum Streptophyta; class Magnoliopsida; order Malpighiales; family Euphorbiaceae; genus Reutealis; species Reutealis trisperma. The sequence continues at coordinate 2,472,775 of CANTUT010000393.1, forward strand.
ACAAATATCTCACAAACTAAAATACCATTTTGAGGCATCTCATCCCACGACGAAATATTTCCAGTTCTTTGGCAACGATCACAATGTTGCACAAAATCATAACAATCTTTAAACAAAGTGGGCCAATAAAATCCTAATTCTAAAACTTTTTGAGCAGTTCTACTAGGCCCCATATGACCACCAGCTGGTCCGGCGTGGCAATGGTTGATAATATTCACAGTTTCAGGCCAAGCCACGCAACGCTGGATCATCCGATCAGCACACAATTTAAATAGATAGGGATCCTCCCAGAATTAGTATTTCAAATCGGAAAAGAATTTCTTCTTTTGTTGATAAGTTAACTCTTTTGGGAGTTCCCTCACAGCCAGATAATTTACAAAATCTGCAAACCAAGGCAATTTAGAGTTAGAAGCACTTACCATACCTACCAGTTCGCACAGTTGTTCATCCGGGAAGTGGTCATCAATGTCTCCTTCTTTAAGTGCTTCCATGTTTGGATTCTCCAGCCTTGAGAGGTGGTCAGCTGCAAGATTCTCAGCTCCCCTCTTATCTTGTATCTCCAAATCAAACTCTTGTAGTAGTAACACCCACCGGATTAATCTTGGCTTTGCATCATTTTTGGCAAAGAGATCCCGTAAAGCCGAATGGTCTGTATAAACTATCACCTTTGACAAGATCAAATAGGAGCGAAACTTTTCAAAGGCGAACACAACAGCCAACAGTTCTTTCTCAGTGGTGGTGTAGTTAGCTTGGGCCTCATTCAGTGTCTTGCTTGCATAGTAAATGGGTTGAAAATGCTTCTCCCTTCTCTAGCCCAAAACTACCCCAACTGCTACATCACTTGCATCACACATCAACTTAAAAGGTAGGTTCCAATCAGGAGCTACCATTATGGGTGCATCAACCAGTTTAGCCTTCAAGGTGTTGAAAGCTTGTAAACATTCGCCATCAAAGTTGAATTCCACATCTTTCTCAAGTAACTTGGTCAGGGGCCGAGCAATCTTGGAAAAATCCTTGATAAATCTCCTGTAGAAGCCCGCATGCCCCAAGAAACTTCTAATAGCTTTGACAGATGTGGGAGGGGGTAACTTTTCAATGGTTTCTATTTTGGCTCGATCTACCTCAATACCCTTACTTGAAATTTTGTGTCCCAAGACTATTCCTTCTTGGACCATGAAGTGACACTTCTCCCAATTCAGCACCAAGTTAGTCTCTTCGCATCTCATCAATACTCTTTCCAAGTTTGCCAAGCATTTCCCAAAAGAATCACCATGGACTGAAAAATCATCCATGAAAACTTCCATGATATCCTCCACTAGCTCATCAAATATCGCCATCATACACCTCTGGAAGGTTGCAGGTGCATTACACAGTCCGAATGGCATTCTTCTATAGGCAAAAGTTCCATATGGGCAGGTGAAGGTCGTTTTCTCTTGGTCTTCAGGTGCTATAGGTATCTGAAAGTAACCTGACAGACCATCTAGGAAGCAGTAATATGCATGCCCAGCTAACCTTTCCAACATCTAGTCAATGAAGGGCAAGGGAAAATGATCCTTCCTTATTGCATCATTCAACTTTCTATAGTCAATGCAAACCCTCCAGCCTGTGACTGTTCTCATTGGAATTAGCTCATTCTTCTCATTAGGAACCACAGTCATTCCTCCTTTCTTTGGTACCACCTGAACAGGGCTCACCCATGAACTGTCTGAGATAGGGTAGATGATCCCAGCATCAAGTAACTTGATGACTTCAGCTTTCACAACCTCCTTCATTTTGGGATTCAATCTTCTTTGAGGCTGGACAACTGGCTTGAAGTCATCCTCAATTAGAATCTTATGGGTACAAAAAGATGGACTGATGCCCTTGATATCTGCAACTTTCCATGCTAGAGCTCTCTTGTGTTTTCCCAAGACCTCCAATAACCTTGCTTTCTGTTCTTCAGAGAGGCTAGCATTTACAATCACAAGCAGCTTGGCATTCTCCACCAGAAAAGCATACTCCAAATGAGAAGGGAGTTGCTTGAGCTCCAAAGTTGGTGGATCAACAATAGATGGCTTCATCTTCTCTTCCTTAGGCATCTCAAAGGATTCAAATGCCTCCTTTTTCTAAGTCTTGCCTGACTCCATGTATGCCAACTGCTCCCTTGCTTCCTGGGTCTCTACCTGATCCTGCACCAAACACAACTCAAGGGGATCCTTGGAAACAATATCAGTAACAAAATTAACAGTTTCATGCTCAACAATATCATTGCATGAATCCTCCTCATCAAGTGCAAGTGGGTGCTTCATGGCATTAGCGATATGAAAAACTACTTGTTCACTCCCCACTCTTAAAGTTAAAGTACCATCATGGACATCGATGAGGGCACGGGCTGTATTCAAAAATGGCCTACCAAGGATAAGTGAAACATCCACATCCTCATCCATGTCAATAATTACAAAATCATTTGGGAAGATGAACTCCCCAACCTTTACCAACACATCCTCAATGATACCACGAGGGTATACTATTGACTTATCAGCTAATTGGATGGTCATGTGTGTTGGTTTAGGTTCTCCAATATTCAATTCCTTAAAAACCTTATAGGGCATCACACTTATGCTAGCCCCTAAATCAGCTAAAGCACTTTTAATTTCAAGGTTGCCTATAAAACATGGAATATTGAAACTACCAGGATCTTTCAGTTTTTTGGGCAACCTCCTTTGCAGAACTGCTGAGCTCTTTTCTGACAAATGCACCAGTGACACTTCCTCAAGCTTCCTTTTGTTAGAAAGGAGCTCTTTCAAAAATTTAGCATATTTGGGCATTTGTGATAGAGCTTCAGCAAAAGGTATATTAATATAAAGTTGCTTAAAGAGTTCAACAAACTTACCGAATTGAGCATCAAGCTTGTCTTTCTGCAATCGTGCCGGATATGGTACCTGAGGTCAATACTCCTTCAGTGGTGGGGCAGATGCTGGTATAGCTTTCTCCTTTTCTGCTCCATTTCCTACTGCAAGTTCCTTTTCAGCTCCCTGTTCCTTGGCACCTGGTGCCTCAACCTCGTCTCTAACCACTTCTTGTTCCTCAACAGCACTCCCTTATAATTGCTTTCCACTCCTCAAGGTAATTGCTTCAGCTGCCCTTTTGGATTTGCCTCAGTGTTGCTAGGCAAACTCCCTTGTTACCTTTCACTGAGCAGCTTAGCAAATTGCCCCATCTGATTCTCCAAATTGTGAATGGAAGCTTGCTGATTTTGGAGTACTGTTTCAATATCTTTCTGCCTCTGCTCATTTTCTTTATGTCTCTGCTCATTAGACTCCATGAATTTCATCATTGTTTCTTCTAAAGAGTTCCTCCTAGGAGGTGCTGGAGCTTGTGACTGCAGAGGTTGCTGAAACCCAGGTGGAGGTCTTGAATTGTTCTGATTACTCCATGAGAAGTTTGGATTATTCCTCCACCCTGGATTATAAGTGTTACTATATGGGTTGTTCTGCTGCTGGCTTCTATTCATACCACCCACATAGTCCACTTGCTTTGGCTTGGCAAAAACACCTCCAGTCTCACATTCCTGACTGTGGTGTCCTCCCCCACACATATCACAAAACATCACCTGCTGTGGCCTAAATGGCCTAGCTGCCATAGAATCAATCTTCCTGTTCATAGCTTCAAGCTGGGCTGTCAAGGCAACTACTGAATCAACTGCATGGGAACTAGCTGCTTTAACTCTGCCTTGCTCTCTTGGTAACTGCCATTGATAGTTTGTCAAGGCCATTTCTTCTATCAGATCTCTTGCTTGCTCTGGAGTTTTGTTATTAATGGACCCTCCAGTTGCTGCGTTAATGGCTTGTTTACTTGAATAGTTCAAGCCATTGTAAAAGGTCTGGATCTGGAGCCATAATGGGAACCCATGGTGTGGACACCGCCTCAGCAAGTCTTTGTATCTTTCCCATCCATCATACAAAGTCTCTCCATCCTGCTGCATAAAAGATGAGATGTCATTTCTAAATTTGGCAGTCTTGGATGGTGGAAAGTACTTCTCCAGAAATTTCTCAGCTAACTGACCCAGGTAGTGAAAGTGCCAGCAGAGAAAGACTTGAGCCACTTCTTTGGTCGGTCCTTCAATGAGAATGGAAACAACCTCAACCTAATCGCATCATCTGTTGCACCATTGATCTTAAACGTGTCACAGATCTCCAGAAAGTTCTCTAGATGTGCGTTAGGGTCTTCATCCGGAAGGCCATCAAACTGGCAAGTCTGCTGCAACATCTGTATGACATTTGTCTTGATTTCAAAATTATTTGCAGCGACTGCCGGCCTTGCAATGCTCGACTCAGGCCCATTGAAGTTTGGCCTGGCAAAGTCTTGCATAGTTCTTAGTGGTGGATCAGCCATCACTTCCAACTCTTCCTCAGGATCTGATTTCATGTCTTCTAAATCAGCCACTTCGTCCACCAAAGTTAGTTCCCTTTCTTCCCTCCGCTTCCGTCTCAGTGTCTTTTCTATCTCAGGATCAAATTCTACTAGATGAGAAGAACTAGCTCTGGTCATGCAACAAAAGGAGTACCTGAAATCACAGCCAATACCAAGAACAAAATGTAATGACAAATAAAAATAAAGCTAAATCAATAATCTCTATTGTGTTGCTAATATTGTAAACTGTGTCCCCGGCAACGGCGCCAAAAACTTGACCACGATTTTATGCAATACAATTGCAAGTGGACGGGTCGCTCAAGTAATAAAGTAGTGAGTGAAAGTATCGTTCCACAGGGGACAAGGACAATTACTAGCTCAAACTTCAATTATTATTTAGCAGATTAATGGTTTGGTTTATTGCTGAAATTAAAATGACTAAGTGGATTAAAAGATTAAACTAAGGAACGACAAATAAATTGCAAATAAAATTGATGATGAAGACCTACCCAGATATTGAATCCCCTAGCAATCAATTGTATTTAAAGACAGGTGAACAATTGAATCAATTTATCAAGTTAATTTAGTATTCCACACATTTAGATTAAAACTTCTCTCGAATGACTTAACCTCTAATCACTAGTTAGAATGCAAGAAATCTCTTCTCAAGCATAATCAAATAGCTCATGCATTAAGACCAATGAATCAAACCAAAGGATTTTGTAAGTCTATCTCTAGAACCCCAAGCAATCCTCAACCCCTATGATTATTCTATTCAAATCAAGCTTTCTCAAGACATGAATCTGAAAAATGACAACCAGCTAATAAGCATGCAATTATCACTTGGAATTAAACAATCAGGATTCACAAAGGTAAATCAACTTAATCAAATGATTTAATTGAAATCAAAACCAATCAATCCATACAAACATGCTAGGGTTCATCTATATCTAGGTAGAAGATAAGTTTAGCTCATGTTCAAAGAAAGAATACAAAAAGAAAAGAAAAACAGAAAATAAATCAAACAACTCATGACGAATGATTTGATATTCTCCACTTTAATCTTCGATTCTTGGTTCAAAACTTGTGGATCTATGTTCTTCACCTTCAATCCCAGTTGCAAACTCTGGGTTTTACTTAGAGAAGTCGGCCCTCCGTCTCCAAAGTTCGATTCCCCCTTTTTAGCTGAAACAGAGCTTTTATACTGCTGAAATTTTTTCCATGTTACGCCCCCACTCACGCCCGTAATCTTGGCGTGAGATCGATCATTAACGTATGAAGCCTGCATTTCTCTGCCTAACTTTGAAACAGAAGCCTCTCGTGTCTTACGCCCGTGGTCACGCCCGTAATATTGGGCGTGACACCTCACTGCCAATCTCCCAAATTCTCTCTTGACTCATGCCCAATGTTACGGCCGTAATTACGGGCGTGAGCTGGGTGGCTTAGCTCTTTTTCCATGAAAACCTCCGTTTTTGCACTATTTCCTTGTGCACTCCTTCCATTTCTTCCTGGCCAGTCCCACTATAGAAAAAGATCTGAAAAATAATCTTCAATGCATAAATCAAACTTAATTTCAACCTTAAATCATGATAATGTAGGGGTTAGGATATAGACATATGTTCAATTATTAGTGAGTTATTGATAATGAAATGCATTTAGATGCTAGAAAAAACAAAAGCTATTATCTACTTAAACCTCATTTAAGTGACGATTTAAAGGTTGAATATCTTACTATTAATCATTTTTATATTTTCTATAAGAGTTTTAAAGATAGATATAATCACTTGAAATATGTGGTACTACCATAAACTCAATATGATTGGTTAAATCTATGCCTACAAGACTTAAAGTCTATTTCAGAATATAATTTAACCATGTTTAAAATTACTTCACAGCTGAAATTGTGCGGTAATAAAGTTACATGCTCCTGTAGTAGCAGTATAAAAAGTGAAAATTTACAAATATTATTTTTCTAGTGGTTGCAAAGAATAATTGTTAATAAAAAATCATCAAACAATGCCCACTAGTACAATTGTATTCCTTGAAGTGAATACTATAAATCATTTGGTAAATAATGAGAATTCTGAAAGAATAATTGCTGACGAGAAATCATCAAATAATGCCCACTAGTACAACTGTATTCCCTGAAGTGAATACTATAAATCATTTGGTAAATCATGAGATTCTGAAAGAGGAACCGCCCATATAGAGGACACAACTCAATTCAATATTGATAATTTTATGTAAACTCCTTGAAGGAGTAATTTGCAAGGATTTTGTAAGTTATGTATTATAATGAGTTATTTAATTACTGTTTTATCCCTAGTATACATGCACAATATATTGCATTGAACCTGCAGTTCAAGCATTGAACTTATAGTTCAATAATTAAAAGTTTGGCATGAATGCCATTGTGTACATCATATATACTCTCCCTTGAAACTTGTATAAGAACATGAGTCATAAATTTTTTCTGTGCCATGAATATATTAAATCTATCTCAATGTGCGATAATGGGTCCACAAAAGAGACTATGAATTTATTTTGATGAGGCATATTTTTCGACATTAGGGGGAGGAAAAGTACCTGTAGTGCTAAAGAATGTCGATAAATTTATTAGAAGGAAAACCCTTTAAATAATTTTGGTCCATGTACAAGTTATAGTGAACTAAAAGTTTACAAAATAATACAGTTGCAATAAATTGTAACTTAACTGCCAAATGCATTTATAGATACTAAAAGAGTGACAAAGTCTCATATTATAGTTGCTAATACCTTAGCAATGGTTGTGATTCCAATTGCAAATAGAAAATCAATCAATCTCACTACACGCTAGAAGAGTGGATAGCAAATTGGAACTAAAGACAAAAATCCGCGGAAAAGAAAAGCAGCGCCACTCATAAAATCTCCTGAAGAGCAAGATCTTAGTCAAAGAGCTATGGCTAATTATGAGACACAGACTGAGACAACGGAATAATTAGATCCTCCAGATATGGCTTCTGGAGTTGATGATCATATAAACAAAAACTATGAGATCTCAATTATTTTGTGATATAAGAAAGAGTTGATAGAAATTTAATTATCATCGACGATAAATTTGCCTCAACAGTAGCTTTTGCTGTTACAAGAGAAAATATGGATCCATAATCTATAAGTATAACTGAATATTAGCATAAACATGATTGATCATCATGGAATGAGGCAATTAAAGTAGAGCTAGACTCGTTCTATCATTGATTATGAGAAAAATAATTCTCTTATTATGGAAATGATCATGTTCCGATACTTAATTAATATGGCAGTTAATGAAAGGCTTATTGTACGCCCTATGAAAGTAATAAGAGTCCCAGAAAGACTAAGTATATCATAAATGAATACACATTAAACATGTGACATATATTTCATCAAATTGCAAAAATCTATGTATGGATTAAAGCAATATGGACATGTGGTATGATTGTTTTGAGTAAATTCTTATTGAAAGAAAGATATGTGAATAATACACTATATCCATTTGTATTCATAAAAGACCATAGAATGGTATATGTTATTATTGCAGTATAAGTTGATTTAAATATCAATGTGACTCCTAATGAACTCAAATAAGTATGTACCTGTTTGAAAAGTGAGTTTGAGATGAAAAATTTAAAGGAAATGAAATTTTATATCGGCCTGCAGACTGATTATTAAGGAGTCCTAATACACCAGTATACTTATGTGGAAAAGATATTTAAGCAATTTTTGCATTGATAAATCTTCTCCCTCAAGCACACCAATAGGTGGTCCGCTCACTATAAGTGAAGAGAGACCCTTTTAGACCTAAAAAAGATAATAAGAGCTGTTTAATCTTGAATTACTATATATAAGTGCTATAGGGCACTCTTGTGTCTTGCAAATTGCATCAGGCCTGATATTGCATTTGCAAGAAAAATTCCTAACTAGGTATAGCTTTGCACCTACAAAGAGATATTAAAATGGTGTAAAAAGTTATCTTCAATATACTATTAATATTATAATTCATATTTGAAATTAGTCTACATGCGAATATTGGTTATTTGCTTAGTCTATATGATGGTAGATTTTAGACTGGCTATGTATTCACTTATAGTGGTACTGCAATTTTATAAAGATTTTTATGGTCCTGAAATACCTCACTAAAAGATACTCCCATTGTATTTTGAGAATAATGCAATTTGTATTGCACAAATTAAAGGTGGTTATATTAAGGGTAACGAAGCAGACATAAACTTTATCCAAATTCTTGTATATACATAAGTTCCAAAAGAGATATCCAGCAAATTCGCTTGAATGACAATTTAATAGACTTATGTACTAACTTTTTACCTAATGTGGTATTTAAACGGCATCATTTCATCAATTAGTATACGCCGTGTTAAAATCTGTCATCATTAGGGGGAGCGAATTAGTATATGATTGTACTCTTTTTCCTTAGTCAAGTTTTTATCCCACAGGGTTTTCTTGGACAAAGGTTTTAATGAGGCAATCTGTGCAATGAAAAAATAACGCATGAAATATACTCTTTTCTTTAGATATGTTTTTTCTCACTGGGTTTTCTAATAAGGTTTTTAACGAGTTATATTCATAGCGCAAGTAATATCCTAAGGGAGTACTACAAATAAATTATTATATATGGATATCACTTAAACATCATTAAGTATACGATTTGACAACTTGGCATATTTGTTTACAAATGCACTCCTTACAATTACATTTGAAAAGTTAGTCAACAAAATTAGCATGCTTCAGCTAAGAGATATTTGATAAAATTCATATTTTCATGAGGGGGAGATTTTAATGCACTGTACTCTTTTTTCCTTAGCCTAGGTTTTGTCCTATTGGATTTTCCTGGCAAGATTTTTAATGAGACAGTGTTATGGCGCAAATCCCTACAAGAATAATGTACTCTTTTTCCTTCACTAAGATTTTTTTCCCACAGGGTTTTTCCTTAGTAAGGTTTTAACGAGGCATATTCTTTATAAAAGATATCAAGGGGGAGTGTTATAATATATTATAAGATTTGATTGATGTCTTTCCATGTACATGAATATTCTAGTTTCCATACTAGTATTGATTGTATTTTTCTTATTGGAAAAACTTCCTATATCTTGTATTTTCCTTATTGGAAAAGCTTCCTATTTTTTTCTCTTCTATACTCTATATAAAGGGCTTAATACTATTAAATGGAACAACTAAAAAACTATTCTCTTCTCTATATTCTTTGTTCATGTTCTTCTCCATTTTATTTATAACAAAATCCTAATATAATTATATTTATATTACACTAATAGAATTTTTACAGTAATTCATTCAAAAAACTTGCAAATAATCATTGATTTATTAATACAATAATTTTCAATTATATAATTATATCACAAAAACTGCATCATTTTGATATAAAACTATGTATTTTTAATGGTTGTTAATTATTTTGGCGTCAAATTGTCTAATGCTAAAATTACTTTCAAAGTTACTTAAATGTAGTTTTTTAATTAATTAATCACTTTTCATGTTTAATTTTAGTATTGGATCAATGAATTGAAATATAATGAAAATTTTTGAATATTTATATGGTATTGGATAGAATTTGATTGTACTGAAATATCAAATTTCTGAATTTTATTATCCTGAAATTTTCTAAACAATAAAATATAGAGATTTTTAACGTTGATTTTGATTTCCGGATTAAACCGAATAGTGCTTAGCCTATTTAATACATCCCAAAAGTTGCCATATCATGCTTGATTGGTAACGCAAATGATTTCTTTAACTCATAAGTAACTTTTTTGTAATCATAGACTTGAACACCCGTGTATTTTCTTCTGCTTCTTCTTTTTAATTTTATTCCACATTATTTATTATATTAATCACTCATATTTCTTTGGCTTTATTTATATATTTACTCCATTAAAATACCAATAAATTTTTACAATTTTAATTATGACCTAATTTATAAAAAGAATTAATTATATTATCATTCAAAAAATTTAAAAATTTATTTTAACATGTAAGAATTTTTTTTTTCAATTCAGAATATAATAATTAACATCACTTTGATTAAACTAATTACATTTATCTTCCTAAAAAAACTAATTACATTTGTAATAGATAAGAGTCATGAAAATATGAATTATTTATAAAATATGATCCAATTAGTTAAAATTAGCTTTTTGATTGTAAAACAAAAAAACCGGACCAGGAATAAGCATATGGGGACTTTTCAGGAATAAGCATACGGGGATTTTTAACTGCTGTCGTTTCACTGACTGATCCTTTCATTTCCGTGCTTGTTTGAAAATTGGAAAAGCATGGCGTCTGATTAAAAACGATTGCTACTCTGCACCGTCGTTTACACTAAAACACGCAGTTGCCGGTAACCATTAACTTAAACGACAGTTGGCACGCTATTCCATTTTTCGCGCTTATTTCAAAAGCTTTGCCGTCTGACTGAAAACGACAGGCTGCTTCTTAAACTGATCCCAATTTCTATATTTTGCCAACTACTATAAAGCCTAATCCCATTGTAATAAGTGAATCCCACCACCATGATCCAACTACTAATTTCTAAATGTTGTAAAAATTGACACCGAATTAGAACAAAACTGCAACTAATAATTTGAGAAGAAAATTTTGACACACAAATTTTACGTAAAAAACCTCCAAACAAATTAGGGTAAAAACCACGAGTAAGAATAAAAGAATTTCACTATGAGAAATAATAGGAGTTACAACATTCTCTCTAAATCACAAGAAGATAACAATAACAATCTCTCTTAAAAATAAGAAAAACACGCATTAAATAATTTAACTATCTAATTTTCTATGAATACTTGAGATTTTTGGGATACAATATGAGCTTCAACCTCCTGCTATTTATAGGCAAAAAAAAAAAGCAAAAATCAATTTTACTACTACTATTGACAGCACATTCCATATTCAATTGTCAAATATTAATAATTATAGCATCAACAATTGTGAGCACCGCCATTAATTATGGGCATCGCCATTTGATTATTCAACAATCTCCCACTTGAATATTTGATTGATGATCAATTAATCTTCACACTATTTTTTCTTCCTTGCAATTTCCATGTTGCTCATGTCTCTATCAGGCCACTAGAGGATCGACACCAAATAAACTTATCAGTATTGACTGCCTTTATCATAAAATTTGCCAGGTTCTCTTTTGTGTGAATTTTCTGCATATCTACGGTTCCTTCTTCCACTTTCTCACGAACGAACTGGTACTGAACTCTAATGTGCTTGGTTTTTGAATGAAAGGCTGAATTTCTTGAGAGATGCAAAGCACTTTGACTGTCACAAAACAAAGAAAATTTCTCTTGTTCATGCCTAAGCTCCTCCTCCAATACCATCTTCAACCATACCGCTTCTTTACTAGCTTGTGTAGCTGCTACATATTTTGCTTTTGTTGTTGGCGTAGCCACAACTGACTGCAGTTTTGAAACCCAGCTTACTGCTCAGCCAGCAAGTGCAAACACATATCCTGTGATGGATTTGCTTTTATCCAAATCACCTGCATAATCTGTGTCAATATACCCTCTGACAATAAAGTCTAATCTTCCATAACATAATGCAATATTTTCGATCCCCTTAATGTATCTCAAGATCCTTTTCACAACATTCCAATGCTCTCTATTAGGATTCGCCATGTACCTACTAACCACTCCCACTGCATGTGCAATGTTTGGTCTTGTACAAATCATAGTGAACATTAAACTTCCCACTGCTGATGCATACGGTACTTGATACATCTCCATCCTCTCTACTTCACTGCTATGACTCATCTTGGAGGATAACTTGAAATTAACAGGAAGTGAGGTAGAAATTAGCTTACAATCTTGCATGTTGAAGCGTCGCAAGATCTTTTTCAAATAATTCTTTTGAGAAAGCCAAATCTTCCTATTATTTCTGTCTCGGTGAATTTGCATCCCTAGAATCTTGTTTGCCAGTCCCCAGTCCTTCATTTTAAACTCCCTAGCCAACTGAGCCTTCAAATCTTTGACATGATCTTTGTTGGGGCCTGCTACCAACATGTCATCTACATATAACAGCAAGATAATAAAATCACTTTTATCAAACCTCTTGACATATGCACAAGGGTCTGCATTAAGTTTGTTGTATCCAAGGCTCATGATGAAGGAATCAAATCTCTTATACCAACACCTCGGCACCTGTTTAAGACCGTATAGAGATTTGTTCAACTTGTAAACCAAGTTCTCCTTTTCTTTTTCTTCAAAACCTTCTGGTTGGACCATATATATTTTTTCTTCAAGATCTCATGAAGAAATGCAGTTTTCACATCTAACTGCTCTAAATGTAGGTCAAGAGTAGCACACATTGCCAGAACTAGTCGAACCACAGGGAAAAATATTTCATTAAAGTCAATCCCTTCTTTCTAAGCATACCCTTTTACAACTAGTCTTGCACAATACCACTCCACTTGATCATCACTATTTCATTTGATCTTGAAGACCCATTTATTGCCAATAGGCCTTCTTCCTTGTGGTAACTGCACAAGCTCCCAAGTCTTATTCTTATGAAGAGCTTCCATTTTCTCTTGCATTGCTGCCATCTACTGAGATACATCTAAACTATTCATTACATCTTGAAGAGTTGATGGCTTCCCTTCATCTGTTAGAAGACAGACATTGCTCTCCACAAAATAATCAGACTACTAGGCTGGTGTTTTTCTTTCACGAGTTGACTGTCAAATTTCTGTAGTTTCAGACTCAACTGGTTCTTGTTCTTCAATTTTTGGTATTACTTCAAAAGAATCTTTTGAATCAAACTCTTTTTCCACCTGTACCATTGTAGTTTCTGGACCTTCAGTTGAACTGCTATTATCACCTTTCTCTTGTAGCTTTCCTTCTACAAATATCACATCCCTACTGATGACAACCTTATGGGTAGTGGGATCCAATAGGAGATACCCCTTTACTCCATCAACATAACCCAGAAATATGCATTTTTTTTTTATTTTGGATCTAACTTCATAGTCTCTTGGGTGTTGCACATCATGTACACAGGACTTCCAAATACATGGAGGTTTGAATAATCAACAGGCTTTCCCGTCCATATCTCCATGGATGTTTTCAACTCAATTGCAGTTGATGGTGACCGATTGATCACATAACAGGCGGTGTTGATTGTTTCTGCTCAAAATATTTTTTCTAGACCAGCAGCTCCTAACATGGCCCTTGTTCTTTCTAACAGGGTTCTGTGCATCCGCTCTGTCACTCCATTTTGTTGAGGAGTGTATGCCGTAATGAACTGTCTCTTACTGCCTTCTTCATTACAAAACTTAGCAAACTCATTGCTGGTATATTCTCTTCCATTATCTGTCCTCAAACACTTGATCTTTTTCCCATATTCAAGTTATACCCGCGCTTTGAATGCTTTGAAAACTGAAAACACATCTCCCTTTCCCTTGATAGGAAATACCCAACATCTCCTGGAATAATCATCTATGAAGGACACAAAGTACTTTGCTCCTCCGAGAGATGTAACTGGTACTTGCCATACATCAGAGTGAACCAATTCTAGAACTTTCTTGCTTCTAGAATTTGATGTGTTGAATTTTATTCTATGTTGCTTGCTTGTAACACAATGCTCACAAAAGGGTAAGGAAACCTTCGTGAATCCCGAAAGTAGATTCTGTTCCACAAGAATTTTTATTCTCTGCTCAAACATATGCCCAAGTTTCTGATGCCACACTGTTGTAGATCTTTCACTTGAACTACTTAAAGCAACAAATGCTTCTCCTTTTTGTAGAGTCTCTCCCATCAGTATATACAAATTTGCAGCCATTTTCTGTCCTTTCATAAGTATAAGCACACCACAGATTATTTTCTTAATCCCATTTTAGGTTTTGATCCTACACCCAAGATCATCTAGTTTCCTTCAGATAATAAATTCTTCTGCGAGCTCTTCACATGTCGTACATTTTGAATAATGCAAATTATACCATCATACATCTTCAGCTTGATGGTTTCAATACCGACAATCTTTAAGGCATGATTATCTACCGCGTACACAGATCCTCCTGAGATAGATTCATAATGATAGAATCACTCTTTCCGAGAGGTCATATGAAATGAGGCTCCAAAGTCAATGAGCCATACATCAGCAAATCTTTTTCTGCCTTCTGAAGTCGTCGCTGCTTCACAACATAAAGCTTCACCTTCATTTGAGGTAGATGCTATATTTCTATAAGGACTGAAATTTTTATTTAAACTCTAGCAATCCTTCTTCAGGTGACCCTTCTTGCCACAATGGTAGCACTTCATGTTCTTCTTACTTCTTGATTTGGATCTACCATGATTTTGGCTCCCATTTGAGCCATGTTCCATTGATCTCCCTCTCATCACTATTAATGCCTCTGTTTGCTGCGAACTGGCCAATTTGTCTTTCTTGTTTTTGCTTCGATTTTCTTCTTCCAGAATAGCAGCTGCAATATTATCAAAGACTAGATTGTCTGTATTGTTTGTCAAATTGATGATGAGTTGATCATATGAATCTGGTAAACTTTGAAGCATAAGTTTAGCACGCTCTTGTGACTTTATTTTATAACTCAGTGATACGAGTTGAGAAAACAGAGTATTCAAAATGTTAATATGCTCCATCATTGAAGTAGATTCTGACATCTGTAGAGTGTACAATTTCCTTTTAAGGAAAATCTTGTTGTGGAGTGACTTGACCTCGTATAATTTTTCGAGATGATCCCAAATCTCTTTTGTTGCTTTCATCTCCTCTATGCTAGACAATATCTCATTTGCAACTGCCAGATGAAGATTTGCAATAGCATTCCCATCCATCTCATTCCATTTGTTGTCATATGTGATTTTCGCTTGCCTATTGCTAATGGCAGCTAGGCAATAATCTTTTCTCAAGATAGTCTTCATCTTCAATTTTTACAGTGAGAAATTTCTCTTGTTAAACTTTTCAATCTCAAATTTTGCCGCCATTACTTCGATCACAGTCTGCTTTTAAGCAAATATATGCTCCCACTATTTCACGTAAATAGCAACTATACGTATGAATAGTACTCCTATACATGTGAATAGCACCCGTATGTATGAACAGTATCTGTATGTTACAATATATGAACAGTATCTATATGCTCTAGTATTCTGCTATAGTGCTGCTACAGTATTCTGCTACAGTACTACTATTTTACTATTCACCGAAATTCTAATTTTACAACTGTTTTTGAAATAGATTGCACTAGAAAATTCCTCATATTTTTCTCTTCCATGCAATATATTTCTTTTTTCAAAATATGAAACTGCCCGAAACAGCAACTATACAATAGTCCTAATAAATTCTTTTTTGATGTGGAAGATCAGTCTATATTATAACCACAAAGCATACTAAGAATATTAATAAGATCACCACCAGTTGCTCTGATACCACTTGTTGTGGAAATTGACACCAGATTAGAGCAAAATTATAGCTAATAATTTGGAAAGATAATTTTGACACACAAATTTTATGTGAAAAACCCCAAACAAATTAGGGTAAAAACCACGGGCAAGAATAGAAGAATTTCACTATGAGAAATAATAGGAGTTACAATATTTTCTCTAAATCACAAGGAGATAACCATAGCAATCTCTCTTAAAAATAGGAGAAACATACACTAAATAATCTAACTCTCTAATTTTCTCTGAATACTTGAGATTTTTAGGGTACAATATGAGCTTCAATCTTCTGCTATTTATAAGCAAAAGAAAAGAAGCAAAAACCAATTTTACTACTACTATTGACAGCACATTTCATATTCAATTGTCAAATATCAACAATTGTTGCATCAATAATTGTGAGCACTGTCATTAATTGTGAGAATCGCCATTTGATTATTCAACACTAAATAGTTTTGACCTTTTTCAGTCTCAATGCCTTAATTCAAGAAGAATTTTGAGGCTAAATTGAATTGGGTGAATGACAATGGTTTTGTTGATAACATGCACACCAATTGTTCCATAAAGCGGATGAATTTTATAGTGTTTGTATTTTAGTCAATTTTACAGTATTATGGTTCAAGTAATTCCATCTACAAGAAATATGAATGCAGAGGAGTATGATTTTTAAATTATCAAGAAATTATTACTGCTATTTAATAATAAACACAACTGGCTTTCATTCCTTTTTAACTATTTCTCTCTTTCAATTTGTTTCGTCTTCTTCTTCTTCTTCCTTTTCTATTCTTTCAAAATTTTCTGCACAATAAATATATTCTCTTTCAATTCGTCTCTTCTTCTTCTTTTTCTTCGTCCTCCTTTATTCTTTCATAATTTTCTGGACAGGAAATCTCTATTTTTAGAGATCTAGATCACATACCAAGGCACCCACATACCAAAGTGATTTGGAGGGCAAAAAAACTGCAATTCGAATCGCAAGTACCAGATTGCGGTACTAGAGGAGGGAGCGAATTAGGTAATGATGGTCAACAGGTTAAGAATGTAATCTTGTTGCCATGCCCACATAGTTAGCTATTCCATTTAATCAAAGCTCATGTTCAAGTATAAAAGTTAGTATGCAGTAGGTGTTCCCCCTTCCTTGGTATCAAAAAAATAAAATAAAATAAAATAGAAGTTAGCATGCAGTTTCTAACAAGAATGCTAACAGAAGATCAAATCAATTACTATCAATATCAATCTGGGAAATTTCATCAGCAAATATTATCTCACAAAAGATAGATAGAAATCTAATAATATATCACCCGCAAAACATTCATCATCATGGATAACTTTACGTTGAGGGTTCATGGAATATCGAAACTTTCAGCACAGACACTGAGTCATTTGCATTAATTAGATCAAATCTGCTAACATTTCCTTCCTTCAATCCATTGTCCTTGCAAAAGCGCATCCATTCATTTCCCATATCAAAACCCCCCACAATTATCCCTCTAAGCTCAACAAGCCATTCCTTTCCTCCAGGACCCTGAAGTTTAACATGCTTAGAATCCCCTTGGTACTTGGCAAATTTCCATGGTACATACTCCGTAAGATCAAGAAAGATTATTACTACACAGGTTTCAGAAGATATCAAAAGATAATCTCATGAACAAATACATTCAACACAAAGGCTTACCACATTATACGACTGCCAAAAGACCACAAAAGAAGGATTGTTAGATTTGTCTAATTGTCTTGGAATGCTCTTTCAGTTTCTTGGGATGCCTTTGCAAATTCCTGAGAGAATTTTTTGCAACC
This sequence comes from Reutealis trisperma, assembly GCA_947687605.1. Lineage (NCBI taxonomy): Eukaryota > Viridiplantae > Streptophyta > Magnoliopsida > Malpighiales > Euphorbiaceae > Reutealis > Reutealis trisperma. The sequence continues at coordinate 2,490,423 of CANTUT010000393.1, forward strand.
AATGATTTTTATACCCTTTTGTTTTTCTGTTGACAACTTCCGTTCATCTGCACTTAATGGATTTAGCACAGATAAAATAGATTCCCAACCATGAGTAGAACAAAAACACAGAAAATCATGGTATTGAAAGCTCACCAAATTTAGTGCTGCTAGGAATTCCATTTTTCACCAGTTTGTTTTTCACTAACACATTTGCAGCACCCGAAACTCTTCTTTTCAGTTTCTTTCCCATCTTGAATTGTTTTCTTGTTGAGGTCTTCAAATTTTGGAATCTCCATGGAAGCAGTATTTTTGCAATTGTTGTTAGATGCTCGAAATATGGACACTTTAAGTGCAGCATTCTTCAACTGAATCGGCTCAAAGACACAAACATCTCCTTCCTGCAGATTATTGTCCTCAGCGAAGTCACTCCATCCCCTCGCTAAGTTCAAACCAAAAGTAGCTGCTCTCCAAGATGTTTGGACAATCCATTCTCTTTCAGAAACTTGAAGTTTAACGGAGACAGGAAATCCTCTCAGATGATTCCTAGCAAATTCAGCTGGCACATACTGCATAAAACGAAAATAATTAGAGACCTATGCCTAAATTAACATAAATAATTAAATTAACATAAATAAACTTCATTTTATCGAACTTTATATGAAAAGCTCACCACATTTCTGCTTTTGAAGTTATATGATTGCATGACCACCATAAATGAAGGATTTTGGGGCTTAAACATTTTGGCAGCTTGAATAGCATAGTTGTGTTTAGGCGAAACCTTTGCAAGTTTTCTAGGAAATTTATCATTATTAATGATTTCCATCTCTTCATTTTTATCTGCATTAAGTAAATATACTTAGTGCCAGCAGATTACATTCCCACAGAACAATACCGCACGAAAATTATACAAATGAAAAGAACTTACAAAATATCGATCTTGATTTGTTCTCATCCTTGGTTGAGTTGGGTGCATTGCTCAAGGGAGTTATATCAACCTCCTCTTTGATCATAGGATTCTTGTTCATTGTTTGATATTTTTCAGTTTCACAATAGCTCAGATCAAAGATAAGAACATTAAAATTGGATTTGCCTTTATATTTAAAGAGTAATATGTACCCTTGACAGATTAAATGATGCTCCACAAATTCACGCCAACCATTCTCAAACCAAATCTTTTCATCATCCTTTACTAATCTCACTCTCCAAGGGTGACCATTGGGAAGAGCAAGTTCAGCAACATCAGAAAGTGTATCCCCAAAATTCCTCACAAATTTTCCTGGCATGCTCTGGAATTCCTCAAATTAAGTTAGAAATTCTATTCAAATGGAAAATTCAAGTGTCTAATACTTATAAAATTATAACAAGACTCACATCATAGCAGAAATGCAGATATAAAATTTGGCTGCTATGACATTTTATGACAGATGAGTGGTGAACTGACCCAGTAAATTAAATTCAAAGAATAATCAAGAAGCATTTTGGGTATGGTGGTAGTTCAAATTCACATAGCAAAAATATCTTAGGAACCATTAGCAGAACAGAACAGCATTCTGTCTTCTAATGACCCATCCAAATGCAAAAGAACCAAACTTTTTCTAATAATAAGGTCAATATATTTATGAACAATATGAAGTGAGGGCAAAGAAAATGAGGCCTACTTTAAAAAGGCAAAAATTGAAGATCCCATGATTTTAAATAATCTTTAGGTAAAAGCTGAGTGAATTACCAGCTTCTTGTCATCTATTGAAGTCTGGAGAACAATCTTGAAGAAATGCGGCAATCTACTCGCCGGAGAATCTTTATGCCGGTTATAACTCCTCCTTGTTCGTACTCTCTTCCCTTCAGCCATTGTTTTAGCTGCATGAAAAAGAAACCAAAACAGAAAAAGATCAAAGCTTTTATAAGGCCTTTTTCTCAACGTTCTGAATCTTTAGATGCAAAACTTCCTACAGTCGACACAGGCTAAAAATTATGTTCTTAGCTGCTCTTTTATGGGTTCTGAGTCTTTTCTTCATATTCACGGTTGTTACTGATAGTGGCTAGGGAAAAAGATTCGACCTTTATTGGATATGGTGGTGGTTTTGGCTTCTCCAGCACCACTCGCCAGAGACTTCATCGTCTTCCAAGGAGGTTCCATTGTACGTACGTTGGCAAATTCAGTCAAACTCACGTTGCTTTTACTGTACCCTCTGACTCTGACACCGTGGTGTAGCAGAGCATAGGTAGTTCATAGTTGGCTTCCTAGGTTCCACCTATGAAAAATAAATATGAGTAATACAGTAGTTGGGCCTAGGCTAGCACATTTCAACTTCTTATTATTGCTTTGTGCATCTTTCCGGGAAATGAATATTGTGTGCATAAGCCATGGTAACATTCCATGAATTTCACTTATTATGGAGTTGATGATCAAAATGTTTGTTTTATTGAAGAGAAAAGAATTACTGACGTAGAGTTTAGAGCAGCCCAATGGATTAAAAGCAAAGTTAAATTATTAACATAACAACTGCACTAATCATTTTCAGGAAAAACTAGCAACATCTCAAAATGGCAGCCAAATGAATACATTAGACTTGTGCTACTAACTCAATACTGCTACAGAAACTTCACAGTTGCCATCAAAACCATGCTACTCGTTAATTTATAGCACCATTGTTAAAAGGTAAAAAAAAAAAATTTCTGCATCTAACCATTGAGGGAACGCTATGTTCAAGGAGCTGTAATTTTGAGCCTTGGAGCAAAATTCAACCAATAAAGACACAAATTTGATAAAATCCACTTGACAGCAATCGAGCAAAACAGTTTTAATGCTTTTGCATAATTGAGGCTTCGAAAGACCAATCACAGATAACTTGTAGATAGATAAATTCAATTTTTTGCTTCAGAACATGGGTTTATGAACAGCTCCAAATCGTGGGGAAATCATACACAAGCAATGGATAGACACTTGGAGCATGCTGATGCATCTTTTAGGCTTTTCAAATAAAATCATTTGATACAAAATCAGAAAAAAGAAGATAGATAATATCTACTAATCAGCATAAAACTGAGCTACATTAATCGTCAAGGAAAAAGTTTTCATTGATCACATTACATAAAGCTTTCAACTATATTAATTCCCCAAAGATCAAGTGAATATGCCAATTCCACAACTATAATCATTAAAAAATAAGGAAACAAAGGTCCCAGAATTACAAGCTAAATTTCAGGAACATTATCCTATAACTGTGATGAGTTTTAAACTCGAAATACAGAAACTCTGAACACATATTGCCTCAAAAACTCGAAAACACATATATCTCCTTTCTTCAAATTATTTTCCCTCAAAAAGTGCACCAATCCTTTTCCAAAACTTATACGTCCATTCGATCTTTGATTCGCATTAACGATCCACTGTCTTCCATCATCAGAGAGTTCAAGTATAACACTTTTAGGCTTTTTACTCATGTACTTACTTGCAAATCCAGGTGCCACATACTAAAAAAAAAAAAAATGAATCACAAGTCAGCACACAGTGAGAAAAAGTATTGAGCATATGTTCTATGATCAAAACGCTTACCATAAAATGTCTGGAAAAATTAAAATTGAGCAGAAGAACTTTGAAGTTTGGAAATTTGGACTTGAACTTTCTAGCATCTTCAATGGCACTTTTGCTTTCTAGAGGTGCATTTCCAAAACCAACAAATTCAAAGTCTTCTTCAAATTCCAGACCTTCAGCTTCACCTAGATTGAATGAAAAACCTAAGCAGTAAGTATCATCATATGAACAGAACAAATACTATCAAAGAGAGGTTATGAATGGTTTACTTGTTTTATCATTTGCAACTTCAGGAGAAGCAACCCTTTTCAGCCTCTTGTCGGTTTTTTGATTCTTCTTCAATGTTGCAGGCCCTTTCTTAGCTCTTTTCTTCAAAGAAATAGTTTCAATAACGTGGTCATCCCCCATTTTTTCCTCATAATTGGGGTCATAGCAAGGATATGTAATCTCACTACAAGACCTGTCAAATATGCGCACTTTGAAATTGGAGGAACCTTTATATTTAAAAAGTAGAAAGTGCCCATGTTGAAGCAAGTAGTGTTCTGCAAACCCCTCCCAATTCTTGTCAAAAGCAACAGTGTTTTGGGATTTTGTTAATCCCACTTTCCACACATGACCATTAGCAACAATGAGATTGGCTTCATCTTTAAGTTCATTTCCAAAATCATTCACAAAAAAAGAAGGAATGCTCTGCAGGCAGTTAAATTAAGCTAAGGTTAGAATTAAAACTAAACGACCATTTAAATTAACATAACAGAAACAGGTAAGAACCAAAACCCATTCACAAACTTTCAAAACCAAAGGTCCCTTTAATGGAGAAGTTAAACTAAGCTAAGAGAACAAACACAATCCATCTAAAATCAAACAGCTCAGAGGGGAAAAAAAATTTTCAAAACTAAAAGAATTAAGAAACAGAGCAAGATCAAAAACAAACAATCAAAAACACCAAAAGATCAACATTTCTTAGCTCTTTGACAAAAGAAGAAACAAAAATTCATGCATTATCACCAGAAATAAAGTCCAAAAATTACCATTTTCTTAGCTCGAAGAGTATCGTCAAGAATTACTTTGAAGAAACGCTCTGAAGGTGGCTTTGCATGAGAATGATGGCGGCGGCGAAGATTATCTGTGGATTTCCTATTAGCCATTGGGATTTTGCTCTCTTCTGCGGTTTCTTGTGTTGGTTTTGTTCAGAGTGTACTCCTCTACCTTCTGTGCTTTCTCTGTTTCTTTATACCGCCAAAAATGGAAAATTAAATGAACAGGCCAAGCTTCTTCTTTTGTATTTTATTTTATTTTTTTCCAAAGGAAGAAAGTGGCAAGAAAACATGCTAGTTGTGTGAATCGTTGTTTTGGTACCATTGTGTCCGGATGATCATCCACCATTGGATAAATCAGATTTAATCTTTATAGTTTGTAATTAAAATGAATATTTATTTATAATAAAACTGATTGGAATAATCTTTCACCTTTCAATTTTCGGATTATAAATATATAATTTTAGTAAAAAAAAAATTAATAAAAGCTTTGGGTTATTTTCGATTCTTCAGCTCAGCTTTAAATAAATAAAATTTGATATTTTTTTGTTTCTCTCTTAATATTTATTATTATTATTACTTGATAATTTACACAAATTAATTAGTTCAATTAAAATGAAACTTCCTCAAAATTTGATTATGGGAATGATATTTTCTTAGAAGTCAAATTTAGCCCATTTCTTTAAAAAGAACACCTAAAATCAAAAACTTCTTTTTAACTATCTTCAGGATCTGGTTTATGTTATTAATTGCTAAAATTTATTTATGATATGATAATTTTTTACACTTATCACTTGCCAAGCTTCTATTTATATCTTACATACATTGAAAGGAAAAAAAAAACCTTTACATATGCTCTTTTAGCTAATATTGCAATTAAGTTTGAACTTAAAGATTAAAAATTTCAAATTGAACTAAATAACCGGTTCAAAAATATTCAAAACTAAACCAAACCATTAACTTTTTTATTTTCTCCGAAACCGAATTAAACCGAGTAAAATATTTTGATATGATTTTACAAGTTAACATATATCTAAATCGGAAATTAGACCGAACTATAACAAAATAACCTTAATTTTTTAATTTTTTATTTATAATATATAAATAATATTAATTGAATAATATATAAATAACATAAAAATTATAAGATTATATATATCATTATATCAGTTATCAAATTATATTAAGATTATATGAAAATAAAATTTAAATAAATTATAAATTTATAACTAAAAATATATATACCTTAATTTAATGGAATATAACTATCACTATTTATATAATTTACTTAAATATTAGATTCATTAAAAAATTAATAATATAACATGGATTAAGTTTTAATAATACTAAAATGTAACCACATATTACAATTAAAAATTTTAAATTCACTACTTATATGTTTTTGAATAAAAATTTTTAATATATTTTATAATTAATTAATAAATGATAATAAGAAAATATGATATACTAATAAAATTTATATAGTACTAATAAAATTTATGTGATACTAATAAAATTTTTAATTAATTAACTTTTATTAATATCTAATATTATAATATTAAAAAATATTTTTTTATTAATTAATATTTATGCGATAAATTATCAATAAAAATATACTTGTAATAAATAATTAATAGTTTGTATAAAAAGTTAAAAATTAATTATAAAAAATTATGTGTTAACTTTAAGTAGCAAAAACTATTAATATATAATTTTGATATATAATTATATATATTAACATAATGTATTAATATAATCATTTAATAATATATTATAATTATTAATATAATATATTAATTTATTAAACTCAAATTTCATAAAAAAATAAAACTTAAAACTCTACAGTTATTTATAATAAGAAATTAATTATTAAATGCATTTTTTTCGAATCTTCGTTTTGGATTGGATTGTATTAGACCGGAATCTAAATATCCGATCTCCAAATTGCATTATAATTTCTAAGTATCCAAAATCAAAACCTAAATAAAAAGTTTCCGTATTGTATTGTTTCGAAATTTTCGAGACAATATAATACAGAAACTTTTTATTTCGGTTCTAATTTTGAATCCTTAGAAACTAAAATTCCTGAAATTCAATCTAATTCCGAAAATTTTCAAATTTCCATTTTGAACCGAACCGTGCTCAGCTCTAATTGCAATTACATAGGCATTGCAGGAAGTGAAACAAAACTGCCAGAATTCATCAATTTCCGCCTTCAAAACCTGCATAGAAAGCGAAACAATAACAGTAAGCCTGCAGCTATAATAATGTAGATGATTGTACTGGTCTAACCATCGCTATTGTTGTTAAAAGTTTTCTTGAAGCAAGTTTCATTGAATTGCAGTATGAAACTTCGGAATAGAACTTGGCTTCAAATTATGTAAAATTCAAAAATGTGACTCTTACCTTTCAGCATTTAGCTTCTCAGGCCGACCATCTTAAACTGCACAAAACGTATAAATTTTCAGTGCATCATTGTTTATCAGCTCAAAGACAGACTTTTCCTCCCTCCAATTTATTCTCCCTGCAAAATGCTCTCCATCCCCTTCCTAATCCCACCCGTCCATTTTTTTTCCAAGAGAGTCTTATTTCCCACTCTCTTCCCTCTGAATCCTGAAGTTTAATATTCCTAACTCTAAAACACTTTCTAGCAAACTGAGCTGGCACGTCCTGCAAAAGAGCAAGAAAAAATTGCAGCTAAGCTTAGTTGAAAGGTGAAACTGAAAATATTTATCAGACATATTTCGTTTAAAGTAGCACTGCCAGAATATTTTCATGGCAGTCATATGGGGCTATAGAACCATGAAAGACGGATTCTTAGGCTTCAACATTCTAGCAGCCTAAATTGCACTTACACTTTCTAGGGCACCCTTTGTACATCTTCCAAAGAGCAGTGAGAAAGAGATGAGATGGTTTGTTCAGTTTTTTATATCTTATCCTTAAACATTGAAAGATATGATAATACATCAATGTACAACAGAAAGTAAAATTAATGATAAGATTCTGTCATAAGTAGCAATTATATCAATATATATAATGCAAATAGAGCATATAGGAGACTCGGAACTTTGCAAGAGCATCCTAACCTGAAATACACCCATCACATGGCAAGTTCTCCATATCTATCCATTGGAAGCACAAAGCTTAGAAACGTGATCTATAGAATATTTTGGCTTGTTTCTCTTGTTCCATGACACCACAATCCAAATTATCTTCCAATCGTCCAAGGCAAATCACTATCTACCAAAATTAGTGTAGGTATGGTGTCATTTAGTATGAAAATATGTTTTTGACAATGTAAAACAGAAATAGATGTCTTGAGTGAGATTATACCCCAGCAATGACAACGAATTTGACTGCAGAATTTCATAATGCAAAATGAAAAGGAGAAACCAAAATAAAAAATAAATTATAGAAAGAAAGCTAACAGAGATTTGTTCTTTCGTTTAAGTATTCCAATTAACTGAAAAAAAATAGAAAAGGAAAAAGGAAATTAGTTCAGTTGAATTCAATTAAAGATAATAAATTAATTGCTAAACACACAATAATCTAGAGAATTTCATCAACACACTCAACAGGAAAATTTCCAATATATATTGCTTCCAGGTTTTTCAGAGAAATCATACATTTTGGTGGTCGTAAAGAGTGATGTTAATCTCTGCCCCATCCTCACAAATGGTGTTCCACCTATTTCAATGCAAGTGAAACTTTGTTTCCTAGAAAAAAAAATTAAAGAAGCAGTTGAAAACAGCAAATTTAAAAAAGTTAAAAAGAAAAAATATGTCATTCATTGTTTCTGCCTTATATTATTTACCTAATTAAACCACTATTCATCAAAGAGGGGGAAAAATCAAATTAGAACCCAAGAATTCATCTAGCAAGCCTACTGATATGAAGCGAAGCTCTTGCACCATGTCCCTGAGTCAGACCCATAAATTATACAGTAGCTAGCATCAGAAATAGACTATGTCTACCTGAAGAAATACATGAGAAATCATCAGCTTGGTATTCCTTGTTAAGATCAAACACTCAGCATGAACACTTCATGCTTTTTTAAAAGCATTGTAAAGCAAACCCCACCAAGAAAATAATTGAGAGTTCAAGAAAAAACTGGAGATTATATTAGACAATTCAAAAAATATTATAGAGGAAGACAGAGGATTATAAATAAAGATAACATATAAATTGAAAAACTCAACAGATAATGCAAATTTTTCCCCCAAAGAATTATGAAGAGACAAAGCAAAGGATGTCAAAAGGGAATAATTGAAACTCATGAATATAATGCACAATAACTCCCAAAAACAGAGCCGCTACAAATCCTGGTACGCACCCCCATCGCCTACAACGCCTCAAGCCTCTGAGCATACCCTCGCACTTGCCTCGTCTCGTTCATCACTCCTAGACTGCCCACGAGTCAGAACCCATCGCGATTTTGCTAGATCGAAGCTACAAAGCTTTGATCTCTTTCAGCTCCCATCTTCCTTTCCATTGATTCTCAGATGGCAATATTGATATCAAATTGAAGTTCTCGATGCAAGCACTAGTTATTACTAGAGAAAGCAAATGGGAGGCATTTCGTGTGAGAAGAAGAGTAGAGAGAGGACAGGCAGCGAAATGGGGAAAAAAAAAAACCGACGCCGTTTTCATTCGATGTTAAAGGAGATGGGTTAAATTACCTTTATAGCCTTCTAAACGGCGCTGTTTTATGAGCTATGCTAATTACATGAGAAGAGAGAAAATAAAAATCTAACATATATATATATATATATATATATATATATATATATATATATATATATATATATATATATATATATATATATATGTATATTATATATAAAGCAAACTTAGAATACCCTAAGTTTTGCCATGTGTCATAAATTTGTCACATGTTATTTTTCTATTGGTCCACATGTTAAGCAAATCATGAATTTTATATTAATTTATTTTCAATTATTACTATTTAAATAAATTTGTAACCTAAATTAATAATTAATTATTATCATTAATATTATGCCATTATTTTTAAACTATTAGAAACTTTTTTTGAAAAAAAAAACTATTAGAAACTTACATAATTATAATTTGTAACCTAAAAAAAGTTAAAAATATTAAATTTTATAATTATTATAATGTAATAAAATTTGTAACTTAAATCATTTATTTATAACATACTTAAATCATTTATTTATATCATACATTTATAATTATATGTATATATAAGGAGGTTTTGACAAGTGAATGAATATCATTTTTATTTATAACACTTGAAAGGACTTTTCTCTCAATTACAATAATAATATAAGTTTTTTCTTTTTTAATTTTTAAAATGTTTTATCATATTTTTTATTAATTATTTTTATAATACCTTTTTTATTTATTATAATTTTATAAATTTTATACAAATATTCTAATACAACTAGTTTAATTATGATAGAATAAAAATTATGATAGTCAAATTTTCAAATAGACATTATAATGAAAATTTCAAATAGATTAAATGACTATGACATTAAAAATATAAAAAAATATATATATATAAGAATAACATGAACTTGCAATTGTATTATTACTTGAAAAAATTTGAAATCTAAAGCATAAAAATAATTTTATGACCATTATGACAATTACATATATTACAAATATAATTATAATATGTAATCTAAATAAAAAAAATCAAATTTAAATTTTAGCATAATTTTAAGAAAGTATAAACCAAATCACTAACTTAAAACAAACATTTATTTTAAAATTATATATTATTTATTAATCAATTATAATTATATGAGTTGTAATATTCAAAATTTAAGTTTTCAATTTTTAATTATTACCATTATTATTAATTAATAAGATTTGTAACTTAAATTACCTATCTATTTAAAACATATATTTATAATTCTTCCTATATATATGTATATGTCTGTGTGTTTGTTTAATATCTAAAAAGATGATGTGAAGTGAAATAGTATAATTCTTATATTTTTCAAAAGAAATATTTAATTTTATAATAAAGAGGTTAATTTTTTTTACTAATTTTTAAATATTTTATTATATATTTTTATCCAATTATTTTTTCTTCTATAGCTTTCTTTAATATATATATATTTTTATGATTTTATGTGTTTATGAGCATTAAAATATAAATAGTAAAATATTATTATAAATGAAATATTTATTATAAATTGAAATGTTAAAAGAATAATTTTTTTTTTTTTTAGAATTTGGGAGGGAAATTGATCTTGAATCTATTATCCAAAAAAATATGCACCTACCGCTAGGCTATACCTCTATGTGCAAGATAATATTTAATTGAGAGCAAATTGAAATATTATTATAAATGAAGAATTAAAAAGACAATTTTTGAATAAATATTTTGATATTTAGTTAAATTTATTTACTTATTTATATTTTTATAAATTTTTTCTTAATACTTTTTAATTTTTTAAATATGTTAGTTGCATTATAAAAATATTATATCATATAGATTAAAATTATTAAAAATTTATATTGTATAAAAAATATAATTAAATTGTGTAACGTACAAGCATGATGCTAGTTAAACATAAAGAGAGAGAAATCAATTTTTGCTTGCATGTGAAAGGAGGAACAAGTTACCGGTCAATTTTTGCTTGCATGTGAAAGGAGGAACAAGTTATCGGCCAATATATATGCTTTGCAAATTATATCATGGACATATATTTATGTTGCAATATGAACACAAATAATATGGATACGAGTACAAGATACACTTGTGAGACATTTACTAAATGAAAATACGAGATTTTTTATATGATTTTTTATTAGAGTGTTTTGCTCTTTTCTTTTTTATTTTTTTTATTTTTTTATTTTTTAAAATATCCAACATTCTAAAAGACTATAAATGCACCACAAAATTTTTTAAATTAAGTGCTAATTATTCTTTTTTTTTTAATAATTGGAATTAAAAATATAATAATTAATTTTTGTTTATCCCATCTAATAATTGTTATAATTTTAATTAAATATATTTAAATAATTATAAAAAAAAATAATTATTATAAAATGTTTAATAACTCAAGTTATTGGAGCAGGTATGTTAAATTTTGTTTATTTGTTTTTTCTGGTACATTGATATTGAATTTGAGGTGCATTACTATTATATTCTAAGTATATTATTGATATTTAATTGAAAATATATTTTATCATTAACTAACAATTCAAAAGTAATGTACATACAGTTGAAGAGACATATATATATAGTTAAATTATAATATATCTCTAATACAAAACTAATGTACATACGTTATCAAAATATTTTTATCATTAATATTATAATTGAAAATATATTTTATCATTAACTAATAGTTTAAAAATAATGTATATGTAATTTAACATCAATGTATATATTTTTAAATAATAAAATACTTGTAGTTAGAGAATCATATATATATAATTAAATTATAATATATCTGTAGTACAAAACTAATATGCATAAACTAATTGTGCATATCTAGACAAAAGAGTCATGGAAACAGAAACTGAAGCGCAACGCAGCAATTCAAATCCCATCTAAAAGCCCCAATATCAGATATTTTGAAATACAAAATTTGGGATCTCCCAGTTAGTTTTTTTTTTTTTTTTAATTGTTTCTATGAAAATGAAAATTTTTCTTTTTATTTTTTTATTTCATTGCTACTTGCTACCCAGCACATTTTGCTAAGTGTACTGTTATTATTATTATTTTTTTAACTTACTATGCACAAAATTACAAAGTTTAAGCTTTAATATGCACAAAATTTATAAAATTTGAGAATTCAATAGGATGCTTTGAAAATTTAGAGTGTTATACAATTTTTTTTTCCTAAAAAGTTTTAAGGGTTAAAATATGCTTTTGACAATCTTAATCATCATTAATTGTAAAATTTAAGAGTTATTTTCAAATTTTAATCATCAATTTTTAAATTTTTTTATTTAAAAAAAAATTAACAATTGATTTTACATTTAACATCAAAATTATAAAAATGTAACCTATCCCAATAAGCGAGGAAATGATGTGCCTAAGTTCCCATTAAAATTTAAGTGTTGACCATTTCAATTAAGATTTTATATATAAAAGACTAAAACCAAAACGAAAAAACTTCTATATATAAGATTTCTGAAATATAAAATATATATTTCATTATTTCTTTTACACCATATGTCCCATGGAGGTGAAAATATGAATTACTTTGAATTGTAAATTTATTAAGTTATATGTCAAAATTGATTCTTAAAAACGACTTTAGTTAAATTCCAATGAATTTTATGTGTGGCAGATTGAGTTGAGTTGCATTTTTATTAATTTTTTTAAAAAAAATTATATTATTAGTACATAATTCATTTCAGATCAAATGGATCGTATTTTTTACTAAATCATAATGAATCATATTTAAATTAGGTCAAGGCTCATGTTAGCATTATCCTATAGAATATGGCTAATTGGTCATTACTTCTGCCCAAAAGCGTTAGGTAAAGCATTGTCCCATAGAGGATAAGAACTTTTTTGAGTTCTATTTACTTTTTAATGCTCATTTTTTAAATTTTATTCTTTTGCTTTTTTTTTCTTTTATACACTTTTTTATTTATGTTTTTATTTTTTTACACTTTCACGTATTTATACCGTCTTTTTGGTTCTTTACTCCTCCTCTTCGTTTTTTTTTTTTGTCAATTTCTCTTGGGTTTTTTTACTTTTGCCTCAAATTCGGGATTCATGAGTTACATGTAAGCGATTTTCATTTTGTATTTGTAACTTTCCATTTTTGCTTTTTAATATTTGTTTTGTACTCTGAGCTTATGGGGTTAACGAAGAGAATAGCAAAGCAATCAACATGGCTTTGCGGAGGAAAATGATTTCAAGGTATTTGAAATGGGCTGTGTTCTATCGAGAATAGCTTTAGCTATTTGAGACTTTCTTGTAAAGAAGAAAGGAAAAGGAAATGAAGATTTGGTGGGTTTTGGAGTTGGTGGAGAAAGTTAGATTTTAGAACCAAAGAAATTTGAAGACAGTAAGGGATTTGTGATTGATGCCATGATTACTTCTTTTGCCTATTTATTTAGTTCTTTCTTTCTATCTTTTCTTTTTCTATATATCTATTTCCTGGAATGTTACTGTTAATTAGTTTAGCAATTCAAAGCTTTTTGCATTTATGCTATTAATTAATAATTTTATAATGACATATTTGCATGATAAAAAAAGAAATTATTTTTTAATTCAATGTAATATTTAATGTACTAATATATTAAATAACTATAAATTTTGTATAGAAAATTTTTGTTCTAAACTAGAATTTCTTGCATTACTAAATGAAAAATAAGATTGAGAGTGTTAAATTTTCAAAAAAGATGAAAGAATTTATTTTTAGTATATATTTATAATATACCTAAAATAAACATAACATGTACTCATTATATACTTTAAATATACCTACAATATAGTCTTTACTGTGAAAATTGAAAATCATTTGTGAATTTCTTTTAGTTACTTATACGTGTCATATTTTCTTTTTCTCACTTACACATGTCACATTTTCTTTTTTTTTCTTTCACCTATAGATATCACATTTTCTTTTCTTTCACCTACACATGTCACATTTTTTTCTTTAACCTACACATGTCATATTTTCTTTTTTCTTTATAAAAATAAAAAATAAAGAATAGGAATTACATTTAATTTAACTCTTAAATTCTTTAAAAATATTCATATATTCTAATTAATATTGTTGTCTATGCTTGATGATAATTTACATTTAAAAAAAAGAGCATTAATAGTGCTTCTTCAAAAAAAAAAGTTGTGTAGGAATACATAAACATTTATTTTTGATATATATTTAAGTTATAAATAAATATATTAGTTATATACTTAGGATATACCTAAAATATACTCATTATATACTTAAGGTATATTGGTTATTGTGAAAATCATTTGTTTTTTCTTTTAGAATATAATTTTTTTTATCTAATATATAGTTGATGTATTTTTGTTATAAATTTATATTTTTATAATACTCAATATCCAAAAGTATTTGAAAATATATAGCAAATAAACACAAGTTAATCAAATTTAGTAAAATATATACCTATGACATACTCTAAATATATTATTTCCTGGGTTTGCTGAAAAATCTTTCTATTTCATTAATTGTCTGTAAGTTTCAGATCTGAAACTCAATTTTCATCTTTTGAAGCTTTCAATAAAAAAAAAAAAAACCATATAATCTCTTCAGTTTGAAGATTTTTAATCCAATAACAGTTACAAGATCACAAAATTTTAATGAAACATATTTATGAAATTTGAATTACCTTTCAAACTATTGAACAATTAAGTTTTTTGTCAATTAAGCTAATTGAATATTCAAAGAACTGCAAATGTAAATCGATTTTATTTAGCTTTTTCAGTTTGAATTTACTATCCAAAACTTTATTCAATGCCTTTTCAATTTGATTCTTCAAAATCTTCGGTTTTGAACGAGATTTTGAGAAGCGTTGGGTTTTGCAGTTGATTTTTTATAGTTGGATGAGTTGGAACGTATAAAAATAATGTTTTTAGTGGTAAAAGTATAGAAGTTAGTTTTGGAAAGTGAGGATATAAAAGTTAGCAGTTCTCCTTTTTAGGCATTCCTGTAGAAATCCCAAGAATGTAATCTAGTTGCCATGGCCACATAGTTAGCTATTCTATTAATCAAAGCTCATGTTCAAGTATAAAAGTTAGTATGCAGTTTCTAACAATAATATCTGCTAACAGAAAGACCATATCAATTACTGTCAACATCAATTTGGTGAAATTTCATCAACAAGCATTATCTCACAAAAGATAGAAATTTAATAATATATCACCTGCAAAAAATATTTCCATCATGGATAAGTTTACTTTGAGGATTCATGAAATATTGAAACTTTCAGCATAGACACTAGTCATTTGCATTGAGTAGATCAAATATGCAGACATTTCCTTCCTTCAATCCAATGTCCTTGCACCCATATCAAAACTCCCACAATTTATCCCTCTAAGCTCAACAAGCCTCTGGGATCCTGAAGTTTAACATGCTTAAAATCCCTTAGGTACTTGGCAAATTTCCATGGTACATACTGAATAAGATCAAGAAGGATTATAACTACACAGGTTTCAGAAGATATCAAAAGATAATCTTATGTGCAAATGCATTCTATACAAAGGCTTACCACATTATAAGACTGCAAGAAGACCACAAAAGAAAGATAGCTAGATTTGCCAAATTGTCTTGGAATGCTCTCAGTTTCTTCAGATGCCTTTGCAAATTCCTGAGAGAATTTTTTGCAACCAATGATTTTTATGCCCTTTTGTTTTTGCACTTAATGGATTTAGCACAGATAAAATAGATTCCCAATTATGATTGATAGAAATTGAATTGAAAGGGTAGAGGTGATTTGAATGGTTGTAGATTAAGCCCACAAATGAATTGGGTTTAATGAGTTTGGATTAATTATTACTAAAAGGTTAGACCTAATCAATTAGGTAGTCAAATTCAAATCATTATATACCTATATATTTTTGGTGTATTTTTTCGATGTGGGATTAATTTTTAACACTCCCCCTTAAGTGGCAATTGAAATTTGACTTTGACATATAATACCGGGTTCTGGGCTACTAGGACTAGACATTCAGATGGATACTGGTTGAATGAAACTGAATCGGGTCAGATCTACTCTAATACCATGACAGAAATTGAATTGAAAGGGTAGAGGTGATTTGAATATGTCACACCCCGAACCCAAGAGCACGTGACCGGTACTAAAACACAGGAAATGCACATGGCTATCAATGCCCATAGTAAGCCCGACCACACACTAGACGATAAAATATCATATAATAGGGATATGGGCCCAAACACTAAGCAGATCCAGTTAAACTATCAACACAAATCACAATCAAGCCATTCTGAGCTATTAACTCAATCATTTCAATATACAAATATCACATTACTGGACTCTGCTTAACAAACAATTATTAACTCGGAATATAAATAATAATTGATGATCACATAAAATACAGGTAACAAAGGTAACATTGCGGAGTTCTATAATTATACAATTATGAATATGCTATTTACACTTCTCAATACTTAATAATACAGACTACTGCAGAAAGAAAATTGGTAGTTTACTCAGTTTATAATTCCTTCACATGCTCATTCCCTGACCTGAAAAATAACAAAATGAACAGGAATGAGCATCCGACTCGGTGAATGATACCAGCTAATATATTAAACTGGTGTCCTACAGACAGGTTTCTAATGATCATGATGCACTATATCACAGAGATAGACAAATCCCATCATCAAGCAAGGATAAGATACGGTCCATAGTACCACACTAATACTCAATATGGGGAGCCAATGCCCCTATCCTGGCTCTCTAAATCCAATAATCTGTCTCTTATATCCAATGGGCCCGGCCGTCATTGGTTTGTACTAAGCAACCCTGACCCAACTGATAGCGGCCCTAACGATGAGCAAGCCCGGCCAGCATCCACTAGTCATAGCTCATCTTCTCAATCTCATCACAATCATAATAGTAACCATATCCATAATCATATCCATGATCCTAGGTGGTATTGTATCCTCCCGATCTTCATCCATCAACCACAATTACAATATAGCATAGAATAAAGAATATCGATTCATCATTCACAATCAAATGTTACTTGCATCTATGCAATAATAGTGCATAATATAGATACATACATATATATATATATATATATATATATATATATATATATATATATATATATATATATATATATATATATATATATATATATATATATATATATATATATATATATATATATATATATATATATATATATATATATATATATATATATATATATATATATATATATATATATATATATATACAGTAAATGCATATGCATATGAAACAGAATAACATATTAGGGAGTATCACTCACCTAACTGATGACACGTCTGACTGGCTTTCCTTGGAAGTACAACCTTTAGAACCAAGAAGACGCCAGAACACCGACACTAGACAACAAAGGATATCATCAGGATATGAACGACTCACATAACCAGACATTACTTAAAGAACATTGAGATTTTCATTGAGATCTCAACAGAACCTTACTAAACTCGGATATCACCCCAAGTCAATAGAATACAAAACACTTCTAAAACAGGCTTAATAGTCAACACAATTTCAGCGACCCCTTCTGGGTCCTCCCAACTCAAACTCAATAACCATATAACAACCACAAACTAGAATCCGCTAAATATAATATAACTCAATTAATAACTGAGATAAAGGAGTTTCGGATTTACCCTCACAAATTTTGATCATACGGACGTCGAGAGTTATACCAGAACGACGAAACAGAACTGTTGAACTGCCCCACGCGCCGCCGCCGAAGCATCGCCGGCCGGCCCCGCGCCACTGTTGCCAGTGGCGGATCTGAGCAATCTTCATACCAAAATGTTCGTCTCAAAGCCAGGATCTCAAAAATAGCCACCACTCACCGCCATATGCCGCCGTCTCACCTAAAAACACCCTCAACCGTTCGGCTTCCACGTAACTGATCTCCGCTTCCGGTGAATCTCAGGGGACGAGACAGGTACCGATCAAAAGCTCTCGAGGTGAGGAGCCGAACGGCACTGGTCATGCTCGATTTGGCCGCTAGAATCAGCCGAAATCTGGGTTTGAAGTTTCAACATTTGCGATTCTTCTCTCCTCACGTACGCCGCTGTCCATCGCTCGATCAGGGTGCTGCTGCCTCCCTTGAGGTCGCCGGATGCCAGGCTTCAAGGTGGAGGTGGCAGTGCTTGACACTGCTAGTCGAAACTCCACCAGCAGCCTCTTTCTCTCTCTCGGTCCCTCTCTACCTCTCTCTCCCTCTCCCTCTCCCTCTCTTCTCCTCTCTCTTTCTTTCCCCGTTTCTATTTCCCGTTTCCTTCAACAACTAATCACAACACTCCATTTCTTCTTCTTCTCTTAATTTACTTAAAACATACTTATATATTAAAACAATAATAATAATAATAATAATAATAATAATAATAATAATAATAATAATAATAATAATAATAATAATAATAATAATAATTTACAACATAAACTCATATATATATATATAACAATAATAATAATAATAATAATAATTACATAATAATAGTTTAATTAATAAAACTTATTCATAATAATAGTAATTATAACGGAAATCCAAACTTCTGATAATTTATATAATTAACAATAGAATTTAGATTAATCAAATATAATATTAATATTCAATATCAAAATACAATTTCTCCAAATACCCACAATAATATCTCATAATAATATACATATATAATATTGAAATAGTATGAATATATATAATTTAATAAAATATAACTTCAATTCTTGCTTAAATAAGAAAAATA
The DNA here is from genome assembly GCA_947687605.1 of Reutealis trisperma. Taxonomy (NCBI): domain Eukaryota; kingdom Viridiplantae; phylum Streptophyta; class Magnoliopsida; order Malpighiales; family Euphorbiaceae; genus Reutealis; species Reutealis trisperma. Next base: position 2,509,415 of record CANTUT010000393.1, read on the forward strand.
CTAAAATAATATATTTCTGTACAAAAATAGGATTTTAGAAAAATAATTGAAAATTCAAGGTATTTCAGAATGGGTGTAGGTTAAGCCCACAAATGAATTGGGCTTAATGAGTTTGGGTTAACCATTACTAAAATGTTAGACCTAACCAATTAGGTAGTCAAATTCAAATTATTATATACCTATATATTTTTGGTGTATTTTTTCGATATGGGATTAATTTTTAACACTCCCCCTCAAGTGACAATTAGAATTTGACTTTGACACGCAACATCGGGCTCCGGACTATTGGGACTAGACATCTAGATGGATAACGGTTGAATGAAATTGAATCGGGCAAGATCTGCTCAAACACCATGATAGAAATTGAATTGAAATGATAGAGGTGATTTGAATGGGTGTAGGTTAAGCCCACAAATGAATTGGGTTTAATGAGTTTGGGTTAACCATTGCTAAAATATTAAATCTAACTAATTAGGTAGTCAAATTCAAATCATTATATATCCATATGTTTTTGGTGTATTTTTTCGATGTAAGATTAATTCTTAACAATGATTGGAACAAAAACACATAAAATTATGGTATCGAAAGCTTACCAAATTTAGTGTTGCAAGGAATTCCATTTTTCATCAGTTTGTTTTTCTCTAAAACATTTGCAACATCTGAAAGTCTTATTTTCAGTTTATCCCCAAAATTCCTCACAAATTTTCCTGACATGCTCTGGAATTCCTCAAATTAAGTTAGAAATTCTATTCAAATGGAAAATTCAAGTGTCTAATATATAAGGGAATCTTTCAACTATATTAATTTCCTAAAGGTTAAGTGAATATGCCAAATCCACAACTATAATCATAAAATAAAAAATAAAAAAAAAAAAAAGGTCCCAGAATTACAAACTAAAATTCAGGGACGTTATCCTGTAATTGTGATGTGTTTTAAGCTCGAATTACGGAAACTCTGAACACATATTGCCTCACTAACTCAAAAACACATATATCTCCTTCCTTCAAATTATTTTCCCTGAAAAAGTGCACCAATCCTTTTCCAAAACTTGCACGCCCATTCGATCTTTGATTCACATTAACGCCCCACTGTCTTCCATCATCAGAGAGTTCAAGAAGAACACTCTTAGGCTTCTTACTCATGTACTTACTTGCAAATCCAGGTGCCACATACTATATGAAATAAAATAATAAAAGAAAACACAGCAAGTCAGCACACAGTGAGAAAAAGTCTTGAGCATATGTTCTTTGATCAAAACGCTTACCAGATAATGTCTGGAAAAATTAAAATTGAGCAGAAGAACTTTGAAGTTTGGAAATTTGGACTTGAATTTTCTAGCATCTTCAATGGCACTTTTACTTTCCAGAGGTGCCGTTCCAGAACCAACTAATTCAAACTCTTCTTCAAATTCCCTACCCTCAGCTTCACCTGGATTGAATGAAAAACGTAAGCTGTAAGTATCATCACATGAAAAGAACAAATCAATACTATCAAAGAGAGGTTATGAACGGTTTACTTGTTTTATCATTTGCAACCTCAGGAGAAGCAGCCCTTTTCAGCCTCTTGTTGGTTTTTTGATTATTCTTCAATGTTGCAGGCCCTTTCTTAGCTCTTTTCTTCCAAGAAATATTTTCAATAACGTGGTCATCCCCCATTTTTTCCTCATAATCGGGGTCATAACAAGGATATGTAATCTCACTACAAGACTTGTCAAATATGCGCACTTTGAAATTGGAGGAACCTTTATATTTAAAAAGTAGAAAGTGCCCATGTTGAAGCAAGTAGTGTTCTGCAAACCCATCCCAATTCTGGTCAAAAGCAACAGTGTTTTGGGATTTTGTTAATCCCACTTTCCACACACGACCATTAGCAACAATGAGATTGGCTTCATCTTTAAGTTCATTTCCAAAATCATTCACAAAAACAGAAGGAATGCTCTGCAGGCAGTTAAATTAAGCTAAGGTTGGAATTAAAAATGAACCGCCATTTAAATTAACATAACAGAAACCGGTAAGAGTCAAAAACTTTCAAAACGAAATGTCCCTGGAGAAGTTAAACTAGGCTAAGAGAACAAACATAACCCATCTAAAATCAAAGAGCTCAAAGAAAAGAAAAGAAAATTTTCAAAACTAAAAGTGAAAGAAATGAAAAAACAGAGAGAGCATAGGAATTAAGAAACAGAGCAAGATCAAAAACAACAACAAACAACCAGAAACACCAAAAGATCAACATTTTAGTCTTCTTTGGCAAAAGAAGAAACAATAATTCAAGCATTTTCACAAGAAAAAGAGTCCAAAAATTACCAGTTTCTTAGCTTTAAGAGTATTGTCAAGAACTACTTTGAAGAAACGCTCTGAAGGTAGCTTTGCATGAGAATCAGGCAGGCGGTGAAGATTATCTGTGGATTTCGGGCAAGCCATTGAGATTTTTCTCCCTTCTACTTGTGTTTGTTCTATGTTCGTCTTTGATACTGAGGCTTGTCAAGGCACTCCTCTTTACCGGGATGGAGTCTCTTTCCAGACCTATGATAAAGATGGCTAAGCTGTTTAATAGGTCAGAGTCCCATTAGTCTGCAATTGTCGCTTCTTTCCTTCATTAGAATTGCGCAAGGGCGAACCATGCTTCTTTATACCGCCAAAAATGGAAAATTAAGGTCCACGTTAAAATAAAGCAAAACACATGCAAGTTCTATGAGTTGCTGTTTTGTTTGGTACCTGATTATCCACCATTGGATAAATGAGATTAAATCTTGATCATTTAAAATTAAAATGAATATTTATTTATAATAAACTTCAACTGTTGGTTACTCGATTTCGAAAAGAACTTCATAGTGAATTCTGTGTATATATATAAATATCTAATTTATATATAAATACCTAAATATCTAATTTTAGTAAAAAATAAAAAATAAATAAAAGCTTTGCCTAGCTATCTTCGAGTCTTCAGCTCAGCTTTAAATAAATTAATTTTGTTAATTTTTTGGTTTCTCTCTTAATTATTATTATCTTTATTTTCACTGGTTCTAGCTAAAGTAAAGTAATCATAATTTTCTTTTTTTTTTCTTTTCCTGAAAAATTAACTAATTAATAAAATTAAAAAAAAAAAAACCCATAAAAAAAAAGGTATAGTAAGGTCAATGTTTTTCCAAAGTAGCAAAGACATGGAGATAGAATTACCTGATAATTTGGACAAATTAATTAGTTCAATTAATATGAAATTTCCTCAAAATTTGATTATGGGAATGATCTTTTCTTAGAAGTCAAATTCAGCCCATTTCTTTAAAATCAGAAACTTCTTTTGAACTATCTTCAGGATCTGATTTATATTATTAATTGCTAAAATTTATTTTATGGGATTAATAGAAAAATGGTATCACTTAGAAAGAAAATGATACAAAATACATATATATACACACACACCTTCATTGATCCATGATATGGTAATTTTTTACAGTCATCACTTGCCAAGCTTCTATTAATATCTTACATAAAAAAAAAAAAAAAACTGTACATATGTTCATCTGGCTAGCATTGCAATTACATAGGCATTCCTTGCCAAGCTTTGAGATGCCTAATATGCATTGCAAGAAGTGAAACAAAACTGCCAGAATTCATCAATGTCTGCCTTCAAAAGCTGCATAGAAAGCGAAACAATAACAGTAAGCCTGCAGCTATTATAATCTAGATGATTTGACTAGTCTAACCATCGGTTTACTGATAATATTGTTGTTGTAAGTTTTCTTGAAGCAAGTTTCATTGAATTGCAATATGAAACTTCAGAATAGAACTTGGCTTCAAATTAAGTACATTGTAAAAACGTGACTCTTACCTTTCAGCATTTAGTTCTCAGGCCGATCATCTTAAACTGCACGAAACATATAAATTTTCAGCGCATCATTGTTTATTAGCTCAAAGACACATACTTCTCCTCCCTCCAATTTATTCTCCCTGCAAAATGCTTTCCATCCCCTTCCTAATCGCACCTGTCCATGTTCTTGCCTAGAGAGCCTTATATCCCACTCTTTTCCATCAGAATCCTTAAGTTTAATATTCTTAGCTCCTCTAAAATAATTTCTACCAAACTGAGCTGGCACGTACTGCAAAACAGCAAGAAAAAATTGCAACTCAGCTTAGTTGAAAGGTGACTGAAAATATTTATTAGACATATTTCATTTAAAGAACTACCAGAATATTGTTATGGCAATTATATGGGCGCAATAGAACCATGAAAGACGGATTCTTAGGCTTCAACATTCTAGCAGCCTGAATTGTACTCTCACTTTCTAGGGGTACCTTTGCACATTCGAAGAGTCTACTAGTAATAATTTCTATATCTTGTTGACAATTAGCCGGCAACTCATTTGTACGAAAAATAGACATTTTCAGCACATCATTGCCTATCAGCTCAAGGACAGAGACATCTCCTGCCTTTAATTTATTCTCCCTACAACATGCTTTCCATCCTGCTCCTAAATGCACACGTCCACTTACACTTTGAACCAGTCTAACAGTCCACTCTCTTCCATCAGAATCCTGAAGTTTAATAGACTCAAGAACTCCAATTATATACCTTCTTGCAAACTGAACCGGCACATACTGCAAAAGAACAAAAAGAAATTGCAGCTACGCTTAGTCTAAAGGTTAAACTGAAAGTCTTTGTCATGAGCATATATATTTTATATAGAGACCTAAAGAAAGCTTACCAGAACATTGCTATGGAAATGATATGGCTGCATCAGAACCATCAAAGATGGATTTTTAGGCTTGGACTTTCTAGCAGCCTGAATTGCTTTCTCACTTTCTGGGGACACTTCTGTACAATTGAACATTTCACAAGTAATAATTTCTGTATCTTCTTCACAATTAGCAGGCAACTCATTTGCACGAAACATAAATATTTTCAGTGCAGCATTGTCTATCAGCTCAAAGACACACACATCTCCTCCCTTTAATTTATTCTCCCTGCAACACGCATTCCATCCACCTCCTAAATTCACACGTCCACCTTCATATCGAATAAGTCGAACAACCCATTCTCTTCCATCAGAATCCTGAAGTCTAATATACTTAAAAATGCCACTTAGATAACTTCTTGAAAATTGAACTGGCACATACTGCGAAAGAATAAAAGGTGAAACAGAAAATATTCATCATGAGCATGTTCTATGTAAAGAATGAAAGAAATCTTACTAGAACATTTCTCTGGAAATTGTATAAGCGCAAAAGAACCATGAAAGACGGATTTTTAGGCTTGAACGTTCTAGCAGCCTGAATTGCCCTCTCAGTTTCTGGGGAGACCTTTGTACAATTGAACATTTCACTAGTGATAATTTCTACATCTTCTTCGCATTTATCAGACAACTCATTATCACCTGAACCTGGTACATTCACTATTTTAGTAACAAAGTAAAAGGTTTCACCTGGGGAATAAATAAATAAAAAAAAAAAAACTTACCAAGCTGAACTTTTGATTTACTGCTGTTCTTGATTGTAACCAAAGCTCCATGTGAACTAGACATTCTGTGCTCAGACAATTCTCGTCTTCCTGATTCATTAACATTATCAACATTTATTATCTCAGCCAGCTCTTCCATCTTAAGTTCCTTGCTTCTTGTATCATCAAGTTGCTTGACATTTGGGCTCACAATTGAAGCGACACCCCTACAATACTTCTTGATTCTCAAATCCTCTGCTGGAGTGCACCTTTTGCTGGATTGTCCTTCAGTTGCACTTCCATCAAAAAATTTTCTTTTCGGAGAACAATTACTATAAGGAAGTGGAATTGCAGAACCCAAGATGTCAACAGAGTTATTGTTTTCCATTTCAGTCTCATGATGGATTAAGCATTTCTCACCATAGAAAGACCCTCCATCATTATTTGGGTACTTGATTTCACAAGCAGTAGTATCAAATATGAGAACACTAAAATTGGAGAAACCTCTATATCCAAAAACCAGAAATGACCCTTTGCAAATTGCATGATGTTTTACAAATTCATGCCAACCATCATCAAACCAAATGTCATTTTGGGCTCGTGTTAATCCCACTTTCCAATCACAACCATTAGGGATGGTAAAGTTAGCAACATCAGAAAGTTCATCCCCAAATTTCCTCACAAATTTATCTGGAATCCTCTGCAAATATATAGCTTCTTCAATCAAGTTAAAAATTGATTTTTCAAAAAGCAAAACAGTAATAAAAAAAAAAAGTCCAATCAATTTCATGAATCATTTCATTTCAATAATGTAAGAGCATGCAAAACCGGAGTCCTATTTGGTTGCTGAGAAAATAACAACAGTAAAGAAAAATGGGGTTTAACCGTTTAACTTAGATTTTTCTAGCATGCAAGAATTGAATCTTTTTAATGTACCAATTTAGAAAGTAAAAGTGACATGAATTACCAGCTTCTTTTCTTCCAAGGTACTGGCAAGGATTATCTTGAAGAAATGCTGTAAAGGTCGCTCCGCCGGGGAATGTGGCTGCCGGCGATGGTTCTCATTGTTGCGTTCCACTTGCCTCCGGTGAGCCATAGATTTGCACTGACTGCATTATAAAAAAAAAAAATGGGTTATATAAAATGTGTAAATGTAATGGATGTTTGCACAAATATCCAAAGACATAAAGAAAAATTACATTTGCACCGCTTTTTGCAAAAATAAGCTGCAAACCTTTAAAAAATTAATATTTATAACTTTCGATTTATAGGCTGACCTATGCTATTATTTTTTAAATATTTATATAACATAGAATTTATTTATGACAATATTTATTTGAATAATTGCAAAATTAGGATTACTAATTTTTTAATATAATTTATATATAATTGTATAAATTTAATTGAAAATTTATTATTTGATAAGTAATTATTTATTTTATAAAAATATAAAATAAATTTTTAATAGAATTAATTAATTAATATCATATAAAATTAATCTCAAAATTTCAAATGGTATATGTGTTTATAAGGATACATTATTTGTAATTTCAGTTTCTTTTTATTTATTCTATTTATAATTAATTGTTTCAATCATAATTATATGTTCTCCTCCGTTAAACAATTTTGTTAGTCAAGTCTAAATTAAAAAAAAAAAAATCTCTTATTTGTTGATTGATTGATACAAAAATTGTATGATGGCCTATCACAAATGTTGTGCTGATTCTACTTCACATTTGACAATTTTGTACATTTAATTTTCTTTATTTTTTTTTTAAATTAGTTAGGTTTTGATTTTTTTTTTTTAAAACAAAAAGTACATAATATCAAGTTTAGAATTTAAAAAATCAATACAAAATTAGAAACACTAATCTCTTATTAAAAAAAGAATAAATCACAATAAACAGTATATATTATCATAAAATTTAGTTTATTTTAGTATAAATAAGTAAACAATATATATTATCATAAAATTTAATATTTTTTAGTATACAATTCGCATCTAAAACAAATTTAGTAAACTTTCAGACTGTAATTAGTATCTACTATTATTTATACAAATCATGAATTTCGACTAAAATAAAAAGTCACAGCAAATAATATATATTAAATAGAAAATAGTATACTTCTAGCAAATAGTTACTACATAATATTTTTCAATATTTAATTTATGAAATATATGAAATAAAATTCAATATATTTTCACAATGAAATTAATATTTATTACTATTTAATGAGCCATGGATTTCGAATTAGATAAAAAATTATAGCAAACAATATACATTAAATAAAAATATATATTTTAGCAAATAAGCAGTATCTAATACTATTTAATATTTAAATTTATTTTTGAAGAAAATTGAAAAAATTTAAATGTTAAAATAAGATAATTTTCCAAAAGAAAAATCATAATATTACAAAGGGATATCTTGGCTCAAGAAGAAGATTTTTGGAGGCAAAGGGCTAAATGCTTCTGGCTACAAGGCTATGATTTAAATTCTAAATATTTCCATGATATGGGTACTGATAGGAAAAAAGCTAACAAAGTGACAAGCTTGCATGATGACTCATGTTTGGTGGTGGATATACGGGAGGGCTGTTGTGATTTGGCTTTTAATTATTTTGAGCAATTGTTCTCTACAATTGGCACTCCGAGTTTGGATCTATCATTTACAGTAGGCCATGTTTTCAGGTGAAGAAAATGCAAGGTTAATGACTCCTTTTACAATTGATGTGTTTCATAAGGTAGTTTTTCAAATGCACCCTAACAAGTCTTCAGGACCTGATGGCTTCAATCCTACATTTAATCAATGCTTCTGATCTAATATTGGTAATGATGTCTTTCATGCTTGTTCTGTTTGGTTATCTTCTAATGAATTTCCTGCTTTACTTTAATACCTAGATAGTGCTTGTGCATAAATGTGATACCCCTATGTCCGTGAAATACCTTCAACCAATTGCATTATGTAGTGTAGTTTATAAAATTATAGCTAAAGTCCTAGCTAATAGATTGAAGGGAGTGTTGGATAAAATTATTTCTGAGTCTCAGTCAGCTTTTGTCCCGAGTTAGTCTATGACGGATAATGTATTGGTTGCCTTTGAGTTAATTCATTATATGAAAAAGAAGGTGAGAGGGAATAATGGGAAAGTAGCTCTTAAAATTGATATTAATAAAGCTTATGAAAGATTAGTTGGGACTATTTAAAGGTCATACTTGGTAAAATGGGTTTGCTAGTCAATTTATTGATTGGATTATGCTATGTGTAAATACTTTGTCTTATTTGGTTTTAATGAATGGAGAAAGTGTTGAACCTATTTATCCTAAGAAAGGGTTGAGACAGGGGGATCACTATCTCCATATTTATTTATTATTTGTGCATAGGGACTGTCTGCAATGATTAGGAGAGCGAAACTCAAGGGCTTCTTCATGGGTGTCAGGTATGTAGGGGAACATCGAGTGTATCTCATTTATTATTGGTGAATGATAGTTCTTATTCTTCAATACAACTAGTGATGAGTGCAAATACTGTAAAAATATATTGCTTAAGTATGAAGCTTTTTTGAGTCAGATTGTTAATTTTCGAAAGTCCTATATTTATTTTAGTAGTAATGTATCTACTGACATTAGGCAGTACTAAAAGGTGGTATTTGGGTTTCTTAGGGTCGAATATGGTGTAAGGTACAAGGTTCGAATTGAAAATTGTTATCTCAGGCTGGTCGAGAGGTTATGTTAAAGTTGATTGCTCAAGCAATTCCATCTTATTGTAGGAGTACTTTTTTTTTTCCTGTGTCCCTTTCTAAAGAATTAAAGCGTATGATGAATTATTTTTGGAGGGTTTTAAAACCTAGTGAGGGATGTAGGATTCGTTGATTGAGTTGGGTTAGACTCTAGCTTTGGAAGGAGAATAGGGGTTTAGAATTTTGAGATTTGCTCAGTTTTAATCTTGCAATGCTTGGTAAGGACGAAATCTCATCTCTAAGCCATATATGCTTATTACTAAAATCTTCAAAGCTAAATACTTCCCTAGGTGAGATTTTCTTAATGCTTCTTTAGGGCACAGTTCAGTGCAATTTGGAGAGGTATATGATCTTTGCAATCCATTCTAAAAGAAGGGTGTCGATGGCGTATTAGGGATATGACTTCAATCAATGTTTAGCAAGATCCATGGCTTAGAAAGGATGGGCAATTTTGTTTTAGACCTTATTTCTAGTCTCAAATCTCTAATTATCAGTGATCTTTAGATTCCATTAACAAAGGAGTGGGATGTAGAGTTTTTATCTGAGTTGTTTAGTGTGGATGATGTGCCTAATATTCTTGCTATTCCTTTGTCTTCTCATGCTTCGCTTGACCATATTATTGGGCATTATAGTAAGACAAGTTGCTACTATTCAGTTAAATATGTTATTGTGTGGCTATGGTTCTTAATGGCAAAGAACAATAGGGTATAGTGCATAGGCCTTGGGATAAACTATGGCATTTAGACGTTCCTTTTAGAGTTAAAATATTTTTATGAAGGGCTTATAGAGATGCTCTTCCTGTGCTTTCTTTACTATATTAACGTGGTATTCAAACTTCATTGCAATGTGTGTCATATGGTCAATACTATGAGCATTTGTTGCATCTTTTTGTAAGTGTCCTTTTGCTTGAGCATGTAGGGAAGAACTTAACATGGATATTGTAGGGTTGGGTGCTAACTCTTATAGTGATTTATAGGTTTCACTTTAGAATTCTAATTTGTGAGGCAAGGCATCTAAAATTATTGTGCTTTCATGGAGTATATGGCGCCAATATAATTCTCAATTATGGTGTTCCTTCACGTGGTCTCTATCTGCAACAGTTAGGGAAGGGCTTTCATTTTTGTATGCATGGCAAGAAGCTAAGTCTAATGTTTGAACGTCATAGATAATGGCTGGAGTTAGCAGGTCCAAAGCTCATTGGGTGTGTCTTGCTACTGGATATTTAAAGTGTAATCTTGATGCAGCCATTTTCCAGGCAGAACATTCTATTGGCTTGGGGATCGCTCTACATTCTCATCAAGCACTTTTTTACATAGTCTTTCTAAAGTTGTTCCAGGATTAGTAGCGCATCATGAGGCTGAAGCCATTGCCTTTATAGAAGCTCTTTTATGGTTGTATTCATTGGATTATTCGAAGGTTAAGTTTGAAATGGACAATCAACAAGTGGTAAATGCTCTTAAAATGTCCAACCCTTCTAATGACAACTCTGAGTTTGGGTCTTTGATTCATGATTGTAGGTCTTTGCTCCTTTTAGCACTAGATTTCAGTGTTAATTTTATTTATAGACAAGTCAATTTTGTTGTTCATTATCTTGCAAGAGTTTTGATAAATTATGCCAGCTTATGTATTTGCCAAGTGACTATCTTTTCTTGAGCCTTTGCTTATTGCTGATGATGATGATGGTTATTAATAAAGTGACATTATATTTGATTAAAAAAATCATAAAAGATTTATTGGACAAACTAAAAATTATTATAAATTTTATTAAATTAATGATTCACTACAAAATAAACTTAAGAGATTAAAAATGCAAAAAAATAAAAAAAGATTAAAAAAAGCAATTAAAAAAGATATAAATATGAAAAAAATTGATAAGTTGTAAATATAAAAAAATAGGATATATGGTGTAAATTCCTCAATTTTATGTTATGGTTATTATACTACAACAATACCACTCTATTAAGGCCGAAAGCCATACAAAGTTACACACAACAGTCATAGAAACAAAAACTGAAGCCCAACCTAGCAATTCAATTCCAATCCCGAAGCCCAATATAAGATAGTTATCAAATACAAAATTTGGGCTGTCCCAGGCTTCTTTTTTTATTTTTTAATTGTTTCTATGAAAGTGAAAATTTTTCTTTTTTTCTTATTTATTTATTATTTTTATTTCATTGCCAATTGCTACAATGCACATTTTGTGATGCAGCGTAAGTAAAAAGGATAAATCCAATTTTAGGATTTCAAAGTATGTATGAATTATTTGATATCTCAAACAGGCTAAAATAAGAGTCTAAATAGAGGTTTCGAAATCCTAAATATAAAACTGTCATAAATGGTGATATTACAATATTACTATAAATAAAAATAGGAAATTAAACAAAATAAACGCTACAAACAGTGTTTAAATCAACGCTAAATATCAAGACTTATGATAGGAATATAAAATTTTCATAAATGGAAAAATTGCCATTTTAAAGACCCAAATAAAGGAATTTGAAAAAAAAACGACGTCGCTCATCGTCAAAAAGCAATGACTTTAAACCAGTGGCCCATTTTCTTTTGAATCGCATATTTGTAAGACCTAAAATTATAGCTGACCCAGACTAGTATTTTTTGTAATTTGTCTGCTGCTTGTTCTAACAATTTAAAAATGTCTATGAAATAGCCTCCATATCATTTTTGCTAAGTGTACTGTTGATTTTTTTTTTTTTACTTTAATATGCACAAAAAATTTATAAAGTTTAAGAATTCAGGATGTTTTGAAAATTTAGTGTTGTACAAGTTTTTTTGTTTTGAAAAATTTAAGGATTAAAAAAAATGCTTTTGACTATCTTAATTATTATTAATTGCAAAAATTAAGATTTATTTTAAAATTTCAATCATCAATTTTTTATTTAAAAAAATTTAATTTAACATCAAAATTATAAAAATATAACTTATCATTATCCCAACAAGAATTCCCATTAAAATTTAGGTGTTGAACATCTCAACTGGGATTACTGAAATATAAAATGCTAATTTCATTGCTTCTTTTATACAATATGTGAGCAAATAAATCAGGTCGTTTCAAGTGTCATTTTTTAAGGTAGGTTGAGATTATATCAAAATTAATCCTTAAAAATGAGTTTAGTTAAAATCGAATGAGTTTTATGCGTTAATTTTTCAGTAAATTTTATATTATTAATAATTCATTGCAGATCAAATGGTTGGTATTTTTTTATTGAACCATAATGAGTCATATGCAAATTAGGTCAAGCCTGCATTATGTTAAGAAAAAAATACGAGCGCAGCGGAATAAAATGGATACAAATATTTACGTAGAAAACCCTCTTTAAATCCTGAGGGAAAAACCATGGGACAAACTCCGAAAAATCTTCACTATAAAATAATGAGAATATAAAGAAATTAATCTCTCAAATTTTATCAGCTTAAACTTGAGGTATACACTCACAAAATTACACTCTTATAATTTTGTGAAACTCACAGTATTTTTCTCTCTACAAATCAATTATAGAAATATTCTCAATTTTTTCTCTCAGATGAATTCTCTTTATTTTCTCTTTAGAATTCTATCCTCACACAAACTCTTTTTCTCTGCGTGTTTGGTGTATTTTACAATGGTTATAAGCAAGCCTTTATATAAGCTTCAAAATAGTGAGATACAGCTTGCGACATGTTATATTCTCCACCTACCAATTGTTGGCATCGAAAAAACTGACTTTTTTTTTCTTTAAATGGCGGGCCCTCCATGTTGGAGGGCTCCACTCAACAAATCTCCCCCGCACGACAACATGGAGGACTCCATCATAGACAGGAAGAATTATCCTCGTATATTCATCACCATGAATTCATTCTAGCTAGCTTGGAGCACAACTCAAACTTTTGCCAAGGGATCACCTTTGTCAACATGTCTGTTACATTTTTGTCTGTGTGAATCTTCTGCACTAGAAATAATTTATTTTCAAGTGCTTCTCGAATCCAGTGATATCTAATATTAATGTGCTTCGTTCTGTAGTGATATGTAGAGTTCTTGCTTAAATCAATTGCACTCTGACTGTCGCAATGAACCACATACTTCTCCTGCTTCAATCCCAAGTTTTGAAGGAATTTCTTCATCCATAACATTTCTTTTCCTACCTCTGTGGCAGTAATGTATTCAACTTTTGTTGTGGATAAAGCAACACATTTTTGCAATTTAGATTGCCATGATACGACTCCCCCTGCAAAAGTAAATAGATACCCAGATGTAGACTTTCGACCATCAAGATCACCTGCCATGTCTGCATCTGCATATCTTTCCAAGATTGGTTTTCCATTCCCGAAGCTTAGACACAGTTTGGATGTCCCTCTCAAATATCTGAAGATCTACTTGATGGCTTCCCAGTGATCCGTACCAGGATTTGCTAAGAAACAATTCACAACCCCAACAGCTTGAGTAATATCCGGTCTTGTACATACCATTGCATACATCAAGCTTCCAATAGCTGAAGAATATGGAATGGCCAACATCTTCTCTCTTTCTTCATGTGAAGAAGGACACGTTTTCTTGGTGAGTTTGAACTGTCCACCAAGAGGTGAAGATATTGGCTTTGCTCCTTTCATGTTGAATCTTTCAAGAATCCATTCAACATAGTTTTCTTGTAATAGCCACAATTTTCTGGATTTTCTATCTCGAACAATCTCTATACCCAAAATTTATTTAGCTGCACCCAAGTCTTTCATGTCAAAGACTTTTGATAATTCTTTCTTCAGTTGGTTGATCATTTGAGCATTTTGACCAACTATTAACATGTCATCAACATACAATAGTAAAATGACAAAATTTCCATCAGGAAACTGCTTGATGTAGACACATGAGTCAGCTATTGTTCTTTTATACTTGTGATTCATCATAAGTGAATCAAACTTCTTGTACCATTGCCTTGGAGCCTGTTTTAATCCGTATAAACTTTTCTTCAATATGCAAACTAGATGTTCCTTCCCTTTGACTTCAAAACCTTCAGGTTGTTGCATGTAAATTTCATCTTCTAGATCACCATGAAGAAATGCAGTCTTCACATCCATCTGTTCAATCTCAAGATCTAGACTTGCTGCTAGTCCTAAGATTATTCTGATTGATGACATCTTTACTATAGGTGAGAAGATTTCATCAAAATCAATCCCTTTCTTCTGTCCAAAGCCCTTAACGACTAGTCGAGCTTTGTATCTTACTAGATTGCCATGCCCATCATCTTTTAATCTGAACACCCATTTGTTTGTCAAAACTTTTCTGTCTTTTAGAGGCTTCACCAATTTATAGGTGTTTTTTTTCATCAAAGAGTTCATCTCTTCTTTCATGGATTCCATCCATCTATTTTTGTCTTTATGATCTAAGACTTCCTGAAAAGATTCTGGCTCCCCTTTCTCAGTAAGATTAACATATTATGATCTTGGGTATCTTGTAGATGGCTTGTGTGGTCTGTTTGACCTTCTGAGATATTGTACATCAATCTCAGGTTGTTGAATTTGCTCCCTTTGATTACCATTCTCTTGTGTTGGTACATCAACCTCAGCATCATCCTCATCATCATGAGGCACCTTAATGCCATCAACAATATCTTGAACTTCCACTTCTCTTTTAGTTTAAGAAGGAATCAACTCAATACTATCTTTATCAGCTTGCTGCTCTTCTTTATTTAAATCTTTAAAAGCTTAGTCTTCATGAAAGACCACATCTCTACTCCTCACGATTCTCTTCTTTACTGGATCCCAAAATTTATACCCAAATTCTGCTTCACCGTATCCAATGAAAATACACGGTATGGCTTTATCTTTAAGCTTCTGTCTCTGCTCTTTTGGCACATGTACAAATGCCTTGCATCCAAATACCTTCAGATGAGTGTAGGAGACATCTTTGTTGGTCCATACTCTCTCTAGAATATCAAAGTTTAATGGAGCAGAAGGCGATCTGTTGATCAGATAGCATGCAGTTTGAACAACTCCTCCCCATAATGACTTTGGAAGATTGCTTGTTCTCAACATACATTTAACTCTCTCCATAATAGTACGATTCATCCTTTCAGCTACACCATTATGTTGAGGAGTTTCAGGGACTGTCTTCTCATGCCGAATTCCATATTTAGAGCAATAATCTCTAAATTCATAGGAAGTATATTCACCTCCATTGTCTGAATGGAGACACTTTAATTGCTTCCCTATTTCTCTTTCCACCATGGCATGAAATTTCTGAAAAATCAGAAACACCTGGTCTTTTGTCTTCAACAAATACACCCAGACTTTTCTAGATGAGTCATCTATAAAAATTACAAAGAATTTGGCTCCTCCTAAATATTCAATTTTAATGGGACCACAAACATCAGAATATACACATTCTAATGCATTCTTTTGTCTGACAGAGGAGCTTTTAAAGGAAACTCTGTGCTGCTTTCCAAATAAGCAATAGTCACAAGGATCTGATCCAATGCCTTTCTCCATAGGAATAATCTTCTTCTTAGCAAGAATCTGAAGTCCCTTTTCACTCATATGGCCAAGTCTTTTATGCCATAAATTTGATGAAGATTCAGCTGCTACATTAACCTCATTTTCACATGCTTCTCCACGGATTTTGTACAGTGTGCAACAGCTCTTTCCTTTTGCCACAACCAATGATCATTTACAAAGTTTCCATATGCTATTGCCAAAATAATTCTCAAAACCTCGATTATCCAAGGCTTTCACAGATATAAGATTGAAGCGTAATTCTGGAACATGCCTCACATCTTTCAATGTAAATTGGCAGCCAATATTTGTCCGTATACAAATATCTCCAATTCTAACAACGGGAGAACGTGTTGAATTTTCCATCCTCACAGTTCCAAAATGGCCAGTTTTGTACGTGGTAAACATTTTTCTATTTGGAGTGATGTAGAAAGAAGCGGCTGAATCAACCACCCACTCAGTCATATCATCACCAACATGTAGACACTCATATGCTACTACTACTACTTCTTCTGTTGTGATGACTGCAGTGGTGTTTTCTTCCTGATTCTTTTGCTGACTACTCTCTGGCTCACCTCATTTCAACAATCGATAATTCTTTTTAATATGGCCTGGTTTGCCACAATGATAGCATGAGAAACTTTTATTTCTCGACTTTGACCTCCCTCTGGACTTGCCATTTTGATTTTTTCTTCCTCGAGATTTATTTCTGCCCCTATTTTTTGTAACAAAGGCTTGTGCTTCTGGATCTCTTTCCTTATTCTGCTTCTCATAAGACAACAAGGCTTCAACAACCACTTCAAACTCCATCTTATCTTTTGCATAAGTCAAAGTTGTGGTAAGATGATTATACGACGAAAGGGGCGTCGCTGTAAGCATCACAGCTCTTTCTTCATCACTGAATTTCACATTGAACTTTGACAGTTGAGAAAGCTTGCTGTTGAAGTTGCTTATGTGTTGCATCATGCTCACATTTTCAGCCTTCCATATTTTATACAATTCTCTCCACAAGTAAAATTTGTTTGCAAGGTTTTTTGACATATACAAATTCTCTAAAGTCTCCCATGTTTCTTTGACAGTCTTACAATATTTTGACTCAATATTCTGTAAGACACTATCTGAGAGATTTAGATGAATTGTACTTGTTGCAATCTCATCTAGCTCCTCCCATTGATCATCTGTGACTGTTGCAGCCTTACTTTCTTTACCTAACAATGTCTTATGAAACTTTTGTTGAATAATAATATCCTTCATTCTTCTTTGCCATAGAGAAAAATTGTTGATGCCATCAAACTTCTCAATTTCTACCTTCTAACCCGACATTTCTTCAATCTACTACAGTAACTATATTTTGCTACAGTAACTGTATGTTGCCTCAGTACACAATAATTGTAAAAAAATACACCAGGAAAGTCTCTAGAAAAGACTAGAGGGGTCACAAGTGGTCCCACTTAAAATCTAATCTCCTTAGGCAATTATAGCCTTTGCCAAAACTTTCTTAGACATGCACTTAATCACACAATGTTGCACTTAAAAACACAAATATCAAATTTCTCTGTGAATAGTATTGTATGAACAGTACCTCTGCTATAGTGAAGGGCTAGACTGCTACAGTAATGGGTTAGACTGCTACAGTATTAGATCGCTACAGTACTGGATCTCTGCTACAGTATTAGACTGCTACAGTAATGGATCACTACAGTACTGGATCTATTTTGTTGATGGGCTGGGTTACTATAGTGCCACTGACATCAGCAAACGTCAACAAATTCTGAATTTTTGCATGAACAGTACCATGCAAAAAACTTTATTTTAAAAAATAATTATCGAGTTAACGTCTATTTTTGAAACTAATCACACCAAAATACTCGTCGTATTTTTCTCTTCTGTGCAGTATATTTTTCTTTTTAAAATATAATAGTGCCTAGGACAGCAAATTTATTCAATCCCAATAAAATCTTTTCTGATATGGAAGATCAGCCTATACTGCAACCACATAGCATACTAAGAATATTAATGGGTTGGGATCATCAACCAACCAGTTCTAATACCACTTGTTAAGAAAAAAATACGAGCGCAGCGGAATAAAATGGACACAAATATTTACGTGGAAAATCCTCTTTAAATCTTGAGAAAAAAATCACGGGACAAATTCTGAAAAATTTTCAATATAAAATAATGAGAATATAAAGAAATTAATCTCTCAAGTTTTATCAATTTAAACTTGAGGTATACACTCACAAAATTATACTTTCATAATTTTGTGGAACTCACAGTATTTTTCTTTCTACAAATCAATTGTAGGAATACTCTCAATTTTTTCTCTCAGAGGAATTTTCTCTATTTTCTTTCTAAAATTCTATCCTCACACAAACTCTCTTTCTCTGCGTGTTTGGTGTATTTTACAATAGTTATAAGCAAGCCTTTATATAAGCTTCAAAATAGTGAGATACAACTTGTAACATGTTGTATTCTTCACTTACCAATTATTGGCACTGAAAAAACCAATTTTTTTTTTTTTTTTTTTTTAATTTTCAAATGGTGGACTCCCCATGTTGGAGGGCTCCACTTAACACATTATCCCATAAAGCATGGCCATTACCTCTGATACGTCAATATCCCACTTAATTCTCCACAAAATCATGAACTTTGCCAAAAAGCATTACTATTGAGCTTTTAGATTTTTTTTTTCTGCCAATAAAAAATATGCTAACATTAATTAAGCAAAAACCTAAATCAGTACAAGATATGAGAATTAACAGGTACAGTCTAAAAAAATACATAAAATAACTATCTAATTTAGGGTGATCTAGCTTAGGACTTGAAGTCCAAACAATAAACAAGCTTAAAGTTTGAACAGAAATTTCTTTACAATTAATGCCCTTGGTGTTGGACCATCTTCCAAAAGCCACCATCTTCATCACTGCACAACGCCATCAGCACTGTTAAATAGATGGTAACTAGTGCCTAAAGTATTAAAGTCAATAGGCCTATATAAACATATGCAAAACTAGTATATAGCTCTATATAGACATAGCCGAAACAAAGAAAATTACACTAACTACTCCTTTTTTAATTTTTTTCGAAAATACTCTTTGGTCTTTTTAAATTTTTTAAAAATGTCATTTTTTGTTATACTTATGATATATTTTTAATATACGTATGATATACTTTTAAAAATAAGACATTATTGAAATAGAAAATTTAATAAGGTGTGTTTTTGAAAAAAAAAAAAAAAAAAGAGATACATATAAGAGAATATTTCATCTGTTTTGAGCATTTGTGTAAAGAAACCTGAAACAAATTGGCTACAGCAAATTGAGCAATGATTCATGTACAAATTGAGTTAATTTAAAAGAGCATAGAGATTCAAATTGATCCTTATGATAGAGGTTGGATTTATGATGGAGTAGAGGAAAAGAGAAAAAGAGGATTTTAGTTACATGGAGGATAATAGGTAACGTGGAAAGCACTAATTTTATTAAAATATAATTATTATATATTATAAATCTCACCAAAGTAATTTTTTTATAAATTATTATTTCTTAATAGTAAAGAGATGATTTAATATTAATGAGATTTGAACTCTCAATTCATTTATTTTATGAAAGTATTTTTTTATAAATTATTTTATATTGAATAATAAAGATCGTAAATATATGTGAAAGCAATTGTTCATATTATAAGTTTACTTGTGAATTGCGTGCATATCTTGATTTCTTCAAAAAAACGATTTAAAATTATTTTATTTAGAAACGTAATTGGGAAACCTATAGAAATGCAATAAAAGACTTTCAAGGATGAACACTGCCACTCAAATAAATTTGAAGGGTAATTTCTTCTTTTCCGACCTTTATTAAAGTATCTTTTGATCTTTTGCCTGTCAGCGATGCCCTTCTTGCCCCCACATCCATCATGATGGAGACACTAATTTTTTATGTATAAACATTTAATTTTTTTTTTTAATTTAATATCACTCTATATAAGTTTTATTAACTCATCCAAATTCTTTTTCAGCTCTTCAGCTAGTGTTTCCATCAGAATGACTATTCGATTCATTAGTCAGTTTTAATGGCTCAATTACTAGTCTTTAATTTACCGTTTTGCCCTTTCTTAATGTAATGGAGCCATCGAAACTAACTAATGAATCGAATAGTCATTCTGATGGAGATACTAGCTGAAGAGCTGAAAAAGAATTTGGATGAGTTAATAAAACTTATATGGAGTGATATTAAATTAAAAAAAATTAAATTTTTATATATAAAAAATTAGTTTGAAAAAAAAATTATTGTTATTTATCTCAATCTCGCGTCTATCTATTTCCAGGTATATAAATATTGTTATGAGAGTCCCATTCCTTATCCATCATTCTCTTATTTTTGGTTAGTAGATAATATTGCATTGCGACTTCTGAAATTTGGTTTAGCCCATTTCTGTATCCAATGCCCCCACACCTCCTCTAAATGTGAGTGGGCCAATCGACAATGCTATGCTGTAACTTGTACATATTATTTTCGTACCTAATTTTGGTAAGGACTATCCATACAGTTTTTATGGCTGACTAAGAGATTTTGTTTTACATTAAATTCATTTCAGTGTAACTTCTGATAATAGTATGAGAGAGCTTTTCAATTATACCATTTCTTGTACAAATGGTTCTTCAAACTCTCCAAATTCATGTGCAGGCATATGTTTTGATATGGAAACTTGTATGTTATAGCAATTAATTATAAAATAATATCAATATATATAATTTATTAAAAATTTTACAACAATATTAATATAATATAATAATTAATAATTAGTAATACATATACAATAATATCAATATAATGCAATAATTAATAACAATTTATACAAAAATATCAATATAATGTAATAATGAGTAATTGTTTAGTTGCCATTCTCATCAACCCATGAGGGCTTTTACCGCTAATACGCATGCTCCTAGATGCAAACTACGTAGCCGGTATAAAAGGTGTCGACAATGATGACCCGCCATACTTGGGGGACGAATTGAAAGATCTATAGGAGGAAGCGTAGGGGGAGGAGGAGGGGCCATTTGTGAAACAATCCAAATTTTCAGTTATTTTATAAAATTCTATTTTCGTACGGAAATATCTTATTTTATTATTTTCCTTATTAAAATAAGATTGAAATTATATTTTATTAAATTATAAATATTCATATTATTTGAATATGTATTATTAATGACAATTTTGATATTTGAGTATTAATAAGGGTATTAATTATATTATAAGTTGATTATAGTATTTTATCAGATATTTAGATTTCCGTATAATTATTATAATTATCGTAAATAATGTTATTGATATATATGTATTCATGAGTATATGTTGTAAATTATTATTAATATGTAAAATAATAATAATAATAATAATAATAATAATAATAATATTATTATTATTACTATCATTTGCATTATTATGATTACTGGTGGTATTATTATTATTATTATTATTATTATTATTATTATTATTATTATTGGTACTATTATTATTATTATTATTATTGTTATTATTTTGTATATATATATAGGATATATATATAGTATTATATGTATAGTATATGGTTCAGCGTATATATATATATATAACAAATCTGTTTTAAGTTAAAAGAATAAGAAATGGAAGGCTGTGATTGGTTGGAAGGAGTGAAACGGTGAGTTTTAGAATAGCAGGAACGGGTAGGCAGCAGAGGGGAGAGAGGAAAGAGAAAGGGAGAGGCCGAGAGAGAGAGAGAGAGAGTGGGCCGCGTTTCGGCGGGTGGTGGCAAGCACCGCCACCATCGCTGGGTAGAAGGAGGACCGGCGACCTTGAGGGAGGTGGCAGCTTGGTGATCGGCTGCAGCACGGCGGCGTACGCGAGGAGAGAAGTACCGCCGGCCACCGCAACTTCAACTCCATTTTTCGGCCGATTCCGGCAACGGAATCCGGCGATCTTGGTGCCGTTTTACTTCTGGAGATGAGAGCTTCACTTTGGTACCTGCCTTGCCCCCTGAGGACCACCAGAGGAGGAGATCGAAAAATACCAAACCGTGGCTTTGGAGGCATTTTTCGATGGCTGGAGGGCAAGTGCCGGCGAGTGATGACTGTTTTTGGGCTCCTGGGGTTGAGGTGAATCTGCTGGTGTGGAGTTTACCTAGATCCGCCACCACCGGCGGCGGCGCGTGGCCGGCCGGTGGCGGCGCGTGGAGAGGTGCAGTAATTCTGTTTCGACGTTCTGGCATGATCCTCGACGTCCGTATGTTCAAAATTTGTGAAGGTGAATCCCGAAACCCTTGTATTTCTGTTGGTATATGAGTTAATCTATATTTAGTGGTTTTTAGAGTATTTGTTAGGTTATCGAGTCTGTTTTGGGGTTAAGTGTAATCCTTATTGTGTTCATGTTCTCTGTTGCGAGGTGTCGGTGTCTGGCGTCTTCCTGGTTCCAAGGCTACTCTTCTGAGGGAAGCCGGTCGGAAGCGTCGATAGTTAGGTGAGTGATACTCACTGATATATTATTCTATTTCCATTTCATATGCATTGCTGAGTGTATATATATACGTATATTATGCATTACTATTGCATCTATAAGCATGTGACATTTGTCTGTGAGTGATTAATTGATATTTTGTATTCCGTACCATGTTATGGTTGTGATTGATGGATGGAGGTCGGAAGGATACAGTACCACCTAGGATTATGGGATTGTTATGGATTATGATGAGATTCAGAAGATGAGCTATGACTGATGGATGTCGGCCGGGCCTGCTCATCGCTAGGGCTGCTGTCAGTCGGGTCAAGGCTGTGTGGTATAGACCAGTGACGGCCGGACCCCTTGGATATAAGAGACAGATTATTTGGATTCAGAGAGCCAGAGTAGGGGGATCGGCTCCCCATATTGAGTACTGAGTATCAGCGTGGTACTGTAGACCATATCCCATCCTTGCTTGATTTGATGATTTGTCTGTCTCTATGACACGGTGCATATCATGTGCATTAGACTCTATCTGTTGGATACCAGTTTAATATATTAGCTGGTATCATTCACTGAGTCGAACGCTCATTCCTGTTCATCTTGTTGCTTTCAGGTCAGAGAATGAGCTGGGAATGAATTGTAATTGAGTAGACTGCCAATTTCCCTTCGGCAGTGATTTGTATTATTGGGATATTAAAAATACATGTAATAGACGTACATTTGTAATTGTAACTCTAGAACTCCGCAACGTTACACTTTGTAATTGAGCTTTTTGTATTATTTCAGTTATGTAATCTTTGGGGTTAAGCAGAACATTTCTGTAATTTATTATTTTTTGGCAATTATGGAATAAATGATGTTGGGCCAATTTGATAGTTGTGTTATGTTGTGAATCTTTTGGTTCTGCTTACCTTGTTTGGGCCCATAGCCCTTCCCAGTTGGGCTTTTCAGTTGTGTATTGTGGGTTTTTTGTTTTGTGGTTTGGATTAGGCTTACTACGGGCACTGGTAGCCACGTGCATGTCCCGTGTCCTAGTGCCGGTCACGTGCCCTCAGGTTCGGGGCGTGACAATTTGACCTATAGATGACTGATTGATAGAGCACAATGAGGAGGAGGAGGGGCTGTTGGTCGATCTCTAACCACCATGTCCTGCTGAACTACCTTGCAATGGATCTAAAGTAGATCTAGTTCTTTGAGTTATGTCATACTTAGCTATCCATATATATTTATTGTGTTAAAATATATTAATATATTCCCTTCTCTAAATCCTAACAATGTATTCTAACTAAAATATGACAAAGTGCCGGTTATACATACAAAATACCCCAATAATTTACACAACTTGAAAATAAAATAATATTTTCAATATATTAACCAAGTGTAACCTCAACTTCATAATTACTATACAAATTTAAGTCACAAAAATTCAACAATATCATAAATACCAGTAAAATTCAACAATCAATTGAACATAAATTTATCTAATAATTTAAGTTTTTATATATTAGTTTTATTAATCCAGAACATATAAATATATTTAAATAGAATAACATAAATATAAATCTAATAAACTAATTAATTTAAACCCTAAAAATAATATATTAATGATGTTAGTGCATTTCATATTTAAATATATAATAGATAAACCATTTGTGTTTAAGTACCTAGAAAAAAAAATCCTTTTAATAAAATGGTCAACACTACATTATAGTTTTTGATTTTTTTTATAAAATATACAAAAATTTAAATAATTAAAAAAAGAAAAAAATAATTTTATGCAAAGTCGAATCCATATGAAATCTAATAAATTATAGTGTACAAAGTCGAATCCATATGAAATCTACTAAATTATAGTGTAAATCGGTATACACCTAAGAGTTAGGTCTTATTTCTCGTCGCAAGGTATGTTTTATACTCTATATTAGTGTGATAAACAAGCCTACTTACTAAACAATTATTTGATTGCTTATCCACATTGAAGGAGAAACTTTCTTAGACTCTAGTATTAATCAAATAATAAATGTCACCTTAATTAGGATCCTTTTTATTTTTTCTCTGCCTTGCAGTGATGGAAATTAAAATATTAAAGTGACAATCAACTTTGAAAGATCTATCCCTTAGGGAAGGCAATTTGTAGGGTAAATTGTTAGGAAGATCACTAAACTATTTTTGTTGTATGAAATTGATCACTAACTGGAAAATCCTTTCAGATTTGTTTCTAAACTATTAAAATTATTTCATCGTACGATCATCTGATATCACCAAACCTAATTTTTGGCCGGATTGCTGATGTAGAATGACAGGTTAGCAAGTTGGACTAGTCAATTTGACATGTTATCGCCATGCCAGTGACACGTCAAACCAATTTTCCACATAGGACGCCACATAACCTTAGCTATTTTAAATTTGGTTAGGCCCCACTTTCTCATAATTACTTCTCATTAGCCACTGCATGAACGACATGTGTCAGAGAGAGAAAAGTAAACAAAATTTCTGTCTCCCACTCTCTCTCCCCCTCCATGATTTGATGCCTCTTCTCCCCTATTCTCGATCTCTTCCCTGTCACTTTTCCTCCCGACGGTGTCCCTTTTCTTTGTTGATCTATTCTATCTCTTTCTCTCTTGAAATTACTTGTTCACTTTATGTACTTGATCTGAGTCACAATCATTTAAAGGAGTTAAAATGGATTGGCGGCATAGGAAGAAAGATGAGAATGTACCCAATTACTGTAAGTATTATATGTGATTGTGCTGCCTTTTAGTGTTCGTTGAATGGGTTGTTGGGTATTGAATGGGCGTAGTGAATGGAATAAGATGTGGGGACCTTTGTGTAGTTAGATGTTAGTTGATTTTTTTTGTTTTATTTAGGGTTTCTAAGTAAAGAAAATGTTTTATTTAAGTAATTGATTTAGTGATTAGGGTTAATATTTATGTTTATTGACTACACAATGTCAATTTATTTAGTGATTATGGTTAATATTTAATTAATTTGGATTAAATTTATGAATCAGGGTTTATCGGAAGTATAAAAGTAGGTAGTGCTGTTATTATTGAGGGCAGGTTTACTGGAATTGATTAGGGTTCAAAAAAAAAATTAATTGCAAAAAATTGTTCCCATCTCTATATACTATAATATTAGTAATGTCATTTTTTGTCTCTTTTTTTTTTTTTCTTGTTATCGTCGGCAATCAACTTTGAAAGATCTGTCCCTTAAGAATGACAATTTATACCATACCCATGGGTATCTATCCGAATTCTACCTGGTCAAAACGGGTAATATTTAAGTTGACTTGAGTAATAGGTATGGGTAGATCCATACCCGAAAAAATAGCATTGGGTTTGGATAGGGTATGGATAGTGTAGTACTCTATTCATACTCTATCTGAATTATCGAGTTTATATATTTTATAAATTTCAAATCCATCCTCATATTTTATACCAATTTATGGGTATGGGGACGAGTTTGAAATTTATAAAATATATAAATAAGAAAATGAGAAACTAAGACTAAAATAAGAGTAATTCTATTTTAAATAGGTGAAAATTAAAATAAATAAAAAAAATTACATATAATTAGAATTAGATACATATAAATCAAAATATATGATTCTAGTATATCAGGGTTTGATTTGATTTTAGTCGATTTTTCATGTATTCAAATCATAACCAAATAAAAAAAGTTCAGTTTAATTATTTTCTTTTTTACCACTCCGAACCATGAACCACGGTTTTTGATTTGGACTGGATTAAATTGATTCGATTTGGTCGGTTTGGGTAATTTTTGAACAATCCTAATTCACATATATTTTTATATTAATATTAAAATTATCAAAAAGTAATATTTAAATTAATACAAAATTAATAATAATTCATATTAAGCTAGTTTAAGAAAATACAAATTAAATAAAAACTATATAATCAAAACCAGGCAGTCTTGAACAAAATGATATAATCAATATTGAATTTTCGTTTTGAATGCTTGTTCTACTACATGGCATCTCATGAACAAAGTGATGAGAAGAGAGACCAAGAAAAATTTCCAGCCTTGAAACACTACAATGAAATAATCCAAAATCTTCCCAAGGGAAATGGTTGGTGGTTTGATGAGCATCTCCTACAAAACGTACCAAGGCTTTTGGTTAATATTTCTAGCCAGAAAAGCTCTCATCTTCATTCAACCTGGGTGTTTATTGGAATAAATTAAAGCGTTGGGAAGGAAATCAATCCATGGAGATTGAAGCTTCTTGTATTTATTTATGATTGAAGCTTCTTGTATTTATTTATGAGTGATAAATATTTTCTTTTTTTTTTTTTTAATATTCTAGAATAACACATAAATTATATTAAATTTTATAATAAAAAAAGGTAAAAAAGATAAAATATTTAGCACTCCTTTAAAAAGTAACATGTAGATGTCTAGGGGACTCGGCCAACAAGCAATTGGCTGGTACTGCCTAGTTAATATTTCAGAAGAAAAAAAAAATACCAACACAAATATTACAATGATTACATATATAACTATCAAGCAAAAGTTAACCCAAAGTCTTGTAATTTCTCTTTTGTGATATGATCTATACGAACTGTCATTTCTGATGTGAGATAATTCCTCCAATCTCCAACTTCCCCTTTCCTAAAAAAATCCGGATTTTCAACAAAGTATTTGGTACTTTGCATTTTATTCACGTTCAAATTGCTCAAATTCTTAAAACTACACATCTTTATAATTTGTTCCATAACACCTTCACTTAGCTCTTCTTCTGAAAAAGGCATGCCTATAAAAGCAGCAATTCTCCTAACATGAACATGAGGCTCTCTTTTCAGATCCTCATATTTGAGGAACAATACTTGCTGTGGTAATTGTATACTAGCTTTCCAATAGCTCAACACATGATCCCAAAAAGGTCCGAAATTTGAAAGTCCTTTACAAAAAAACTCAAACGCTTCTTCCAAAGAAAGCAGTGGCCTATTCACTTTGGCTCTCAACTTGTTTACGAACTGCCATTTGGAAATAAAAACATCTTTTGGATTACGACAAATATAGATAATCGGGCAACTGCAAGTGGTAATTGAGTCTGGAAGTAAATTGAAAGGAATATGAGTTGAAAGAAATCGTGGGGAGGTAAGAGAATCAAGTGGGGAAATAGGTTCAAATCTTTCTATGTATTCCTCTAAATAAGGACAGAGGTCGCGTGGATTATTGGCAAGCAAAGGGTGTGAAGAAGTAAAATCATTATAGATTTTGCGGTTAATGATAGCAAAAATTAAAGCTCTAAGCCAAGTAGTACCACACTTAGGAGAAGTTGCTAAGATAATATCTTGAGGTTTTGAAGTGAAGTGATTTTGAACTAGCAATAACCCTCTAAAGAAATGAGTTATCACCCAAAAACCCTTATACGAGATGAGCTCATCAGACGCCAATCCCTTGCTTTTGGGAAGATTGGAAATATTTCAGAATGTTGTTTGTAGGTATTTTCGAAACCATGAACAACATTTTCTGCCATGCTATATTGCCTGGAGAGAAAGACTACTAATTATTGTCTTGGGGAAGAGATGGAGGAGGTAAAAGCTGATGGAAATTATATATAATACAGAGCAATAGAGAGAGAATTATAATAAGGAAAATAAATAGTTTCATTTTTTTAGAAAAATACGTGTCCCACATTTTTCTTTTGGTTTGATTTATATGATTGGTACATGTAATATCCCAACTATAAATTGGTCATATATGCATAGTGTATGGGCAAATAGCATATGTGAAGTGCTATGCTATGAGTGTTGGAAATAAATCCCACATCGAATAATAATAAAATAAATAAAGGATTTATAAATTAGTGGATATCGAATCTAATACAAGCTAATTTATTTAATATAGGTAGATTCTAATATTTGCCCACTTATAAATTCACTAGCATACGGGCCATGAATCATGTGGGGTTTTTATTTATCATACGGATGATTTATGAATTAGTAATGTGAATATTTATTGAACTGTGGCGTTTAAGACTTGAAATTTTTATATTTTTGTGGCCATTAGATGAGTCACAACTATTACTTTTGAGTCACGCCTTTGACTTATGTGTTCGTAAGTTAAAGAAACTACTGGATGCAATTTGTGGCAGTGAAACTTTGAGTTCACAGGGTGAACTCTAAGTTCGCAAAGATGAACTCAAAAGTCACAACAATGAAGTTCATTGGGGGAGAATTGTCAGCTCATGTTATAAAAGGAAATTAAGCCCAACATCATTTCTCACTTCTAATATGTTCTAAGCAGCTCTAAACTCTCTCCATTATCCCACAAGTCTAGATATTTCATCTTTCTACAAAAATTACAAGAGATTATAAAGATCTAAGTGTAAATCCTTCAACCGTTCATGATTTGGAAAAGTTTTGATTGGTGATTTGAGGAAAATCTTTAAGGTAAGAGTTCTAATTCTTGATTTTCTATTTGGGTATTATTTAATTAGGATTTAATAATAAATTACGAGTTTAATGGATGACACTAATAGAATCGAATGCAAGAAATATGCTAAATTTATGAAAACCCTACTATGTGTAAACCATAAAATTAAGTCTATTGTTAATTGTTAAGAGATAATTGTTAATAAAACTTAAGAATTGAGAAATTATGGTTAGAATTGAAGAAACAAGCTATGCGATTAAAGTTATATAGATTATAGTTAATGTGTGATTTGGGAATTCAAGTGTAGGCAATATAAAATAAGAAGACGATGAGTAATATGCATGATAATGATGATATGAGCATTGGAATGGAATAGCAAGAGGAGAGTAGAAAATGCACTATCTTATTTGTATTTAAACCTTAAATGCTTATAATGCCTTCTTTTATTTTATATGTCACCATGAATATAAATTATTGTGTTGTAGGGTAATTCACATTGAATCATTGATTACGTTGATATTGCTATTCATTCATGTGAAATCTTGTGCTTATTCAAATTTTTTTTTTGGCCATATGCCATTATGTGAATAATGTGACCATTTGATACTTGTTATATGTCATACATCAATCAGTTTTTTAGAGCCAAAAGTATTTGAGAGTTGTAAGTGTAAGATCTATAATGTTCTCTGCTTAAATTATTAATTTCCCTCCATGGGAATTATTTGAAATTCCTTAAAAGTTACAAGGTCTATTTATATATTTTCAAAATAATTTGTATTACTACATCCTAAATATGTGTACGAGTATATAAAACTAAAACTTCATAATATGATCCTAGCTAACCTACAAGAGAGTTTTCAATCAAATTTCCCAAATACAAAGGACTTCAAGGAAGCTATGTAAGGCATATTCATGGAAACAAAAATCAAAGAACGTATTCTATAAGATATTCAAGCTTGCTAAGAGGCTTCTAAAGTTATACCAAGAATAAAAACTTACCTAAGGACGCAAGATGTTAGAAGGGCTTGGAATTGGAAGGATATACTAACGGTTGAGGTGTCACGGGCGCGATGGACTAGAGTGCAAACCTTCATGCAGGTGCACCATCCATGCGAGCGCAATAGTGGGAGTGTTTTTGCTCGTCGCGGGCGCAACACACCAGTCGCGGGCATGATGGGCTTCCAGCTACTATCTCAAGTTTTTATGTTTCAGATTTATTCTTTATATTTGTGGGCCCTGAACTTGATATATTAGTAGGTCCACATCATATTTATTTTATTTGGCTTGATTTTAGGAACTAATCTCTTAATTAGGAATCTATTTTAAATAAGGATTTCTTAATTAGGACTCTATGTTCAATAAGGATTCTTGTTTCCATAAAGAATTAGATTTCCTAGTTATTATCTGATTCTAGGTTTGGAGGTTAGTTTTCATATAAATTAAAAACCTCCATTGTAAAAGGGACAGTTTTGATAAATAATAATTTTCTTTGAATTTTCTTCAAGTGAGAGATTCTTCCAAGTTTTTGTTTAGAACTTAAATTTGAGCTTATCAAGATAACTTATGGTGCTCACCCTCTTATAGCTTTAGTTCTTTTCAATAGGTGTGAATTGGGTCAAGCTTTTCTTGTTCTTGTTTAATTGATCCTTGGGTTGTGATTCAATATAATCGGTTCCTAACTCTCTATAGCTAGCGGGTCGCATCACTTCATTATTACTATATGCCAACCTTTATAAGTATATGAATATGTGAGCCATGAGAATCCATGTGAACATATGAATCATAAGAATCTGTGTAAATATGTGAGCCATGAGAATCCATGTAAAACATGTCAGTCATGTGATCAATGTGAAATATGTAAACATTTAATGGAATATGTTGGAAAAATATATTATGCATGATAATATAGGGTAATAGAATTATCTTATAGAGAAAGCGACTAGATCAAGTTTTGACCTACAATCTACCTATATGATAATAGGGATGTAAATAAGCTGAGCCATTCATGAGCACTTTAGTGTTCAGCTCAATAAAAGCTCGTTCACATTCATATCGCTTTATAAACTAGCCAACCTTGAGTCTTATTTAAAGCTTGGTGAATAAACAAGCCAAGCTTAAGCAAAGTGAAGCTCGACTTGATTAAGTTCATGAATAACTCGATTATAAGCTCACAAATAGCTCGAATAATAGACTCGTAAACAACTTTATTATTATTATTATTATTATTATTATTAACTTAATGATTTTGGCACTCCAAAAATATATTTTAACACTTCTATAAACTTTTTATTATTCAAATTAACTAATATATATATATATATATATATATATATATATATATATATATATATATATATATATATATATATATATATATATATATATATATATATATATATATATATATATATATATATATATATATATATATATATATATATATATATATATATATATATATATATATATATATATATATATATTCCTGATTAATATAACATAAGGGTAAAATGCAGTAGAAATTACTAAACTTTTGCCTGTTTTCTGTTTTGGTCACTAAACTTTAATTTCTTACAATTTAATCACTAAACTTTAATTTTTTTCTCACCGGCAGGTCATTAAGACAATTCCGATGAACAATTCACTAAAAAACTGACGTGGTGTTTCAAGTAGGATGACGCATCATCAAGGTTGATGACATAAGCATCCCACATTACACAAATAAATATATTTTAATTTTAATTTTTAATTTAAAAATATGATTTTTTAAATTTTAAATTTTAAAAACATCTTAATATGATGTGGTATGCTTATGTCATCAATTTTGATGAAGTGTCATCCTACCTGGAATGCCATGTCAACTTTCTGATGAGTTATTTCATTGGAATTATTTTAGTGACCCACTAGTTAAAAAAAAAATTAAAGTTTAGTGATTAAATTGTAAGAAATTAAAGTTTAATGACTAAAACAAAAAACAGATAAAAGTTTTGTGACTTTCAGTGCATTTTACCCCATAACCTAATATTTCCATACTATATAAAATATATTTTTTTATTAATTAATATCTTTGTAATACATGTAATGCTTAATTTTATGATTGTATTTTTCACTAATTGGATTTTTTACTTTTATATTATTTTTAAGTATTTTCATTATATTTATTTTATTAGAAATAAATATTTAGAAAATTAAATATTTTAATAAGTTATAAATAAGTTTTATAATGAGTCGAGTTCGAGTTTAGCTTGATTATAATTTAATCGAGTTTGGCTCGAGTTTTAAGCGTGCCAAGTTTGAACGTGATTTTCAAGCTAGATCCAAATTCAAGCTCGAGTTGGAGCTAAAAAAAAAAAAAATGAAATTGAGTCTGAACAAGCTAAAACTCAGTTCAGCTTGGCTCATTTATACCTTTATGATAGACAATTGATTTTCACACTGATTAGGAATGAGCACGTCATAAAATAGAGAAAATTACAAGAGTCTCTCCAAAAATCCACACTTTCATTGTCTAGTTCACACATGTGGAATATTATTCAAAGAGCTATAAACTGTATTTTTTTTTAGTCTGTGTTCACTTTGGGAGAGTTATAATTTGAATATATATATATATAGTTTTTATTCTCATTTAAACTATATTTATCCTAAAATAAATAAATTAAATAATTAATAAATAATTATTTATTTATTTTATAATGTGGAAGTTATTCCACATATCCTGCTCGTCAACATAGGATTCTAGCTCTCAATACAACACATATATATACATTAAAAATAGTGGAATGCATCATCTAACAAAACTTACATAAACAAAATTACTACATTACCACCCAAATAACATAGTAAATTAGTTCGTTCATGCCCTAGACAATTTGATCACATCTTATTAAATACTCTCAACCCCTTTTGAGAAAACACTAAGTAGTACTCAACCCAAACTTAAAAAAACAGAAATATAGATCCACGATTACTTTGCATGCTATGCAAGTAATTGCCTGAGCTATGGATCATAAACTCAGGGTGTGTTATCAAAATGTCTTCCTTAAAGATTATATTAATTCATCTTTATTTAGATAATTTTCTAGTCATGCCTCATATGATCGTATTAACATTGTGACCTTATATGACATAACCAAGAAAATTATTCCAAAATCCAATTTCATAATATAGCTTTAAGTCCTAAGGGTAAGATCTAATGTTAAGGCTCACATAGTAACAGAGAGGGCGTTAATCATGCCACTCCTTAATAGGTGAACTTAAGCACATATAATACAAATTTACGTGTTACGATGGAGCTCCTACTCAATGGGACGTCACTTTCTCAAATAACATACAGATCTCTTATATATATTACTTAAATATATATATCAAATGTTTACTAAAAACATTTTTATCCGACTTTACTTAGACTTAATATGGATATGCAACTGAAATCCATAATCAACTTGGTTAAGTCTCATTCTGGTCCTTACTGAGGTGAAGTACAACTTATGTTATTTATTATAAAGCACCTATATAAGTGTCATTATAATATTATAATCTCATCCTCCACACCGCCAATGTGTTAGGGTGATCACTCGTGTGAGTGAGTTGATCAATGTCATGTGACATTAAAAAATGTGTCTTATGTATCAGATAGTAATAAAAAAAAAAAACTGATACTTTATATGATAATCAGAATTATTGTTTTAAAAATTCTTATTTTATAAGATATTAAGTTTATTATTTATTGATAATTTATTTTAATTATATTTAGAAATGAAAATTTATTTATATTGATTTTCAAGGGATAAATAAATTTTATGAAATCAATGAATTGCTATAGTATAGTTTATCTATTATAACTTATTTATTAAAGAAATATCTCAAATATTAAGTAAATTCAATTAATTGTAATGTTACGTTATATAATTAAAGTTATATATTTAAAGACGATGATAAATTATGTACATTGACATATCACGAGATAAAAATATTTTATAAAAATTTATGGCTCAAGTATTATAGTTTAATTATTAAGAAATTAATTCAAATTTTAGATATTTAACTAAGGTTTATATTTAAAGATTTATAAATAGATGTAATTAAGGTAAAGAAATTATTTCTTTGAAAATAGTTAATCAAAATAATAAGGTGTATCTTAATAATATTATTTTGAATCTTTATTTTAAGTAAATATTAATTTTAATATTTTATTAATAATAACTCATTATATTTATTAATTAGTTTGAGGGAAGTTAATTCTTAAACCAAGTTACTATTAATTATTATTTAAAAAAAAAAGAGAGTTAGTAGATCTGATTGGTCCATTTTAGAAATAGACCAATAAGATCTTTAGAAGAAAACAGGTAGTAGATCAAGAGAGAGAAAGAGAGAGAGGTAGCAAGAAATTCTAATCGAATGGAGGGCTTCGGATTGGCAGTGGCTTACACAACTACTACGATCTAAAAGCCTGCTATTCGGTGACTATAGGTAGAGTGAAAATGCCATGGATCAATGATGGATGGCGGTTTACTCGCGAAGAGAAGACTTTTCTGGAGACCAATGCTTCTATAGCAATTTTTGGTTGATTTCGATGGTCAAATTGAGCGAGGCAGGTGCTATTCAAATCCTTATCCCAAGATCTTTCAATCGGTATCTGTCTCATCTTTTGAAACTTGTCGGAAGTGGAGACCAAAAATTAGGGGACTAAGAATTTTTGGCCATTTTTCGGCAAAATGGCGGCTAGTGGGAATACGCTGACACCACTATCGGATTCATGGCAAAGAGATGCTTTTGACCATGTTAATTGCAACTCTAACAGCCACTGTCGACGGCGGTGCGTCGCTGGCAGTCACTGGCGAGTGTGGCCCATGCACCGTCAACAAATTCGAGAATCCTAGCAGATTGCATTTTAAGTGTACATCGCAATTTCGAAGTTAATTTCTGAAAATTCATTTTCGGTGAGCTTCGAATGCCTTCCTACTGATTTAATTTGATAATTTAAGTGCTTGGAAAAATGATGAATTCATAATGATATTTTGAATTTCTATGAATTTAGTTATATAAATTGTATGTTGTTTTGTGTGGATTATAGGACATAATTAACTAAGAATTTAAGTTACTAAAATATAGAAATAGATTATAGATTTACTTTATGAATTAATCTCATGAATTAGTTTCTAATTTTTATAAAATGTAATGTTTATTAAAATTAGTTATATAAATAATTACTGACTATCATATTATATTATGAAATTAAGTTATGAGTACAAAAATTTACAAAAATTATTTTATAGATATAATTAAGACTAATTACTAGTTGATTAGAATTAATATAAATTTTTATATGTTTATTTTAGTCGAATATATTACTTTACAACTAAATTAATTTATACTTACTATGTATGTATACTATGAAAAGAATTAACTTTATTAATTATTCTTTAATAATGACTTTCCAAAATTAGTATTAGTTTACGAATTTAATTGTGACCAATTATGAGTTTCTATAACTTAGGTTTATGTATTAGTTAATATGAATTTTATAAATTATAGAAAGATTAAGGTTCATTAGTGGTTAATGAAATTTTATATGTTGATGCACTTAAGTAATGAATTTGATTTATGAGATTATTTATTTTATTTTATATATGGTGAGTCAGTAAAGGAATCTTAAAAAAATTAAATTAATTTTATAGATTTATATATTTTTCTAAGTTAAATTAAATATTAAAATGGAATACTATTTTATAAACTTATATTATTGTAAATTTATAATACTTTGAACTTGACCTTAATATTAGAAATAAATTAAGAATTGATATGATAGTAAAGAAATGAAAGTGAAAGATGCATTGTTGCAAATAATAATGTGATGATGATTCATGATTATTTACTATTATCTACTATTTGGTTTATCTATTCTAGATGTCTTCCTAGTTTGAGTAATCGATTGATATTTCAAGGAGAGCTAATGGATTTCATCAAAGTTGTGAGTGATACTTTCTAATATGTTTTCATGTTTATCATGCGATGCATTTATTTTATGTATATATAAATATATATATAATTATGCATTATGATGGCATAAATGCATCCTATCATCTAATTGTGAATGTTGCATTATGGATGATGATAATGATGATATGTGGATGTTTGGATGTGATTAGGATGACATAGGACCATATAGGGATAAATATGGATTATGAAATGATTATGATGATGATGATGTTATGACAGGGATAGCCTAACTTGAGCTGGTCTCGCCGTGGCTCTGTATTGGATTATTTAGTGAGCCAAGGAAGGGGGTCGGCTTTCCATATTGAGTTAGAGTGGTTCCTATCAACTAGTTCCTATCCTTGTATGATTTATGTAATATGGTTGTCTCTATCACACAATGCATGAGCATTCTAGTAAATGAATGATTATATAATATTAGGTTGCTTATTAGTTAGTATGATTTACTGAGTTGAACACTCATTCCCATTCAATTATTTTTTCTAGGTTGTGGAATGAGCTCACAAATAAATTTTAAATGACTTATTCTTGCCATTTATCCTTTGGCTATGAATTGTAATGTAATTTTAGTTATGTAATATATTTATATTATTTTGTATTAATAAAACTTTAATTCTCTGTATTATTACTATATCTGATGTGATCCTCTGTGTTAAATTATGTATTCCAGTTGAGATGAAGTTTTAATAAGTAACAATTGATAATGTTAATATTAAGTATTAGTAATAGATGTTTAATAAATGTAAAGATTAAAGATCAAGATACTACTGATCTTCCTAGCTATTAATTGAGATAGTTTTAGTTATTTAATAGAGTTTCTGGTTTAATGTTGAGTCAAGCTTACTACGGACACTGGTAGCTTTGTACATCACCCGTGTCTTAGTGTTGATCATGTCCATTTGAGTTCAATTTGTGACACTTTATTGAAATTAAAATGTTCCAAACAAATAACCCTAGCACATCAAAATCTATGAAGTCCTAATGCTCTAAACATGAGTTTGAAATAGATCTCAAGCAAAAGGTTTTGTCAATATGTCAGCCACCATGCTATTGGTGAAAATGTGCTTTAGGATAACCTCTTATTGCTTGATCATGTCATGAATATAGTGATATCAAATGTCTATGTGCTTAGTCCGACCATGGTACTTAGGGTCCTTAGAATATTCTAATGTTATCATGCTATCAAAATAAATCTCAACAGCTTTTTCACTTGGGTAGTGACATCGAGCTAATGTAAGAACCATCTCAACCATATTACCTTATGCATTATTGCTGAACATGCGAAATATTCAACTTCTATGGTGGATAGGGCAATGTAACTTTGCTTTTTGCTACACCAAGAAATTGATCCTTCTCCAAGGATAAACGTATATCCAGACATAGATTTTCACTCATCTATATCACCGCCCAAATCAACATTATAGAAACTTTTTAATATGAGATCTATCATACCACAAAGGTAACTAAAAATCCTTTTAATAGCTTCCCAATGCATAAGACCTATGTTACTTTGACAACTGCTAAGTAAACTAACTGCATAGCAAATGTTAGGGCATATACACAATATAGCATACATTAAACTCCTTACTACACTAGCATAAGGAATCATGCTCATTTTTTTCTTTTCTTCATCTATCTTAGGACATTGATCAAGGCGATGCACTTGGTCTTTCTTAATAGGAGTATCAATAGGTTTTGAATAATACATGTGAAATCGTCCCAAGATTTTGTTTGTGTAATTCTCTTCAAACAAACCAAGAATTTTCTGCTAGGATCAAGTGAATCGAGGCAATTCTCACCACAAGAGAAAATGTCTCTTTGTAATCTATACTTTCCTTTTGGGCATAGACTTTTGCTACAAGTCAGGCCTTATACTTATCAATTGAACCATCCGCTTTGCACATTATTTTTAAGAACCATTTAGTCCTAATGGTATTATACCCTAGCGAAAGATCAACCAAATCCCATCCTTCATTCTTTGCCATTGATTCCATCTCATCCTGCATCGTAGCAAGCCATTTTTTACAAGCAGGTAAAGTGCTTCAGCATATGAAGCAGGCTCATCCACATTAGAGAGAGAGCATAATAATACATCCTCTTTAATCTCAAAATGTTAATGTGGTACATGTCCACGTTCACTTTTCTACAAATTGCTCCCACCATTTATGGTGACTGTATGAAGAGGTTGTGATTCTCCCTTTGGCCAAAGATATAACTCATACAATGATAATTCTTTGCGAACTTCACCAATACTTGGGAATTCATTATCTAAGAATTCTACATCTATGGAATCTATTTTAATCATACCCCATCAAGGTGTTTACCATACATCACATATCATTTAGAATGTTCAAGATACTTGATGAATATCTTCTTGCTAGCCCTTAGGCTAAGCTTCCCAAACTTATGAGAGGTGGAATGAGCATACCCAGCTGAATCCCATAGGCATAAATGATTCAAAGCTGGTTTCCTTTCATTCCAAAGTTCATAAGGAGTATTTAGCATAGATTCACTAGGCACACGATTAAATATATAAGCTGTCATAAACAGTGCATCTCCCAAAAAATCACACAAGCAAACAAGGATTAGATTTAGATTACAGTACCACACTAATCCTCAATATGGGGAGATGATCCCCTATCCTGGCTCTCTTAGTCTAATACGTCCTTTTAATCCATTATAAAGGTCGCAGCCATCCCAGCAGCGCTGACCTGACTGGCTGCAGCGAGGCGATGAACATGCCTCTAGTCATTAGCTGCTAGCGCCAACTCATCTTATCCAATCACCACAATCCGATTCACATTTCTAAGTGGCATTATATCATCCCAATCTCATCCGACAACCATAAACAATATGCAATAACAAATATTAATTCGTCAATCACCATTAAATGCTAATATGTATCTATGTAATAATAATGCATAATTATACATATATAAATACATACAATAAATGCAAATGCATGAAAAAAAAAGGATAATATATTAGCGAGTATCACTCACCTACTTGATGATGCGTTTAGTCAATTTTCCTTTGAAGTGAGACCCTTGGTAATAGAAAGACGTTGGAGACATTGACACTGAACAACATAGAAGATTATTAGAACAAGAATAACCCACTTATAAAGCTATACCTAAACGACTAACAAAGACATTACCCAATTGTAGCAAAGGATTAAACACTTCTAAATAACCTCAACACTCAACTGCAACAACCATGACCCTTTCTGAGTCCTCCTAAATCACAATCAACAATTCAACAGGCAAATCTAATTCATCAAATTAACAATTACTAATTAATTCTAATAAATATAACTCAAATCAAATCACAACTCAAAATAATCAAAATTCAAGAGTTTCGGATATATCTTCATAAAATTCGATCGAACGAATGTCAAAAATTACATTGAAACGGATAGATGAAGCTGCTGGATCTAGGTCAGTGTGTCACTGCCACACGCCCGGCCAAGCATTGCCATTGCCAGTAGTGAATCAGGGCAATCTTCATGCCATTTTGCTCGCCCAATGCTAAGAGCTCGAAAACTAGCACCACTCGCCGCTGTTTTGCTAAAAATGCCTCTATAGCTATGGCCTCTAAATCTCCGATCTCCACTTCTAGCGACTTTTAGGAGGCATGAGGGGTATCAAATGGAAGCTCTCAGCAAAAGGAGGAAAATGACACTAAAATCACTACTGTATGATGTCAAGATCGTTGGAAAATGAGCTTGGAAGCTTCGATCATTGGAAATCTTCATCACGCGAGTACGCCTCTAAAGCTCACCGATTTTAATGGCAGTCACCTCCCTCAAACTTGTCGGACGTCGATCTACAAGGTGGTGGTGGCGGTGTTCATCACCATTGGCTGGAAATTGGTCGGCCGCCCCAACTATCTCTCCTTTTGCTTCTCATCATGCTCCCCCCCTCCCCCCCCCCCTCCTCTTTCCTTCATCTGGTCTTTTTTTTAAAATATATATATACATATTAAAATTAGTAGTAATAATAATAATAATAATAATAATAATAATAATAATAATAATAATAATAATAATAATAAAATAATTATTTGATAATTATAATTAAAATCCCAAAACTTCCAAATAAATTTTCTTAAATAGAATTTCCTTAACTTTTGTTAAACAATTAAAATGATAATAATTTTCATATTAAAATAATTTTGAAATATCTAATTAGAAGTTAATAAATTATCATCACAAATAATTGAATAAGTAAAATATTTTCTTTAAATTCATATATCATAATTATCGGAATAAGATTTTATAAATAACAATATATTTTAAATTAATTGAACATAATATTTTTTAAAAATTCTTAAAAATTAATATTCAAATATCAAAATATAAATTCCCAAATATAACCACTATAATTTTTTCATAATTAAATATATAAATACTTTCTCCAACTATACTCATATATTTAATATTTAAATAAAATTATGATTAATAATACATTTCTCAAATCATAAAAATTATATAAAATTAAAAAAATATAATTTTAATTATGCTTTAGTAAAACAAATAATTAAATAATATATTTTCGTACAAAATAAGATTTTATAAAATAAGTGAAAAATTCAGGTTATTGATAACTCTATATTTTTAGAGTTATTTTATTTATTTAAATTCAAATTTTAACTCAGTTCTCAAGAATGCAATAATATTATTACTTATTTTTAGAAAAAAATAGCTCTACAATTTATAAATAAATTATAATATATTTTTAGTATTTTTACATTATTTTTATAGATCAAAATGATGTCACAATGATACATTAATGTGTGTGTATATATATATACAAATATTATGATTTTGACCGAACAAGAATTAGTTGGATAAGCTAAATAGAATTGGATTAAATTAAGTAAAGCAGATAGAATGACATTGAACTGAATAATCTGACTATTCAAAGGGATTTTATTGATAACTCAATATTTTTAGAGTTATTTTATTTGATTAAACTCAAATTTTAGCTCAGTTCTCAACAATGCAATAATATTATTACTTTTTTTAGAAATAAATAACTTTACAATTTATAAATAAATTATAATATCTTTTTTGTATTTTTATATTATTTTTGCAGATCAAAATGATGTCATAATGATAAAGTAATATATATATATATATATATATATATATATATATATATATATATATATATATATATATATATATATATATATATATATATATATATATATATATATATATATATATATATATATATATATATATATATATATACATACATACATATACATACATATACATACATATATATACATACATATACATACATATACATACATATATATACATACATATACATACATATATATGCATACATACATACATACATACATACATACATATATATATATATATATATATATATATATATATATATATATATATATATATATATATATATATATATATATATATATATATATATATATATATATATATATATATGTATAAGCATGTATATGCATGTATATATATGTATATATATGTATGTATGCATATGCATGTATATATATGTATATATAAGTATGTATGTATATGTATGTATATATATGAATGTATATATATTAT
>CANTUT010000394.1:10000-75000 GCA_947687605.1 Reutealis trisperma
AATTTCAACTAAATTGTATATTCAATTTAATAAAATTTACAATAAAATTTTAAATTAATAACACTATAAATTTTTTTAACTAAAATTAATTAGCCTTGTATATAATTTAAAAAAAATTACATAATTTAATTCAAAAATTCATGTTAATAGTGGGCAATGATAACATATAATTTATTTTAAGTTTTTTAATTGATTTGATATAAAATCTTCACTCTCATGCTTGTAATATAACTTTCAAATTTCATAGGAATCATTCAGTGTTTCAAATCATAATTTAAGTAACAAAATTTCAATAATTCCTCTGAGATTCAACAACCAAAATGTATAAGCAAAATATACTCAAGCTTTGTTTGATATAATTTAAAATTATTTTAAATTTTAATATTATCAATAAGAGATATTACAGCTCTTTTTTTATTAAAAATATGAGAAATAAGATATTAATTATATATTTATATAGATTAAAACTATTAGTGTCACATCCCGAATTTCCGTTAATATGACGGTCCTATGGCAAATGTAAGTTTAAGATTACCATAAACCCGTAGGATCTAATTGTACCAATAATTTTCCTGAATCAATATAATATCATTTCTAATACCATGCATATATTCTATTATATTTAGAAGTCTAAATTATTTTATTTATAATACAATTCCAATATATTTTAATTGAACAAAAGTAACTACATTTAAGTCCATTCAACTACTATGGAGTGTTTAGAGTAGTACATGATGAAACACAATAAAGCGATTAAAATATTTACATAAGATAACTTCTTGTAGAGGGAAGGAAAACAAGAAGCTCAGTCTTCTATATTTCTGGCTTCCTCTACTCTAGCACCTGAAATTCACAGTAAAGAGGAGTGAGCTTTCAACTTAGTAAATTATGAAATATATCCATACATTGGGTGGTATGACATATATATTATATGAAAAAGGGTTAGAAACAATAATATATATATATATACATAGAAGAAATAGCATTAAAGAGACAGAACAAAATCAATCAATTAATATCAATAAATAATAATCAATAAGGGCAATAACTTCTCCCCTGTTTACAATTGGTTGGCCGAGCATACGCCTAAAATACATAGTCTTTTCTAAGTGGGACATTGATATGTTTGATCCTATTAGTTGGGTCATCACTGAATATGACCTAATAGTTTATCCTTCATTAGCATAGGCATTTTGTCATATGTATGGTTAATGGCTTGGTCAATAGTTCCATAGTAATAATAATCGTAATTAGACCCAAGTGGTCTTTTGATAATTCAATAAACAAAATTCAACAATTAAAATGGGTTAATAAAATAAAAAATAATTCAATGACGAATAATAATAAGGATTCAATAGTCGATAACAATAACAACAATAATAAGCAATAAGCAATATAAGTTAACTTAACTCAATAGGAATTGCAATAAACAATTTATGGTAGGTTACCATGTATTGATATATTCCAAAACTTACCTCTTATGCTAATTTTTCTCCAACTAATTACCAATCACTTCGATCAGAATGAGATACAACAATTTTTTTATTTACAAACCTACAATAAAACTTTCGATTTAATTGTTGTCAATATCTGTACTTAGGACTTCTATAGATTTAAACTAATTAACTTAATATTTTTTTATTAAAATCATTATTAATCTTTTTATTACTTAATTAAATAAATCTATTACGTTTTAAAATTAAAATAATCATTAGAAATGAATTTGGAAGATCAATTGTTGCTTATTGAAGATTCGTTGAAAAATTACTTTGGTATCGGTTTTCAATAAAAAAGAGTGTCAATAATCTTATCTCAGAATGGAAGATCCAGATTATTGGTTGTTTTTGTTGTTCATTAGAGGGTCATTGGAAAACTACTCCAACCAGTTGTACATCACCGGATTCTCTCCAAAATTTATGTTAGTCCAAAAATTACAAATGATATATTAAATGAAAGCTAAGAAGAAGAGGAGTTCAACCGTACAATATCATTGGAAATGGGAGGTAGGAATTTATCGAAAAATAGCTTAGAAGTTTCTGACCATTATGCATTTTGGCGGCGCGTGTGACTTCGTCTGGCGGCATGCTCAGTGGTGTTGGAAAGATCCCCGCCTCCTCTTTCTGGTGGTCCAATGCGTGCACTATTCAGGTTGCTGAAAGGCAGCAGTTTGGCGGTTAGAAATTTTTATTGCTTTTCTCTCCATTTCTCTCTCCCTCTCTCTCTCTCTCTCTCTCTCTCTCTCCTGACAACTGCCACTATGGTAGCAGCTGATTGGTCCATTAGGACCAATCAATATGCTTTTATAAGAAAAAAATTATTATTTTTTTATATAATAATAATAACAATAACAATAATAATTCATTGATAGTTCATAACAATAATTCACTAATAATTCACTAAAAATCAATAACAATAATTGATACTTAAATTTAAAATAACTTAAGCAATAATTATTAAAAATAATGATATTTAATATAATATTAATAATGAAATCATCATGTCTTAAAATTTATTTAGGTATTTTATTTCATTATATTTTTTCTTTGAATAAATAAATAATAAATAGGTATTAATTTCTTAAAATAATTTGCAATCAATAAAACAATACTAATAAATAATACGTATAAATTAGCAATAGTTAAATATTGCTTTAAAATGTTCTCAAAATTTTACCAATTAGAATATTTATTAAATTTAAATAAATAAATACTCCAAAAGTCTAATAATTGGCATAATAAATTTTTTTTTTAAGATATTACAATTAGAAAAAAGATTTATCAGTTAATGTCATATAATATGACATCATTAATTGACATATTTTATTTCTATTAGATTAGTTTATAGGTAATGTGACATTATTAATTAAAATGTCTTATTTCTATTGAGTTAATTTATAGATGAGATGATAAATTTAATTTACCTAAAAATTTCTTTTATGACCCAACAATCTTCAAATTGTTATATAATGGACCCCGTCCATATTGTATTATGGACCTAGGGTCCAAAATATTGAGTATTATATATGCAGTTAAACATACAAAACTATTATTTGATATAATTGGTTAACATATCAATTTAATATTTCTAAGGTACCTGGTTCAAACCTTAGGTAGTAACCTTTTTTGTTTTTTTTTTCTTTATTTATTTTTTTAAGTTATTCTTTTTTTTTTTCGTTATTTAGTTTTTTCAGTTATTCTTTTTTTTATGTATAATATTTTCAATTAAAATTATATTAATGGTTGAATTTTTTTATTTAATTATTCTAATTAAATTTATATTAATTTCTATAAGAAAAATTACATTAATGGTTGAATTTTTTTTATGAATATTTATTTATTTATATGAAATTATCAATTTGATTGTTTATTTATATTGAATTTGATAAAATTATTGAGTTATTAAATATTATTTTATATTTGCATAGATAAATTATTTAATGCATCAAATAAAATTCACTTTCTATATATATATATATATATATATATATATATATATATATATATATATATATATATATATATATATATATATATTTGTTTAAATTAATTATAAAATAATATTTTTAATTTTTTATGATATTAAATATGAGGAATGAATAAAATTAAATTATAGAATAAAATTTTTTTATGAAAATTATAAATATGAGAAATGAATAAAATTAAATTATAAAAT
Organism: Reutealis trisperma; assembly: GCA_947687605.1. Classification (NCBI taxonomy): domain Eukaryota; kingdom Viridiplantae; phylum Streptophyta; class Magnoliopsida; order Malpighiales; family Euphorbiaceae; genus Reutealis; species Reutealis trisperma. The sequence goes on from CANTUT010000394.1 coordinate 13,673, forward strand.
AATTAAATAATAAATCTGGCAGTAAAAGATAATAAATCTGCATGTGATATATGATAAACTTAAATGTTATATCTAATGAACCTAATAGTTATATGTGATGAACCTAAACTCTAAATTTAATAAACCTCATAATTATATATGAAATATTAAAGAATGAAAATTGTAAATATAAGAAATGAATAAAATTAAATTATAGAATAATTAAATCATGAATCTGGCATAAATCTGCATGTGATATATGATGAACCCAACATTATATTTAATAAAGCTAATAATTATATGTGATGAAGTTAAACTTTAAATATAATAAACCTCATAATTATATGTGAAATATTAAAAAATAAAAATTATAAATATGAGGAATGAATAAAATTAAATTATAAAATAATTAAATGATAAATCCGGAAGTAAAAGATAATGAATCTGCATGTGATATATGATGAACCCAAACATTATATCTAATAAACCTGATAGTTATATGTGATGAATCTAAACTTTAAATATAATAAACTTTATAATTATATGTGAAATATTAAAAAATAAAAATTATAAAAATGAGAAATGAATAAAATTAAATTATAGAATAATTAAATTATGAATCTGACAGTAAAAGATAATGAATATGCAGTGATATATGATGAATCTAAACGTTATATTTAATGAACCTGATAGTTATATGTGATGAACCTAAACTTTAAATATAATAAATCTCATAATTATGTGTGAAATATTAAAGAATGAACATTTTAAATATGAGGAATGAATAAAATTAAATTATAGAATAATTAAATCATGAATATGACAGTAAAAATAATGAATCTGCATGTGACATATAATAAACCTGAACATTATATCTAATGAATCTGATAGTTATATGTGATGAATCTAAATTTTAAATATAATAAACCTGGTAATTTAAAGTTTAATATGAATTTACAGTTTATAAATAATAAATATACACTATATATTTGATGAATTTATAAGTAATACTTAATCAACATTTATAAGTGGTAAAAATGATTATCATATAAATTATATTTGATGGTGAATTTTCAATAAATTTATTATTATTTAAAAAAAGATTTGATTTTTGAAAATTCATTGTCATAAAAAAGATAAGTATGATTTTTATCTTTTTGCTAAATATCTTTAAAAAACATGTAAAAAAATTAATCATAAAATATTAAAATTCATAAATAAAAATTACGTTGAAAAAATAATGATATTAAAATTAATTATCATCATAAGAATCAAATAAAAAAATTCAACCATTAATATAATTTTTTTCAATATTTTTGATATTAAAAAGAGAAAAAAAAGAATAAATAAAAAACTAGAAATGAAAAAAAAAGAATAAATAAAAAAAAGAAAAAAAAAACAAAGAATAAATGAAAAAGAAGAAAAAAAGAGTTTTGTGGGACTTGAACTTGAGGTCTCAAGGTTTCAAAACTAGAATATTAACCAATTGTGCCAGCTTGTCATTTTAATATTTTACTACATATATTATACTTATTATTGTCTCGGGTTCATGACGCTACATAGTTCCGAGTTCATGATATAAATTGCCACAATCTTCCCTACATATCCTAACCATGTATTGGATTGAATCAAAATATAATGAAATTATATATTTTAATTTATATATACTTAATTTTAATTTTACAAATCCTTTTGTTTAAATTAATTTTTGAGTTTTTTATTATTTTAAATTGATATTTATCGCATAATATAAGATTTTCATTTGTTTAAAATATAATTACTCTTATTTTAACCTTTCTAGATTTGAAATATAATTTCATATTATAAAAATATTTTAATTTATATATTATTTATTTTTTAATTCTTTAAAGATATTTTTTATTGTATAATTCAAATTGACCAAATAGATTATTCAAACTAAAATTTAATATTATTGGTTTGGATAATTTTTAATCTTATTTTGTTTGGATATGATTTAAATCATATACAAACTGATATAATTGGTTTGACTAAAATTATTACTGTAAACTGACAAAACCAATTACCCAAACCAAAATTTAATATTAATTGATTTGGATAATTTTTTATCTTACTTTATTTAAATAGGTTTTAAATCTTCTATAAACTAATATGATTGATTTAATTAAAATTATTCATTCTAAATCTACCAAATCGAATAATGAACACCCTGCTCGTTGGCATAGATACTCCATTATTCCCAGGTTGTGTGAACCATTTAATATAATAAACAACAACCACAAATAGGAATCTATATTTTATAAAATTTCCACATCATTTTATTTTTATAAATTTTAATTTATTTAAATCATATTTATAATAATTTTTTTATCATTATTCCACTGATTTATATGTAATAAATTTCATTTATGCACTTTTTTATTAACATTAAAAATTATCAAAACATTTAATTTTAATAAAAATAATTTAAATATGTTAAAATAATTTAAAAAATGTAAGCTAAATAAAAAAATATAACAAAAAATCAATTAGTTATTAGTTAAATCAAAAAAAAGCGAAAAAGAAAAAAAATCATAGTTTATCCTTTTCAGTTTTTGGCACAAGAAATTTGTAATCCCTTATCTCGCGAAGCATAAAGAAAAAAAAAAGCATAAAAAAAAACAAAACAAAAGTATTTGAAATTAATGAAATTATCAAAAACAATGTTAAATTAATGAAATTAAATTCAAGAAGTATATTTAAAAAAAATAAAAAAGAAAAGTAAAATAAGCTTACGATTTATTAAAACAATTTTAATAACATTGATAATTTCTAAACTCATTAATTATCATAAATATTATTAAAAAACTGCAAAATGAATTAAAACCATTTGATTTTAATCTGACAGTTAAAATAGTAATACCCATCAAAGTGTAAATATTGTAGTAACCCTTAAAAACACAAGTAAATATTGCAGTAATCCTTAAAAACACAGACACACACATATATATATGTGTGTGTGTGTGTTTATACTTATATGTATATATATACAAAAGGAGTTTATTATGTTACTTTGTTTTAAAACAAAATAGCCTATTTTGTTGCAAAAAAAGATAATTTTTTCACGAAAAATTATAATTTTATTCATATTTTCATAAATCAAACTATATTTTCGCAATTTTACTTAATTGCGAAAAAAATTCTAATTTTACGAAAATATAATTTGTTTTATAATATGATTTATTTTATACAAAACAACAATTTTATGAAAAAGAAAAATAATTTCTTAATTACGAAAAAATGGCTCTCTAATAAAAAATTATAATCTTCTTATTTTTTCGTAAATTAAACTTTTTTTTATAAAGTTTATAGATACATAAATTTAAAATATTACCTTAATCATTAAAATATTTTTCATTGTTAATTAGTGAAATATAATAGCAGATTAATTTAATTATAATATTTTAAATATTTTTATTATATTTATTATTTGTAACTATCTTATTGGCCATAAAAAATAAAATTTTATACTTTTTTAAAATAAAGTAATATAAAAAATTTGCCTATACGATGCTTTTTATAAAAAGATTGTATTTTTTTTTAAAAGAGTAATATTTTTTCATAATTATAAAATTATTTTTCTCATAAAGTTATTATTTTGTATAAAATAAATTATATTACAAAATAAATTATATTTTTCTAAAATTAAAATTTTTTCGCAATTAAATAAAATTGCAAAAAAATTATTTGATTTACTAAAAAAATATGAATAAAATTATAGTTTTTTGTAAAAAAATTATCTTTTTCGCAAACAAAATAGGTTACTTTATTTTAAAATAAAATAACCTAAGAAACACAAATATATGTATCCTTGGGTGATGAAATGGACGAAGCTCAACAAACCAGGGATAAAAACTGCTATATCGTCCATCAAAAGCAATAAGCCATTGACCTCAGTTGGCAATAATGCATCGACATCGAGTGCCCATATCTTGCAAATGAGTTAACAAGATAAAGACATGGCCACATAAATCAATTGAGAGAGATAAGGCTCGCTTGGTTGCTCGAGGGTTCTCACAGTAGTATAGACTTGATTATGATGAAACGTTATGTCCAGTGGATTACAATCATACATGTCCTGCTAGCGCTTGCTAGATGGACATGAAGAATGCTTTCAGTAATGGAGAATTAGATCGAGAAATTTACATGGAGCAGCCACGAGAGTCCGAGAGTAAAGCTCGCCCCGCATGTAAATTGATAAAAGCTCTATACGAGTTAAAGCAAGCACTAAGGGTGGTAAGATTGCTGAATTTTGAATTCAAAGTGGGTATTTTATTTAGTGGCACCTGCTGATTCTGGCCTACAATAGCTAGTACGCAATGCCAGATAGTCTCCAATAACTAACCATAAGAGTTTGCCAGTGAGATTCGAGTTGACCTATTTTCTGACTACCTCAGCCATGGAAGTGAGGTTAAAAAAAAAAAAAAAAAAAAACTTTGTGGATATATATATATATATATATATATATATATATATATATATATATATATACACTGATATTTTTAGTAGCAAATGAATTTATACTATGTAGGTCTTAAAATCGTTTTAGCTTATAAAATACATATAAAATACAATAACAATATATATATATATATATATATATATATATATATATATATATATATATATATATATATATATAAATAAGACGCATGTATAAAATCGTTTAATAGCATATACATATGGGTCTTAGTAGGAAATGAATTTACAATATATAGTTCTTAAAAATCGTTTTAGTTCATAAAATACATATATTATATATATATATATATATATATATATATATATATATATATATAAGTTAGTGACTACATCTATGGATGACTACATCTATGGAGTTAAGGCTTGGGAATTCGAATGGGTTTAGAGAGTTATTGCCACTACATTCTTACTGGTGTATAGTTTTGGCTCTAAATGCTCAACCTCCTCCCTCTAGAATAGAGGAGTGGGAAGTATTTAAGTTGAGTTCCCTCCTTGGAGAATCAAGTGAGTTGGGCACATAACCGCTTTTGATTGGTGGTCTTTATTATGTATATTGTAACTGAATAGTGAGATGATGCATCAATAAATTCGACTATCAAGGATTACATTTTTTAGAAGTTTTGAAGAAGGTGTTAAGGCCAACTCCTCTTATATTCTAGGCGAGCTTGTCTTGCGGTAAGGTGAAGTACTGCAACTACAAGGTGGCTTTGGGTGAAGTACTTATAATTGCGGGATTTTTACTAATTTCGGTATTTTATATAAAATATTTCTCAATTTAGGTTTTTTTTATTTAAAATTCTCAATTTAGGTTTCTTACAAAAAATATTTTCCATTTTAGGTTACTTTTTAAAATAAAAAAAAAAGATGCCCACTGGTCAAAGAGGCGGACTGCTCCAGGCCACTGGTCAAAGGAGTGGCCTAGAGCAGGCCACTCCTTGCAGTAGCAGCCAGTGCAGGCTAGTCCCATCTAGCGGCCAGTGCAGGCTAGTCCCATCGGCCAGAGATTCCACAGAATCTCTGGCGGGATGGGACTACACTGCCCTTTTTTTTTTAAACTCAATTTTCAGCTTTAAATTTCTTCTCCTCCTCTTCCGATTCTTTAGCATCATCTTTCAATTTTTTTTCTTTCCTATCCTCTCAGTGCTCTCACCCAACCTCTATAACTCTTTCTTTTTTTTTTTTCTTTTTCAAAAATTGTTAAATAATTTGCTAAAAAACTTTAGGTGGAGCTAATTTCACTTAAATTTAAGGTAATTTTTTATTAATATATTATTAATTTGTGTATACTTGTATTTTATTAATATGTTATTTTATAAAATTTTAAATGTTATTTTTTTATTATTATGTTAAAATATTTAAAATAAAAATATGTAAAGTAGCAGTAATGATAATAATAATATAATTTTGCTAACAACATAATATTTATAAATTTAACATATTCTGTATGTTATTATTATTATTATTATTATTTGTAATAACATAATTTACTAGTTATTATATTCATTATTATTTTTAGAGAGTAATATAATTTGTTTATATTTTGGTTTACTTATTTATTTATTAATTCACTGACAAATTTATTCTTCCATTTTAGGATAAAAACCAAATTTATTTGTCAGTTGTGAAAAACTTTGCTGGAAATTAAGGTTAGTTTTTTAATGAATTTTTTTAGTATGTTAATTCTATTTAGTTAAGTATGTTTATAATTTTTCATGTTAATATTTTTCTTGTACCAAATGATATTAAATATATTGTTAATAATAAATTATAGAACATGTATAATAATTTATATGTTGTTATTACATTGCTATTATTTTTGGTGAGTATATGTATATAATTTTTGTATGATATTAATTTATAGCTATGATAAAATGTTATTATTATTTCTTAAAAAGTTGCTTAATATTATTATTAATATTATAACCTAAAAAATTTTTAAATGAAAGAAATTTATCAATAATAATAATAATAATAATAGTAATAATAATATACTTTTGTATTTAATAATTTTTTTTAATATTTTATTTGTATAATAATGAAAGTATGCTATTAAATTATTTGGTTTTTTTTTAGTGATTGATAATTTGTTTATTTTTTAAATTTTATAGTAATAAAGAAAATAATAAAAAAATAATATTATTCATTATAAGTAATAGAATTTCACTCAAATCACAATAATTAATTTATAAATAATTTGTGTATTTTTTAAAGTTTATAGTAATAAAAAAATAATAAAAAAATAATATTATTCATTATAAGCAATAGAATTTCATTCAAATTGTTAATAATAATAAAATGAAGTTGATTTATTATTCTTATTATATTAAAAATAACTATATTTCAAGTCCATTCATATTGATATTTACTTTTAAATTCATAAATATCAACAACAAAATTTTTTTTTTAAAAAGTTTAGTATTTAAAATAAAATTATGAAATTATATATAATATTTATTTATCATTATGTTGTTTTTGGTAAACATAAAAAATATTTTATTTTATATCATAAAAATTAAAATAACAATAATAAATTATCATAAATGGTGTTATTTAGATAGTGGAATTCTAATAAATTGTGGCTATACCATAACAAGAGTGAAAAAAAATAATATTAATAAGATTAAATAATTTTTAAATATAATAACTAATAGTACTTTATACTAAAACATAATCATTAATAAGTATTAGTAATTTTTGCATATTCTAAATAGTTATAATTTAGAAATTCTATCAAACGAGATTGAATTTTAAGTGTGAGATATTTGTGATTTTTCCAGCTTTTTCTGATAATTTTACTTTACCAAAATTATTATATGTCAACTATTGTTTTGAAATTAGTTTAATTGCAAAACTGAAATATGCAGTTCAACCAAATCACTAAGACCATGAGACCTGTTCCATTTTTTCAAATTTTCTAGGGCGGTAATATTACTTATTCTCAAATTGGTGTTTATTATACAAATGGGCATTCTCAAATTATTAGCTTTGATGAAGAGTTAAATATGGAAGTTGTCACAGCCCGACTTAGGGAGCTATGACGATCCTAGGACACGGGAAGACATAAGGTCACCCACACCCATAAAATCCTTAGCTTATGTAAAATTACTTATCAAATACCTATATCTTATTCAATTAAATAATAACTTATAAAATTTGCGGAATAGGCCCATAAACTTGTTACATCTTAAAAACAGTTCTTATAAATCAAAGTAAAAGGAAAACATTTGAAGATAACTCAACAAAATAAAAGTCCAAATAATTCCAAACTTAAAACCACAAAACATCAATTTCTGATCGATTCTCAAGTACTTCGCTTATTACACCCGGAGCACTAAACCGAAGTTCACCAATACAAATGATTAAAGAGAATTCTATTATCTTCTAGGCAAAGCAACCACTCAAGTGGAGGAACAGGCTTGAGTTAGTTACCTTGATCAATCTTGCCATCCTGAAATATATAAACATAGAAAAGGGTGAGTAGAAGACTCAGTGAGGGTAGATGCACACATAGGGTATGTAAGAAAAATAAACATGGCTCAATAACATAGCTTGGTTGTAAAGATGAGGAATGAACAATAGGGTAGCAGAAACAACTTGTAACTTATATTAACTTAGGAGTAGGGGCTATTGCCTTCTCTACTCAACTTATAGCATAAGATTGATCAGGTCCTATGGCTAGCAATATTGGACCCCTACTAGCCGAGGTTTGGATACTTTACCCTATCCATGGGCATACCTTGTGCACAAGTCCAATGTTCACCCCACATTGAGAAAGGGTGTTTCTGCAGGCTTGGAAAAGTAAACAATAACATATACATAGCAAGAGTTTAACTTATATTAGGACTCTTATGAAAGAGTCCTACTTAGTTTGAAAGACTTGGTTTAAGGTTAACAACGTCATTACATGTCATAATATAGCTTAATGTGAGTTTTGGGTTCAAACAATCAACTTAAGAAAGAGTCCTACTTAAGGTAGAACTCTTAAGCAAACATAGCTTATGAAATCATAGTCAATCAATAGATGTGGAATCATGAAGGAAATCATTCAATCTCAAAGAAAACATTTCATATTTACAAAGAAATAAGAGTGTGTATTATAACTCACCTTAAACTCCTGTGCTCCTAGTTAACCAAGCTAAGTGGACCGTAGGACTTGAACCTCTTTAACCTCTACAGCATAAATCAAATAGTTCTTATTTAATTCATATAGTCAATAACTTATCATATTTATGCATATTCTTACTTAACTTAAGTGGTTGACTTGAACTAAGACTCCTAGTCCCACTATGAATCTTTGATCAAATAAAGTCAACCTTTAATATTTTTCCTTATTTTGACTTTTAATCTTGATGATTTAGTGTTTTAATATTATTTTAAATGTTTAATAATATGTTTTAATTCATCTTAGATCATGGTCAAACTTTTGACTTTGACTTCTTAAGGTCAACCCTATACTAAAGGTACACCCTAATGAAAATCTTAATATATGACTTGTTCATACTGATTGACTTCATAAATTTTTAATTTATTTATTTAATTATATAATTATATCCTTAATTCGATGTTTATATTTAATTTATTTAGAAACTCAATTCTTAGGTCTAGAGTTCACCCCTTAAAAGATTTCAACTCGCCAACTTTCGATTGCTTGAGTTTTTGTTATCAATTTCAAATTTTATTGCTTAATTAATTAATTTAATTACACAATTTTAATTAAAACTAGGCTTAATTAACTTACATTGGAAAGTTCCCAAATTTAAATTGTTCATAGATGTTTAAGGTCATTTTTAAAATTTCATTTTGGATTTCTCAATAATTCGAACTTGGATTTTACTTCTAACAATTTTTATGTTCAATTGGTTCTAAGCTCAACCAAAATCTACTAAAAAAAATTACAGAATTTGGGAATTAATTTCCCCTTCTAGGCTGAATGGTTCTTGCATAAGCTTTTTTTTTTTTTAATTAATCATGTTCTTCACCATCAACCATACTTTTGTTGCAATCAATTCCCTTTTTCATTCCTAGGCACAATTCTTTTCTTAATTCAACAAATACCTCTCCTATTCTACCAATTAATTCAATCCAACACCACATTGCCATGATTTATAAACATTCTTAATTGCTGTAAAAAAAAATAAAAATAAAATAAAAAAAATAAATTGAGAAAATAATTCTTCTTACCTTAATTCACAAGGATAATTTCACTCCCCTTCTACTAGCCTTGGCCAACCCTTCTAAGATTGAACAACAAAAATTTTAATTTATTTTTTTTTTACAGCAGATACAAAGATAATCAGCCCATAAGAATTAACAAGATTTAATGTAGAGGAATTTTACCTTGTAAAAATCTTACTTCTTTGTTGTTGATTCTTGAATTGATTGAGAGAAAAGGAAGAAGAAGAAGTTTTTTTTTTTTTTTTTTTTTTTTTCTTTGGTGAAAGGATATGGCATGCAGCAAATGAAGAGGGGAGGCGGCTTCTGGTCACTTTAAATTCTAGGGTTTTCTTTTTTTTTTTTATTTTTTATTTTTTATTTTATTATTAATTTTAAAAAATAAAATACCAATTTTTAGATTTCGGTGCAATTTTCTTATGCTTCTATTGAGAATTTGGAAAAATGCTCAACTGGACCTTGGTCCCAAATATTCTTAACTTTCATTTGGTATATTTATTTACAACTTTGGTCAAATGACCAAAATACCCCTGTTCAGTGGCAGCTGCCAGGATTATTTTCGGTATTTTCATGATAACTTTTCCGTTTCTTATTCTTTTTCATTCAAACGAAAAGCATTGCATTTTATGTAATATTTGGGATTTATTTTTAGTATTTTCTTGATTTTTAACTTAGATACCCCTGGTCCACTGTTTTAGGGTCAAAATGACCAAAATACCCCTATAGTCGAAATATCTCCTATTACTATCCTAATTTATTCCTTACATTATTAAACATCCTAAACATATTTTGAACATAAAATAAGTCACATTACATTATACTTAATGCACATTAGATCTTAAAATTGCTATCTTTAAGTAGGGTGTTACAGAAGTCCTATTATATAAGATAAAAACTGCACTGAACCTTAATAGCAATGCAATTATCAACAAAATCATACATAGAGCTCTAATATATAATCCTATTGGAGGTTTTATATTTTCTACACTAGAAATTTGGGGAAATTCTGATGTGGCAAAGATGTTGGAGATTGTTAGTCAATTTTCAGGCTTACATTTGATCGAGTTGTTTGTTGAATTTAGTGAGGGTGAGTCTACTACACAACTACATGGAGAAATAGAGCCATCTACTCATTCAAATTTTGAGATAGGTGGGTCTAGTCAATGTAGGGAGGATGAAATTGAAGAGATGGATGATAATGATGGCATAGGTGATGTAGAGGAGGACGATGATGAATTAGAGGAGGAAGGTGATGAAGTAGAGGAGGAGGAAGATGATTGTGGTAATGATAGTAAAAGTAGTGACGATGAAGAACAATTTAATGGTGCTGGTAATGAAAATGGTGATAATGATTGGATGACTTTTCATGATAGGGTTGAAAGTAGTTTGCATAGAGTTGTGAATGTTTGTGAAACTGCCTTTCAGACTATAAACATTGTTCCAAGTGAATCAAATCAGCAGCCAATAGACAGTAGTGTTCTATGGGATCCTTCAAAAGAGTTTTGTAAGGGAATGATATTTGAATCTATAGATGTCGTAAAAGTAGCAGTAAAATTCTATTCAATGAGAGTACGGTGTGAGTTTCGGAGTTCAGATACAAAAGAAAATTTTATTGTACTAATTTGCAATAGTTGGAGTGATTGCCCATGGAGATTGCGTGCTACTGCAAAAAAGTCTAGTTTTTTCTGGGAGATTACGAGATATAATGGTCTTCACACATGTAGTGCTCCTGCAGAATCACAAGATCACAAAAATTGTGTCTCAGTCTTAATATCAAGATACATTTAGGGTATGTTGATACAGCAACCTGGTATTAAGGTGAAGACTTTAATTACAAATATGCGTCATCCTACAAGAAAGTGTGGCTAGCAAAGCAGAAAGCAATGGCCAATATTTATGGGGACTGGGATGATTCATACAAACTACTTGGTAAATTCATGTATGTTGCTATTGCCATAAATACAGGTTCAGTGCTGGATATTGATACCGAGGATCATGTAGTGAATAATAGATAATAATAGATTTGTTCCTGGTGTCCAATAATTCAAAAGAATGTTTTGGGCATACAAACCCTGTATTAAAGGCTTTAAATTTTGCAAGTTTGTTTTATTTGTTGATGGAACATTCTTATATGGTAAATATAAGAGTGTATTGTTGACTGCTGAAGCTGTGGATGGCAATAATGCAATTCTTCCTGTTGCATTTGCACTGTTTAAAAAGGAAAGTAAGGATAATTGGGATTACTTTATAAAAAATGTGAAGTTATATGTATGTCCTAATAGGAGCAATGTATGTGTTATTTCAGACAAACACATTGGTATAAAACATGCAATGAATCAATCCCTAGTGTCACAATCCTTATAGGTATTGCATATGACACATTGCAAGTAACTATAATACTACATTCAAAATTCCTCCTATGAAGAAACTAGTGGAACAAACAGGTATGTGACTTAGCATTTGAAAATACCGTTATCATTTCTATAATTTATTACCTTTTACTTACTAGTAAGTAACACCAATAATCATACGTGTCATTTAGGTCGTGAGCCACAAATCTGAAAATTTACTAGGAACATGAGGAAAATTGAAGCAAGGCATAAAGATAATTATGACTGGCTTAAAAAAATACGTAAGAGCAAATGGGCACTTACACATGATGGTGGACATCGACATGATGTCATGACAACAAATTATGCTGAATCGATAAATTCATCATTCAAGGAATTAAGAGCAATGCCCGTTACTATAATGATGCATAGGTTATTCTTGAAATTAGTTGATAAATTTGAACAACAACGGTCAATCTATCTTGCTTAACTTGCAAAAAATTATGTCTACATACCTTTTTGCATCAAGACACTGAAACACAAAATTGATAAGGCCAATGGCCATCAAGTGAAAGTGTTTAATAAAAATATAGGTGTGTTCTCCATATTGATTGCGAGAAACCATGCTACTAGTAAGGGAGGGCATACTCAAGTGGTCAATCTTCTATATCGAACATGCACATGTGGGAAGTTTCAACAAAGCAGAATACCATGTTCACATGCCATTGCAGCTTGTATGGTTGCCAATTTCGATTATCGGAGTTATATTGCACCATACTATATAATCAAAAATACATTGAAGTATTGGTCTGTTGAATTCATACCACTTGGTGATCAAGAGTATTGGCCGGAATGGAATGAGCTACCCATGGTGCCAAATCCACAATTGAAGTGGAAGAAAGGCCGACCGAAATTACATCGGACTGAGAACGAGATGGATTGGCCAAATTCTGAGGATCCAAAGGGTAGCTTATTTTGTAATAAGTGTGGCCAAATTGGTCATAATTCTAGAACTTGTGGTCGAAATTGAATATCAAGTGCCAATGTATTATAATTAATATCTTCCTTAATTGATATATTTCATTTTATATTATGATGATAAAGTATTTTTCTTTTTCCTCAATAGTTTTATTACGAAAGATAATAATCATCAATGTAGCAATATTGTAATCATATAATTATATATTTTAATTAAAACATTTTTATTCTTAAAAATTGACATATTATGTTCTTTTATATAGCCATATTAGTCCAATTAATTAATAAAATATATTATATAAATGAGTGTAGATGTCTGCTAGCTGGCATCCACGGGAGTTCTTAGCACCTGGCCCACATGATCCATCTTTACTATATCTACAGGCTGAGCATAGATCTCAAGCTATATGGTTTAATGATGTACATGTTAAATTTTACTTTTGCCCAATTAAATATAAAGTAATACTATTCAAATTGATAGTAGTGTAATATATGTTATCAGGTACATAAAGAGGTGCTCGACTGTCGGCAGAATAGCGTAACAATCCATGGTGCCAATGCAGATCCTTGCATTTTAGAAATACTCCATGATATAGGATTCAGTGGATTAGTTCAATTAGATTATTTCAAATTAGATCACCATTTGATTACCGCACTAGTTAAAAGATGGAGACCTAAGACTCACACTTTTCATCTTCTAGACGGAGAGTGCATTATCACCTTACAGGATGTTGCTATCTAGACAGGACTTCCTATTGATGGTCTAGCACTTATTGGGCGTACAATGTATGCATAGGCAGACCTATGTGAGAGACTCCTAGGGCTTAGACTTGGTGATACAGATCTTAGGGGATCTTCATTGAAAGTATCTTGGTTCAATAATAATTTTGACATGCTGCCTGCTGATGCTGCTGAGGCTACAGTACATTGTCATGTGCGTGCTTATATTTTGTGCCTCATTTCAGGCACTATATTCTGTGACAAGAGTATTAGTAGAGTGTCATTGGTCTACTTGCCATATCTCGAGGACATCGAAAGGATCATGCAATATAGCTGGGGAGGTACGTGTTTGGCATTCTTATATAGAGAGCTATGTAATGCATCTCGAAATCATTCTGCTACACAAATAGGAGGTGCATTATTTCTCGTGCAGATTTAGGCATGGGATAGATTGACATTTCTCGCACCTGCAGTGACATTCCTCCGTTACATAATGCTCCTCTTGGGCGAAGGTATGAGCTTATTATTTCTATTATTTTAGGTTTACTCTTAATAATGATAATTAACACATTCTAGTGTTCATAATTAATGCAATTACCTTAAATATTATAGATGGATAACAGCTCATAGTTATATTGACACATTCTCCCATTAGATCTGTGAAATCAGATATAGGATCGATGCATATCAGGCCAAGGAAGTTTATTATTGATTATAACATATTTATTAATCATCTTTTAACTTGTATTATAATTATTCTAATCCAAAATAATTTTATTTTTATAGTTCATTTGCAAGCCATACACATAGGAGATACTTAGGGAGCTTCCACCTGCCTGCTTGCAAGGTCGAGATATTTGGAGATCAGTTATGCCTCTAATATACATTCATATAGTTGAGTGGCACCAACCAGATAGAGTCCTTCAACAATTTGGATTGCAGCAACCAATACCTGAAGCTCCACTTCAAACCCAAGCTTTGCACTTTGTGGTATTGCACAATCATACAAATGAAAATTAGCCTGAGCAACATGCAAGATGAGTTCAACTATGGAATAATAGAGCCCATTATGTTATAGAAGGGATACCATCAGCTGGGCCACTCCATTACCATTCAGAGTACCTTAAGTGGTATCAAACAGTAACAAGAAGATAGATATCACATCAAGGAGCTGCAGTCGGATCATCAGTTAGTCTTACATCTTATTCTGTTAGTTTCATAAATAATCAATTAACAACTAACATGATCAGTCAATCTAAATGTTTATTTGTTTTTGTAGTCTGGTGCGTTATAGCACATTATAATGTCCACCAATCTTCAGGCAGCTCAGGAGCTTGCTAGAGGGTCTCAAGGAGCACTTCGTGAGGATAGACGCATGTTCACTATGCCACCTCCTCAGTCGACACCTCCTTTATGGCCACTACTATAAGAATTTATGGATGATCCTCATGCAGATTCTCAATAAGCACATCGATGATGCCAGCGACATAGGCCAGATACAATCTCGATCATTGCTTTAACTGCTCCTCTCTCATCTCCTGCTTCTTTTCATCATCCACAGAATCCAAATGCCACTTCTACCTCTGATCCTGGTCCATCATTCACTAGAGGTCCATTTGCACCAATGTCATCTCATGCAAATGCATTTGCAGATTCGACACAGTGTTTATTAGGTTTTTCAACATTTGGAGTATTTACACCATGGGCTCCACTTACTATGCCTCTGATGCCACAAACACAATTTTTTGCTTCCCAGACCTCAAACACCATTTGATGCGATGTTACCACCATTTTATCAGCCATTTCAGGATTTTGGCTTTCCATCAGGAGCTCATTTCCCAGGATATATAGTTTGATGCCACAATAATTTAGTGGCATGGATTTCTCCCAACATACATATGATCCTGGTAGTGCTAGTGGTGCTGCTCCTGCTGATGATTAGGGTAATGATCATGATGATGGTGAACATATTAGTGAGACTGATGAAGATCAACAAATACAACAGTCGTAATTCATTCAAATGAACACTGCACGTAGAAATACTAGACGACAAATGGGTCTTCATTCAAATATTAGAAGAAACAGGAACTGCGGCACGTGAATTTTCATTATTGTACTTACATATGTGATTACTACTTTTTTTCTTAAATTATTTTATTTCATTTGGAACGTATACATAGTATTTTAATATAATTCTTATCATTTTAAAATTTTATATAAAATCATTACTATTTTATATGATTAATATAATATAATAAAATTATTATTTTAAATATTATTAATATAAATTAAACATAATTAATAATTATCATATATAACATAATAAATTAATTATAATTTTATAATATATAATAATTAATAGTGTAATTAAAATATTAGAAATTTATTATATACAATAAATATAAAATATTATTCATAATAATTATCATAAATTAAACAAATGAAGTAAAAAAATAAAGAAAATAAAATTATAAAAATCATTTAGAAAAAAAAAAGAAAATTCAAAGTAAAAAAAAAAGGCAAAATGCGGTGAATAGTGAGATGTTGGCCATTGGTAGCACCAGTGGCTAGGCACTAGCTGGCCGCTGGTGCTACGAGCGGCTAGCCATCTAGTTACTATTTCTAATAGCGGCCAGAGCCAGGCCAGTGGTCCCACCAAGGGCCAAGCCTAAATCCTCCAGCTCACCACATTCTAGCCTAAACTAGGAAATGATTTTAAAAATAACCTAAAATGTGTTATAAATATAATAGAGAAGAACAAGAATTTAGAATATAGAGAAGAGAATAGTTTTTCTAGATCTTCCATTCAATAGTATTAAGCCCTTTATATAGAGTACAGAAGCAAAAGAAATAGGAAGCTTTTCTAATAAAGAAAATACAATTAATACTAATATAGAAACTAGAATATTCATGTATATGGAAAGACATCAATCAAATCCTATAATATATTATAACACTCCCCCTTGATGTCTTTTACAAACAATGTACTTCGTCAAAACCTTACTAAGAAAAAACCCTATAGAAAAAAATCTTAGTGAAGGAAAAAGAGTGTATTAATTTTATAGAGATTTGCACTATAACACTGCCTCGTTAAAAACCTTGCCAGGAAAATCCAATGGGATAAAACCTAGGCTAAGGAGTACAGTGTACCAAAATTTCCCTTTCATAAAAACATGATTTCTATCAAATATCTCTTAATCGGCGCATGCCAATTTTGTTGACTAACTTTTCAAATGTGATTGTAGGGAGTGCCTTTGTAAACAAATCTGTCAAGTTGTCAAACCGTATACTTAATGATATTTAAGTAATATCCACATATAATAATCTATTTATAGTACTCCCTTAGGATATTACTTGCACTATGAATATGCCTTATTAACAACCTTGCTAGAAAACCTAGTGGGAAAAAAACATAGCTAAGTAAAATAGTACATTTTATGCACTAGTTTATCATTGCACAGATTGCTTCATTAAAACCTTTGTCCAAGAAAATCTTGTGGGATAAAAACTTGACTAAGGAAAAAGAGTACAATCATATACTAATTTGCACCCCCTGATGATGACAGATTTTAACACGGCGTATACTAATTGATGAAAAAATACCGTTTAAATACCACATTAGGTAAAAACTTAGTACATAAGTCTCTTAAATTGTCACTCAAGCGAATTTGGTGGATATCTCTTCTGGAGCTTATGTATATACAAGAATTTGGGTGAAATTTATGTCTACTTCATTAACCTTAATATAACCACCTTTAATTTGTGCAATACAAAATGCATTATTCTCAAAATACAATGGGAGTATCTTTTGGTGAGGTACTTCAGGACCATAAAAACCTTTATAAAATTGCAGTACCACCATAAGTGAATACATAGCCAGTCTAAAATCTACCATCACGGAGACTAAGCAAATAACCAATATTCGCATGTAGACCAATTTCAAATATAAATTATAATATTAATAGTATATTGAAGATAACTTTTTATGCCGCTCTAATATCTCTTTATAGGTGCAGAGCTATAGCTAGTTAGGAATTTTTCGTGCAAATGTAATATCAGGCCTGATGCAATTTGCAAGATACAAGAGTGCCCTATAGCACTTATATATGGTATTTTAAGACCAAATAGCTCTTTATTATCTTTTTTTTAAGGTCTAAAAGAGTCTCTCTTCACTTCTAATAAGCG
Organism: Reutealis trisperma; assembly: GCA_947687605.1. Lineage (NCBI taxonomy): Eukaryota > Viridiplantae > Streptophyta > Magnoliopsida > Malpighiales > Euphorbiaceae > Reutealis > Reutealis trisperma. Next base: position 31,537 of record CANTUT010000394.1, read on the forward strand.
GACCACCTATTGGTGTGCTTAAGGAAGAAGATTTATCCATGCAAAAATGGCTTAAATATCTTTTCCATATAAGTATACTGGTGTATTAGGATTCCTTAATAATCGGTCTGCAGGCCGATATAAAATTTCATTTCCTTTAAAATTTTCATCTCAAACTCACTTTTTAAACAGGCACATACTTATTTGAGTTCATTAGTAGTCACATTGATATTTAAATCAACTTATACTACAATAATAACATATACCATTCTATGGTCTTTTATGAATACAAATGGACATAGTGTATTATTCACATATTTTTCTTTCAATAAGAATTTACTCAAACAATCATACCACATGTCCATATTGCTTTAATCCATACATAGATTTTTGCAATTTGATGAAATATATGTCACATGTTTAATGTGTATTCATTTATGATATACTTAGCCCTTTTGGGACTCTTATTGCTTTCATAAGGCGCACAATAAGCCTTTTATTAACTGCCATATTAATTAAGTATCGGAACATGATCATTTCTATAATAAGAGAATTATTTTTCTCATAGTCAATGATAGAACGAGTCTAGCTCTACTTTAATGGCCTCATTCCATGATAATCAATCATGTTTATGCTAATATTCAGTTATACTTATAGATTATGGATCCATATTTTCTCTTGTAACAGCAAGAGCTACTGTTGAGGCAAATTCATCATTGACGATAATTAAATTTCTATTAACTCTTTCTTACATCACAAAAATAATTGAGATCTCATAGTTTTCGTTTATATGATCGTCAACTCCAAAAGCCATATCTAGAGGATCTAATTGTTCCGTTGTCTCAGTCTGTATCTCATAATTGTCTATAGCTCTTTGACTGAGATCTTCCTCTTAGGAGGTTTCTTTTTAGGAGATTTTATGAGTGGCGCTTCTTTTCTTTTTTGCGAATTTTTGTCTTTAGTTCTAATTTACTATCCACGCTTCTAGCATGTAGTGAGATTGATTGATTTTCTATTTGCAATTGAAATCACAACCCTTGCTAGGGTATTAGCAGCTATAATATGAGACTTTGTCACTTTTTTAGCATTTATAAATGTATTTGGCAGTTAAGTTGCAATTTGTTGCAACTGTATTATTTTGTGAACTTCTGATTCACTCTAACTTGTACATGGACCAAAATTATTTAAAGGTTTTCCTTCTAATAAATTTCTCGACATTTTTTAGCACTGCAGGTGCTTTTCCTCCCCCTAATGTCGAAAAATATGCCTCATCAAAATTAATTCATAGTCTCTTTTATGGACCCATTATCGCACATTGAGATAGATTTAATATATTCATGGCACAAAAAAATTTACAGCTCATGTCCTTATACAAGTTTCAAGGGAGAGTATATATATCTTAAATAGCAGAGACTATTTTGAAAATATATAGAATTTTCATTTTGTTGATTGTCTTTGATTTTTTACCTCATTTAATGACATTTACATCAAATGTGACCAAAAAATTTGTTACAAATAGAGTATTTGTAATATATGCAAATACGGGTTTTTTTCAAGTGCCTTTAGAATATTGACTAATAAAGTAGTTTTATTTATTTTTGTGAAATTCGCTAAAAATATATAGCAAAAACAAATACTTTGTCCATCCTAAAAAGTTATCCACTATTCCTTTTTAGAATATCCTAAAATACTTGTCCACTTTAAAAATAAATATAAATATTTATCCATTTTATTTTTACTAATTGTAAGGTATAGTATTTGTATAGTATTCTCAAAATTAATAAAAAATGTAATAAAATTAAGTATAGTAAGGAAAATATAATAAAATTTATGAGCTTACAAGCATTAATGATATTTTCTTAAACCGTGTGAAAAAAATGTGGATAATCTTTTTGAAACGGAAAAAGTAATATACTATATAATATGAACACGTAATAGGCCTATGTATTATATATTATGATAACTAAATTGCAATTCTATCAAGGAGCATGGACTTTAGGTTTTGGTGGATGTTTGGGAGATTGCGATTGTGATCAAAGCCATAAATTAAAGGAACCAATCTTGCACAATTAACTGCAGCCCTAATGAAAGATGTGAAAATGGATTTGGAGAGAGAGATTGTTGGTTGAGTTGCTTCCATGTATCAGAAATCTTATACCTAGCTTGCTTTCTAGCTTCTTAGACTGAAGTATACGGATATTGCCTCATGTAACATTTCATATACGATCCAAAATGGCAATTTTGGTCTTCAATCTGAGTTAAATTATCATTTTGTACCTTGGAACTTCTTAGGCCACTAGAAAGATGAGAAATTGTTGCGATGAGAGCAGAAATAATGGGAGCATCATTATCAGTAAGATTTATAGTTTTGATTGAAATACCCTCACGTAATAGAAAGAATACGTGAAGTAGCACAATATGTTCTAGTGACGTACCATTTAATATCTTTAAGAAGTCTTCACTCTTCAGCTTTCGGCAACTGCCAAACAATTGCCCATTTTGCTACTCCTAGAAATGAATTGCATAGTTTTGCCCACTGTTGATTAACCAAATTTATATACTATGTTAAATGACGACTTCAATTTAATTTAAATGAAAAATTACAACAATGCACAATACAATAATTTGATATTTTTACGCAACGAAACTTGTGATTTATGATAATAATTTTTTTGGGCTTTGTACCCCAGCATGAAGAATTTAAGAAATATTTACGTATATGTGGGTTTGCAAAACTTATTTACGTAGATATGTCAATTTTGGGCTAGTCAAACTCTAATCCGGTTGTCAAACTTCTGGAATAGGTTAAATTCATATTTTGGAAGTATGACTTCCGGATTTGTGCCAACTGCACACAAATCTAGAAGTTACACTTCCGAATTTGTTGGCTTCACTTGTGTGGGTGCAGCTTTACAAATCCGGACCTGTAAGTTCCAGATTTGCTCAGCTTATAACTCGTCCCTTCCACTCCAAATTTATAATCTCTCTTCCTCTCTCTCTCTTCAACTGGACGCAATGACTCTAGATCTGGAATTTGTGTGCACCTAGTTTGGCGTCTTTGGCTAGCACTCCTTTTAGAACATCGTCTAGTTCATCGTTCATTAGGGCTGACATCTAGCTGATGATGTGCTAGGATTTGTTCTGGCTTTGGAGGCTGCCTAGTCATAATCCGTTCCTTCTTAGCCAATGCATCAAACATGTTCTGATTGATTGATTTCATGAATTATTGGACATCCTGTGTTATACAGATCTTCTCCACAGCATCTTTCTACAATTAAATCGCTATTAATTATATGTGATATAGAGAAATGAAAGAACGTCTAATTTTATGTGAAATAGAATGAGAAATTTAAATTAATTATAATACAATGATCCATATGATATTAACTAACCATAACATTAAACAGTCCATCCTTGTGAGATAGGTATCTCCTAGTCACCCTTCTATACCATTCTATATACTGAGAATGGTATTCTAGACATGTATTGTGTACCAGATGTACATAGATTTGCTGACGTCGATCATTCCATATCACAATCCATTGCTGATGGTGCACATGCCAATCACCTATCCTAGAATGCAAGTAACTATTCTCCAGCCCTCTAGGTTGACAAGGTTGCAATGATATCTATTGGTGTTATCCAAACTGTCTCATAACTCTGTCGAATTAGTGCCACTGTACAATATGAAAGCATATAAAGGAGACAACTGCTTGTCATATATCTTGCCCATTATGGTAGTAATCAAGAAGCGCTTCTTTTATCTCCTAATCATATGGCAGCCAAATCATCTGCATGAAAGATATTTCAACATTAATTACAGTGTCACCTTAAGCAATGTTATGACAATAATTATGCTATTTATCTTATATATCATATATTAATACCTGCTGATTATACAATTGTGTCTCAACTGAAAATTAGATTATTTTGGCTTGAATTTGTTTACAGCTGCAATACTCTAAGTTGCAGTCACGATTTGCCTATCACAGGTGAGATGTAGGAGTTATGGTCGCAACATATAGGTCGGTTTCAAAGCTTAAGAAATTTTTAAGTTTCTTGATTTGCAACATTTTCTAAGTGATTTTCCTGCAAAATAAACACTTAATACAATCATTAGAATACTTTAATTTGATTGTCAAGATTGAAATTAAGATTGACTAAATTAAGAACTCAATTTAGGTCAACAATATCCCTCTTTTTTGTTTTTGAAAGTTAAATTAAATTTGAAATAAAATAAAGTAAACTTTATGAGCTATATAACTCCCTTTTAATTAATGACACTCCCACTCAATTAATGACACTTAGAATTTTATGAGTTTATTGACTTTCTCCCCTTTGTCATGTCAATGTCTTACCATTTATCACTTTTTAGAGATTCAAATCTTTCTTCCTCTTTGACAAGATCAAAAAGAGGGATTGGAGAAGAAATCATAAATTGAGGGTGAAGTAATGCATAATTAAAATTTGCATTGAAGTAAACTAAAATTTAAACAAGCAAATAAACTAAAATTATACAATTAATAGCAAGAAATAAACAAAAAATGCATTTATTAGAAGATATAAGCACATGTTTGATCATCTCAAGTTAATGCCAAAATGTCATGAATGCATGAAAAAGGAAAATAAAGAAAATAAAAAGAAAAATATAAACAAAGAGAATAAAAGAGATAGGAAATCCTATGGCCTAAACTAAGATTTGTCTTCCTCTTCCTCACTTTCTTCCTAAACCTCCATATGACATTGCTAAAGCCCCATTTTTTGTTGCATTTTGATAATGTCTCCATGAAGATGATCCAAAAAGGTTAACTTTTTCATGATTTTTTAGAACCTGGTCAATTGAATGCATGGAAGGTTGAGCTTGAGGGGATGTTCGAGTGGCTTATTCTTTTAGTCCTTTTTCTTGAATTTGTTGGGCACTTCCACTAAGCATATCCACCCTTAGTCTTTTTCTAGATTGTTTGAGAAATCTAATCTCAGCAAAAATGTATTCATATGTGCCATTCTTCTCCCTGATGCATTTGGCATGACTATATAATCTATGCCAAGCATATGTGAATTGACCTTGTAGCAAGTTTGGAGAATGGCTTTATTTTAGGGGTTAGGGATCCAACGTGCTTAGCAATTTAGGTGATGTGAGAAGGAAGAAGAATAGTGTCTTTGGAATTTTTGGCTAAGTAGACGAATTAGTCAATAAGAAAGCAGGTTGGATTTTGTTTACCTTTGATCAAGCCATACATAAAGAAAAGGTCATTTTGGGTCACCTTTGCATTGCCATCCCCTCTTACATTGATGGATAGAGAGACAATTATATGGAGAACCCAAAAGGTGAGGGATTTAAAGTTTTTGGCTGGGGAGGATTTGGAGTCATACCTTGTTTCAATGGAAATTTCTTTTCAAAAATCATTGAGGCTCATATCCAATTCATTGAGGTTGGAAGCTCTCTCCTTTTGAAAACCAAATATATCCGCTATTATTCCAAGCTAAGAACATATTCTTATAATGAAGCAAAATTGAATTCCATATTGCCCAACCAAAGAAGAGAATTTCTCTTTCAAGACTAAGGTTATAAGAAACTCTTTGGCCAATTTCTCATACCCATCTTCCAGTGTAAAGATGTAATTCCTCCATTAAAAATTGTTCAAGTAAACTTCAATGGTATCATCTATACCTAAAGTCTTCAAACTAATGATGTTGGGAATTTTATTTGTGAGAACCACTTTGTCTTGCAACTTGAGCCAATTTTATTTTTCCTCTTTAGTAACCCCTTGCATTACTTAAAGAGGAAAGGGTTGAGAGGTTTGGGGTTCCTTGCCCTTACCTTGTCTAATTGTTGTTAGATTTGAGGCCCATTTGAATTAAAAAAAAAAAAGAAATAGATGAAAAATAGATGAAGAGAATGAATAATTTGAGAGCAAAGAAGAAATAAGAATACTTGAAATTGATAAAAATGGATGGTAAAGGGACTTTGGGGTTAAAAATAGGTATATATAGGCAAAAGAGGCCAAAAAAAATGATAAAAATAACTGATTTTCACATTAAATATAACATTTGACAATTTTAAAATAGCTATTTTTTTTTCTGTCAGTGGCGTAAATCACATTCGTGAAATGTGTTTTGCAACTGCAAAATTTGAATTTTCTCAATTTTCTGTAACAATAATCATTTGCGACCGTTGTTTATAGTGATTTGACAAAGAAAAAGTTTTCAAATATCTTGTTCATGAGAAAGAAATGGCGACAACGATTTAAAGGTTTTCAAAAATTTTATATGAAAACATGTAAAATGCTTATGCAAAGCAATTGGCACTAATTTGCAAGATCAAAATTGTTAAAAATGACTAATTTCTCACCATATGAATATTGAAAATTCAAATGTATATAAGCCAATTAAACATTTGCAATCATGTACATAATCCTCAATTAGGGAATAACCTTCCTTACCAATAGTATGAATTCCAATTAACTTATTTCTGGTATTATTTTCAAATGTGATATTTCCATCATGCTTTCTCTTCACATAGATGAAGAGACTTGATTTTTGGTCTTGTGTCTTGAGCATCCACTATCAACATGCCATTTATCTTATTTGTAATGGATTTAAGACACACCTACAAGAAAGAAAATTTATCTTTGCTTTAGTATCCAATTATACTTGGGTCCTTGAAGGTTAGTATTAGAAGGATCCTTAAGTTTTAGCCTTCCTTATATAAAAAAAATATATTAATGTGTTCATGCAATAGTGATATTGAAACTTAGACTTATAATTATTCTTTTTCTTTGTCACATTGTTATGAAATAAGTGCCTCTTCATGTAACACCCCAATTTTGAGTTCACTATGAGTGTTGAGGTTGTAAAGAAAGTGACCATATTAAGAGCAAAAGAGTATAGATAATAATTGCAAAAAATCAAAGTACTAAACGGATATCGGTCCATAAATCTAGCCCCTAATAGTATGACATAAGGTAAAGAATGTTAGAAGAGTATTAAAGGAGATGGATTTGATATAAAAACAAATGAAATGGAGAGTGTAAGAAGGAACATAATAAGCTAAGAGCTAATGACCTAAAAAGGATACGTGCTCAGAAAATCGAGCCATTTAGAGTGAGTCGAGAAATCTTGACTTTGAAATAGATTTTTATATTTTATTTAGAGAAGTTAGGAAAATATGATGATATTTGAAGGGATGAAACTTAAAAATGAAGTTGGAGTTGAGTATAGACTTAAAAATGAAGTTAGAGTTGAGTATAGAAAATATCTAAGTAAAATCAATATGCTATGTACGTAACCAACAGACTTTGGTTTTTGGAATTTCAAAAAATTTTAGCTTAGGGAAGATTGATGGAGAAATGATTGAAAATAATATTAGGGACCTAAATCAGTAATTAAAAATATTATTAGACAACAATAGAATAATTAAGTTCTTAGAAATCGCAATTTTGTAATAAATAACAAAATTGTTATCATTATGTGATGATTCACTATCCAACTCATTAAAAAAAAAAAGAAAAATATCTAAAAAAGCTACTGAACTAAGCTTGGAAAAGTGGAGGATGGATGAATAAAATAAAAAGAAAAAGAAAAAGAAAATAAAAACTATATAAAGTCTTATGAGAAGATAAACATCATTTTTATACTTCTAACACTTAAAAATCTACCGAAGTTGAGAAAGAATAGAGAGTGGATAGTCAAAAAAAGAGAGAAAACATGAGAGAGAATAAAAAATAAGAAAAAAAAAACGTGAGGGAGAAGAGAATATAAGAAAAAATCCAAGAACAATATTATATTTACTAGTTTTGAGTATGATGTGATTATATTGGTTCAGTTGTTAGTTTTGTTGGTTTGATTGATAATGAATAAAGTAAGAGAAGAGAAGAAAATGAAGGGAAGATGTTGATTAGGAAAGAAAGTGGTCATTTGAAGATAGACCAATGAGAAAACATGCATGTAAGATAGAGTGGAAGGAAGGAGATGGCTAGGATTTGGTGGACAACTAAACTGTTGGACCTTGAGATTCAGTTTTGATTTCTTTCCTATTTAGATAAGTGTTTTTAACTTATTTTTGCACCTTTTTTTCCGGTGTATACATAATGTTTATTTAATTTTTTATTTATTTTAGTTTTTATTTTGTTTTAAGTGTTAATTAATTAGGTAATGTTAATGAATTAGTTTTTATTTAGTTTTGTTTGTTTAAATTATCATTATATGGTTTGCTAATTTTTTTATTTTTCCAGGTTTGTTGATTTGTTATTTTTTGATTTAAATGTGGGCTTGTTGAAAATAATTCTATAATTGTTATGTGATATGTATGTGTTTTTATATGGTTTATGTGAAAATTATGTGTTTAAATTTTATTTTATTTAGTTTTGTATTTTATGTGAAATAAATTGGGTAATGTAAATTTGTTAAATTTTTATATTATTTTTAAATGGATTTGTTAACAAATTTCTGTTTTTTTTTATTTTTTATTAATTTAAAAAAAATTAAAATAGAAATTAATATATTAAAGAAAATTAAGATATTAACAAAACAGATAATTAACAAAAAATTAAAATAAAATAAGAAATAAATATTAAAGAAAAGAAAATTAATGAATTTAAGAAAATTAAAATAAAGAAAACTAAACAAATTAAAACCTACACAATTATTTTGAATATATATATATATATATATATATATATATATATATATATATATATATATATATATATATATATATATATATATATATATATATATATATATATATATATATATATATATATATATATACATATATGTATATTCTTCTTATAAGAAGAGAATAAGGGCGGATAGCCTATTTGTTCACAGAAATCACTAAGTAATTTCTTCTTGGTAGCTTTGTTTTCCTTTAACTGCGTATGGAGCTTCATCTCATTGCATAATGAGATTCCTTCTGCAACTACCTCTGCTGATAATTCCTCATAAGTATATAAACTGTAGGGAATACCTCCATCATACTTGGCTTTTATTCTGCTACGTACCCTTTGGGCAAATAAGGGTGGTAGTCCTGATAAGAACTTTTCTTTCCAAATATCATTCCCATTATCTTCGTGGTGTAGACAGTTGAGAGGAAGACATCTTTATACCATTTGTAATGAGATAGATCTGGACATCGCAGGTTTGTTAATTGCTCATGAGATTTGTCTAAATAAGACGTTGTACTGTCAATGAAATTGATCCCTATAGTATATAATAGGGTGTTTACTATGTCTGGTATTGTTCTTGAGGAAACAATAGGCTGTCCTCCTAGCTGCATAGGTGGATAAGTAACAATTTCTATTTTACTTGCAAACAGGATTTGATTTCTAGCTTGAGGATTGAGATAGAAATCCCACCATCCTTTTAGCTGGCCTATGAATCCAGCTACTATAGCCTTTGCCACGACATCATCTGCATTGCCTTTAGTCTTTGAAGCATTAGCATACAGAGTCATGTAATGAATGACATTTTTGATCTGGTATTCAAATAACCCGTCAATATTCCATTCTACTATAGAGGTTCCATCGTAAGCCACATAATTGAACAAGGTATCTTCATATTGCAAATCAACTGGTGAAGGCCTTAGATAATAAGGCTTTATTGGTAGGCTGGAACTTTTCTTAGGATAAATAATCCTATTGACTTGGCTTGTGTTTCCATCTTCATTAAACATAGTTTCAAGGTTATTAATAAACCTTTCTTCAGGCTACTGAGAATTAGCTTCTAAATCCGATTCTTCTTTTGAACTGGACTCAGTATGTTCTAGCTTATTTTCCTCTTTAATAAGAGAAGTGAGACTTTTTTCAGGCTCTTAATTCTTCTCTTTATTTTCTAGTTTGATGCCTACTGCTATGAGTCTCTTGATGAGTTCGTCTGCCATTTTAGTAGACTATTCTCCTTTAGATAGGTTGATATACAGCTTTGCTAACTCCATTAGTTTGAACAATACCCTCTTCTCATAGGAAGTTGACGCCTTTGCTGTGTCTTAGCGAGGTATGTATTTTGCTGGCTTTAGAGTAGAGACTTGAGCCTCAATTCTTGTTAGCTGCTTGCCCATTGAATCAAGTGTATAATTTGTGAAGTTGTAGTTGTTGGTTCCTTTCCTTTCCTGGAACTCATTTCCTGTAAGAAATTCACGAGTTAAAAAATCAGGCAATGAGTTAGAAGAACCATTAATAAACTCGATGTAAAAATCAAACACAAACAGAATGGCTTGCTAATGGGCAAAGATTTATTTAGACGCTGTGTTTTTTACATCCTTAAGGAGAATATCCTTGGCAAACTTACAATAAACTCTAATAAGAAATTTCTATTTTAATAAGTTTGACTTAAACTTTTGAACACAAAGAACACTAGATAAGAATTCTTTCTTGACAGTTGAATAATTGACCCTAGGACCAACCCAGACACCTGAGGTGAACCTAACTAACTGTTCCTTCCCATTAATCTTCTATTTAAGGATTCTACCATAACCCTTATTAGATGCATCTGTTTCTACGATCTTAAATGCTTTAGGGTTTGACAGAGCTAGACAGGGTAACTCATTGACTCTAGATTTTATCTTTTTAACTGCTAGAGTATGAACAGTTGACCACTCAGGGGGATTCTTTTTTAATTTGTCAAATAGAGGTTTAGTGTCATAAGCCAATTCCTTGTAGAACTCAGCTACATAGTTTAAGCTTCCTAGAAATCTTTGAAGTTGGGTTTTATCCTTAATTTCATCTGGAAACTTATCAGTGAACTGTATGGCTCTATCAATAGGAATGATATTGCCATTCTCAATGTTGTGCCCTAAAAATCTTATCTTCGCTTGGCACAGCTTGATCTTCTTAGCTGAGACTACTAGACTAGCATGTTTGACTACCTTAATAAAGGTAGTTAGATGTTTAAAGTGCTGATCAATGTTGCTGCTAAATATAAGCACATCATCAATATAGACAATTGAAAATGCTGAATAAGCATTGAAGATCTCATTCATGATCCTCTGAAATTCTGATGGAGCGTTCTTAAGACCAAAAGGCATTACGTTCCACTCGTAGTGACCAAATGGAACAGTGAATGCTGTTTTGTACCGATCTGCTTCATCAATTTGTAATTGCCAGTATCCAGACTTCATGTCAAACTTGGAGAATATACTGGCATTGTAGAGTCTGTTCAACAAGTCCTTCTTATTAGGTATGGGATACCGTATCCATCTTAGGGCCTTGATGAGGGGCTTGTAATTGATAACAAGCCTTAGAACTCCTCATTTGAGCTCAGTCGCATTTTCAATGTAAAAGGCTGGGCAGCTCCATGGGCTTTGACTCTTTCTTATAAGCCCTTTCTGTTCCAATTTAACAATCTCTTTCTTGCAAATCTCTAAGTGATGAGGCCCCATAGCTATGGGCTGGGCCTTGGTTGGGATCTGCCTTTCATTGAAGCCTGGTTCATAAGGCAATTGTACTACATGCTTCTTTCGAGCCCAAAATGCTTAGGAATCTCAGCACATATTTTTTGGGCCATTTGTTGCTGAATTTCTTCTATTTTCCTTTTGATAGCTGGCTATAATAACTGTTGTTCTAGCTTCTTCTGATGAACTTCTTGAGATAAAGAAGTAAGGAAATTTTCTTTATTTTTGATTTGGCCTTGTATAAGGTCTATTTCCTTAAGTTTTGGCTGGGTGATGAATTCAAAATGAATTTCTCTTTCTTCTTTAAACGAAGTTATACCCTCTTCATCTATCTTCTTAATTAGATATAACATGTGGAGAAATGGATTGCCCAGAATGACGGGATGAGATAATCCCTTAACCATTATTAATGGAATTCAAAAGCATATACCCTTGTTGCATACTGCAGCATCTGATAACTTGTATTTTATCTTCAACGTTGAGCCATCTGCAGTATTTAGTATTTCTGTAGTTTTGCTAAAGTACCTTGACGGGACTATGCCTTCATTTATGCAGTTGAGATCGGCACCTGAATCAATAAGGACCAGTGTGGTGAATGTGTATTCTTTATTAACCACAATAGTGACATAGGTATGCCACTTATGAGTTGTAACTTGATCCACTAAATTGATGTATTGAAGATTATTGATCTCGTCTTCATTTAGAGGATGTCTTTTTGCCCTATTAAGAACAAACTCTTCTTCATCAATATTTGGCTCTGCTTCTTCTTTCCTTATTAGTTCAAGGAAAGAAACTCTATCTTTGAGATCTTGAAGCTTAGACTTAACTATGTTAATTTCAGCTTTTAGTTCTGCCACAGTTGGTTCTCGAGCTTTAACTTGTTTCGAGCCTTTAATTTTGTCCATTATTTCCTTTAAATCATAAGGCTTCTCCAGCCTCTCAGAAATCTTCTTTTCTAATGGACTTGATGATGAAGCTTCTTCACCTGTATAATGCTGTAGGTATTTTTGTATCTGCTCCTTTTGTTCTTTGTCTTAGATCTGATCTATAAGATCCAGAATCATATTTTCTTCTCGTGTAAGAACACAAAGACCATTCATTTGGCATAATGCTTTATAGTAGTCACAGTTTCCTTTGCAGTTGTCCTTAGAGGATGAAGGTTCAGATGAATCTGAGTTGGAGCTTGTACTGGACTCATAATCTAGTGCATTAAGTTCATAGTCTTATTTCATCTGGAACATATACGTAGTATTTTAATATAATTGTTATCATTTTAAAATTTTATATAAAATCATTACTATTTTATATGACTAATATAATAAAATAAAATTATTATTTTAAATATTATTAATATAAATTAAACATAATTAACAATTATCATGTATAACATAATAAATTAATTATAATTTTATAATATATAATAATTAATAGTGTAATTAAAATATTAGAAATTTATTATATACAATAAATATAAAATATTATTCATAATAATTATCATAAATTAAATAAATGAAGTAAAAAAATAAAGAAAATAAAATTATAAAAATCATTTAGAAAAAAAAAAAAGAAAATTCAAAGTAAAAAAAAAAAGGCAAAATGGGGTGAATAGTGAGATGCTGGCAGCTGGTAGCACCAGTGGCCAGGCACTAGCTGGCTGCTGGTGCTACAAGCGGCCAGACATCTGGTTGCTATTTCTAATAGCAGCCAGAGCCAGGCCGCTGGTCCCACCAGCATTCAGCCCTAAATCCTCACCTCACCACATTCTAGCCTAAACTGGAAAATAATTTTAAAAATAACTTAAAATGGTAATTATTTTAAAAAATAACCTAAAATAAGAATTATTTTATAAATAAAAAAAAAAAAAAAAAAAAAAAAAAAAAAAAGCCCTATAATTGCTGCTTGGGACAATCGCTGGGATGAGGTACAAGTTGACCTATCTATGGTGTCTTGGGCTTACTAGCTGTTGGCTATTTGGGACTGGCAACATATTGAGAGATGTGAGGTCTACTGTCTGCAACTCTGGTATGTCTTGAACTTGATTTGGATCGCCATTTTTAGTCCTTATCACGAGCTAATCAATTGAAATGGAAGGAACCAACTGAAACCCTGACAAGTTGCAAATATAAATTCATCACTATGAAAATTATCACTAAACATTATTCAATAGTATAATCTCACTTTCGCGGTTGATCTCAAAATTATTATTTTGTTTTTGCACTAAATCTCAAAATTATCTGTACAAAATATTATTCAGATTCAAAGCTGATTTACAAACTAGACTTGATACCACATGTAAGAAAATTAAGGATTTAATACATGAATTTAGAATACCAAATAATTAATATTTGCAAAATCAAATTGCGTACTTATTTTGGTATTCAAGACAGTAATTATGTTACTGAAATCATATAATTAACTGTACAAAGAAAATCAAAACACAATAATGTTAGAATTCAAAGAATAAAGAGTAGATATTCCTCTCATTTCCTCTTCACGTAGGCGACTTTTAATACGACTAGCTGGACTATGGTTAAGAATGAAGAGGAGAACTAGACAATTTTGGAAAATCCGATAGACCTACCATCACATTAGGCCTATAGCTTAAGCGATTTATCATGCAGGCCCATTAGAGGTGTCAATAAGCTTATCACATTAACACAAATTGAGCTTTACTCACATATGTATTTATTCAGTTCGTTTTCACAAATCAAAATAGCTTAGAATTAATGGCTGTCCATTATAACTTTTCAACATATATATATATATAGTGAAGTCGCTTCTCTACCCAAATATGACTGTTTAGTGAAACGCCTAAACAATTTTTAATTTGACAGAATATTGAGAGTTTGAGGAGAAAGTGAGAGAGGAGACAAAGAAGATTTCTTAGATTTATATCTTAAATAGCAGAGAGTATTTTGAAAATATATAAAATTTTCATTTTGTTGATTGTCTTTGATTTTTTACCTCATTTAATGACATTTACATCAAATGTGACCAGAAAAATTGTTACAAATAGAGTATTTGTAATATATGCAAATACGGGTTTTTTTCAAGTGCCTTTAGAATATTGACTAATAAAGTAGTTTTATTTATTTTTGTGACATTCGCTAAAAATATATAGCGAAAACAAATACTTTGTCCATCCTAAAAAGTTATCCACTATTCCTTTTTAGAATATCCTAAAATACTTATCCACTTTAAAAATAAATATAAATATTTATCTATTTTATTTTTACTGATTGTAAGGTGTAGTATTTGTATAGTATTCTCAAAATTAATAAAAAATATAATAAAATTAAGTATAGTAAGGAAAATATAATAAAATTTATGAGTTTACAAGCATTAATGATATTTTCTTAAACCATGTGAAAAAAACGTGGATAATCTTTTTGAAACGGAAAAAGTAATATACTATATAATATGAACACGTAATAGGCCTATGTATTATATATTATGATAACTAAATTGCAATTCTATCAAGGAGCATGGACTTCAGGTTTTGGTGGATGCTTGGGAGATTGCGATTGTGATCAAAGCCATAAATTAAAGGAACCAATCTTGCACAATTAACTGCAGCCCTAATGAAAGATGTGAAAATGGATTTGGAGAGAGAGATTGTTGGTTGAGTTGCTTCCATGTATCAGAAATCTTATACCTAGCTTGCTTTCTAGCTTCTTGGACTGAAGTATATGGATATTGCCTCATGTAACATTTCATATATGATCCAAAATGGCAATTTTGGTCTTGAATCTGACTTAAATTATCATTTTGTACCTTGGAACTTCTCAAGCCACTAGAAAGACGAGAAATTGTTGCGACGAGAGCAGAAATAACGGGAGGATCATTATCAGCAAGATTTATAGTTTTGATTGAAATACCTCATGCAATAGAAAGAATACGTGAAGTAGCACAACATGCACTAGTGACGTACCATTTAAAATCTTTAAGCAGTCTTCACTCTTCAGCCTTTGGCAACTGCCAAACAGTTGCCCATTTTGCTACTCCTAGAAATGAATTGCATAGTTTTGCCCACTGTTGATTAACCAAATTTATATCCTAATGACGACTTCAATTTAATTTAAATGAAAAATTACAACAATGCACAATGCAATAATTTGATATTTTTATGCAACGAAACTTGTGATTTATGATAATAATTTTTTTGGGCTTTGTACCCCAGCATGAAGAATTTAAGAAATTTTTATGTATATGTGGGTTTGTAAAACTTATTTACGTAGATATGTCAATTTTGGGCTAGTCAAACTCTAATCCGGTTGTCAAACTTCCGGAATAGGTTAAATTGATATTTTGGAAGTATGACTTTTGGATTTGTGCCAACTGTACACAAATCCGGAAGTTACACTTCCGAATTTGTTAGCTTCACCTATGTGGATGCAGCTTTACAAATCCAAACCTGTAAGTTCTAGATTTGCTCAGCTTATAACCCATCCCTTCCTCTCCAAATTTATAATCTCTCTTCCTCTCTCTCTCTCTCTCTCTCTCTTCAACTGGATGCAATGACTCTAGATTTGGAATTTGTGTGCGCCTAGTTTGGCGTCTCTGGCTAGCACTCCTTTTAGAACATCGTCTAGTTCATCATTCACTAGGACCGACATCTGGCTGATGATGTGCTAGGATTTGTTCTGGCTTTGGAGGCTGCCCAGTCACAATCCGTTCCTCCTTAGCCAATGCATCAAACATGGTCTGATTGATTGATTTCATGAATTATTTCGACATCCTGTGTTATACAGATCCTCTCCACAGCATCTTTCTACAATTAAACTGCTATTAATTATATATGATATAGAGAAATGAAAGAATGTTTAATTTTATGTGAAATAGAATGAGAAATTTAAATTAATTATAATACAATGATCCATATGATATTAACTAACCGTAACATTAAACAGTCCATCTTTGTGAGATAGATATCTCCTAGTCACCCTTTTATGAACATAATGTACTAGATTATGACTCCAGTACAAGCTCCAGCTCAAATTCATCTGAACCTTTGTCCTCTAAGAACAATTGCAAAGGAAATTGTGACTACTATAAAGCATTATGCCAGATGAATGGCCTTTGTGTTCTTACACGAGAAGAAAATATGATTCTGGATCTTATAGATCAGATCCAAGACGAAGAACAAAAGAAGGAGCATATACAAAAATACCTATAACTTTATAAAGCTGAAGAAGCTTCATCATCAAGTCCATTAGAAAAGAAGATTTTTGAGAGGCTAGAGAAGCCTTATGATTTAAAGGAAATAATGGACAGAATTAAAGACTCGAAGCAAGTTAAAGCTCGAGAACCAACTGCGACAGAACTCAAAGCTAAAATTAACACAGTTAAGTCTGAGCCTCAAGACCTCAAAGATAGAGTTTCTTTCCTTGAACTAATAAGGAAAGAAGAAGCAGAGCCAGATATTGATGAAGAAGAGTTTGCTCTTAATAGGGTAGAAAGAGATCCTCTAAATGAAGACGAGATCAACAATCTTCAATACTTCAATTTAATTGATCAAGTTACAACTCATAAATGGCATACCTAAGTCACTATTGTGGTTAATAAAGAATACACATTCACCACACTGGCCCTTATTGATTTAGGTGTCGATCTAAACTGCATAAATGAAGGCATAGTCTCGTCAAGGTACTTCAGCAAAACTACAGAAATACTAAATACTGCAGATGGCTCAAGGTTGAAGATAAAATACAAGTTATCAGATGCTGCAGTATGCAACAAGGGTATATGCTTTCGAATTCCATTCATAATGGTTAAGGGATTGTCTCATCCCGTCATTCTGGGTAATCCATTTCTCCACATGTTATATCCAATTAAGAAGATAGATGAAGAGGGTATAACTTCATTCAAAGGAGAAAGAGAAATTCATTTTGAATTCATCACCCAACCAAAACTTAAAGAAATAGACCTTATACAAGGCCAAATCAAAAATAAAGAAAATTTCCTTACTAATCTCAGGAAGTTCATCAAAAGAAGTTGGAACAACAGTTATTACAGCCAGCTATCAAAAGGAAAATAGAAGAAATTCAGCAACAAATGGTCCAAGAAATCTGTGCTGAGATTCCTAATGCATTTTTGGATTGAAAGAAGCATGTAGTACAATTGCCTTATAAACCAGGCTTCAATGAAAGGCAGATCCCAACCAAGGCCCGGCCCATAGCTATGGGGCCTTATCATTTAGAGATCTACAAGAAAGAGATTGCTGAATTGGAACAGAAAGGCTTATAAGAAAGAGTCAAAGCCCATGGAGCTGCCTAGCCTTCTACGTTGAAAATGCAGCTGAGCTCGAACGAGGAGTTCCAAGGCTTGTTATCAATTACAAGCCCCTCAGCAAGGCCCTAAGCTGGATAAGGTATCCCATACTTAACAAGAAGGACTTGTTGAACAGACTCTACAATGCCGGTATATTCTCTAAGTTTGACATGAAGTTTGGATACTGGCAAATACAGATTGATGAAGCAGACTGGTGCAAAATAGCATTCATTGTTCCGTTTGGTCACTACGAGTGGAACATAATGCCTTTTGGTCTTAAGAATGCTCCATTAGAATTTCAGAGGATCATGAATGAGATCTTCAATGCTTAGTCAGCATTTTCAATTGTCTATATTGATGATGTGGGGTAAAATGCACTAAAGGTCACTAAATTTTTGTCTGTTTTCTATTTTGGTCATTAAACTTTAATTTCTTACAATTTAATCACTAAATTTGAATTTTTTTTCACTGGCGGATCACTAAAATAATTCCGATGAAATAACTCACTAGAAAATTGATATAGCATTCCAAGTAGGATTACACTTCATCAAAATTGATGGCATAAGTATGCCACATCATATTGAGAGATTTTTAAATTTTAAAATTTAAAAAATCATATTTTTAAATTAAAAATTAAAATTAAAATATATTTATTTCTGTGATGTGGGATACTTATATCATCAACCTTGATGACGCGTCAACCTATTTGGAACACCACGTCAGTTTTTTAGTGAGTTGTTCATCAAAATTGTCTTAGTGACCTGTCGGTGAAAAAAAAATTAAAGTTTAGTGATTAAATTGTAAGAAATTAAAGTTTAGTGACCAAAACAGAAAACAAGCAAAAGTTTGGTGATCTCTACTGTATTTTACCCAATGATGTGCTTATATTTAGCAGCAACATTGATCAGTAGTTTAAACATCTAACTACCTTTATTAAGGTAGTCAAACATACTGGTCTAGTAGTCTCAGCTAAGAAGATCAAGCTGTGCCAAACGAAGATAAGATTTTTACGGCACAACATTTAGAATGGCACTATCATTCCTATTGATAGAACCATATAGTTTGTTGATAAGTTTCCAGATGAAATTAAGGATAAAACCCAACTTCAAAGATTTCTAGGAAGTTTAAACTATGTAGCTGAGTTCTACAAGGAATTGGCTTATGACGCCAAACCTCTATTTGACAGATTAAAAAAGAATCCCCCTAAATGGTCAACTGTTCATACTCTAGTAGTTAGAAAGATAAAATCTAGAGTCAAAGAGTTACCCTGTCTAGCTTTGTCAAACCCTGAAGCATTTAAGATCGTAGAAATAGATGCATCCGATAAGGGTTATGATGGAATCCTTAAATAGAGGATTAATGGGAAGAAACAGTTAGTTAGGTTCACCTCAAGTGTCTGGGTTGGTCCTAAAGTCAATTATTCAACTGTCAAGAAAGAACTCTTATCCATTGTTCTTTGTGTTCAAAAGTTTGAGTCAGACTTATTAAAATAGAAATTTCTTATTAGAGTTGATTGTAAGTCTGCCAAGGATATTTTGCTTAAGGATGTCAAAAACATAGCGTTCAAACAAATTTTTGCCCGTTGGCAAGCCATTATGTCTGTATTTGATTTTGACATTGAGTTTATTAATGATTCTTCTAACTCATTGCCTATTTTTTAACTCGTGAATTTCTTACAGGAAATGAGTTCTAGGAAAGGAAAGGAACCAACAACTCCAACCAAAAGGACTTATGAGTCCTTCAGCTTCAGCAGTCAAAGACAGTCAGAAGACCACCTCAGAGATGATGCTTATGCTATTAGCGTTAGGGCTACATCAGACAAGGAAAATATTTTTCCTTACATTCCAATTTCTTACTATTTTCTGATGATTCTAGATGCAAAATTTGCAGGAGTCCAGCCTTATAAGGTAGCCAATACTTATCTGGAGAAGTTCTCTGTTAAAGGAAGAGATTATGATTATTATCAAAGAGTTCTTAAAGAAACAGGTTTTGTAGAAATCACTTCCACTGTAAGATCAGACAGAGACTACGCTTATAGTAAATTCATTATAAAAAGAGTTATTACTCTTAAAGAATGGGGTGGAAATCCTTTATCTCACAAGGACTATAATCTTCCATCCTTTTATAAATCAATAAATTTTCTTGATTATATTCAAGCTTGGTGTGAGGCATTATATTATGAAAAAAGGCAAAGGAAGCATAGCTGGTGGATTCAATTCCAGCTTGAAGGAGATTTTGAATTCCCTACATAGTTCATTGACTGGTTCTACAACTGGGGAATTTTTCCTATCATCCTTCCAGACCAAGTCCGATTTGTTTGTGAACAGTTTGTTGAAAGGAACCCTAAAAAAGATAATCACTGGCTACTCTTTACTATCCTTTATTGGATTCCATAGATAGTCAGATGGGACAGGCAAATTCAGTCTAAGCGGTCATCAAAGTTTGGTGAATCAAATAATACGATTCCATGGTTAACCAGAAGAGTTCTCACTAAATGGTGGGATAAATTTAACTTTTTTAATGACTCTTCTGTGTATGCAACTGAAGGGGTTATCATAGTGGTCAAGAAAAATGGAAGACTTATTATTAAAGATCAATCCCCGAAGAAAATTCAAAATAAAAAATATATTGTTCCTAGTCAAATTTCTTCTTCAGAGGTCGCCAGTTTAATTAATGATTTGTTAGGAGCAGTATCTAAAGATGAATTGAAGAACTACTTTCTCTCAGCCATTGGTGAAAGTGAAGAAGTTGGATCTTCCAGTGAAGCTAGACCCTGAGGTAGGCATGATTGTCTTCTTGATAGAGAATCTGAAGAAGATGATGATGATGATCTAATGTCTGAAGACATGGCCCACCTTCAAGATGCTCAGAATCCTTTTGACTAAGTCATCTTGTCCAGCTGTCATGACTTATCTAGCCAGTTCGCATTATTATTTATAATGCATCCAAGATGCTTTATTAAAGTTGCTTTATTAAAGCCTTATTTTTAGGCTTTGTCAGATGCTTTGCGTGCTTTATTAGGCATCTTTATCTTTTGCTTTATGGAGTGTACTTTCTTTATTCTGTCCCCCACTTGCTAAAGTATTCTTGGTGGAAGGTAGCGTGCAAGATTCGCTAGCTCATTCCTACTTTGTAATTATTAGATTAGCTTTTTCTCTTCTATATAAGCTCGCATGCCATTCAGTTGTAATCATCGAGCAATTTAAGTTTTCTTTTTTTCTTTGAGTGAGTGTGCATTGTAAAATTTGTGTGAGTGAGCAAGTGTGCTTTTCAGTTTTCGAGTGATCTTTCGTGTAATCTCCTGTAAGATACATCTCTCTTTCTTAATAATATTTATCGATTAATTCATACATATTTCTTTCATATTTATTTGTTTATCTTGTTGTTATTGCTCTTCAAAATCTCGCTCTTGCGCTAGCTTCTCCTAATGGTGTGTGTGTATATATATATATATATATAAAAGAAAACTAGCGACTACATTGTATTAGTATCTAATGAGCGATTATAAATTTAGTCGCAGCTTAGTCACAACTACAATCACTTTAATCATCTTTTTATTGTATTTAGCAACTGTGTTCTTCTCAATTAGCGACTACAATATGTTAATCTCTAATTAACTGACAAAATAATTGCTAAAAAATTTTAGCTATTAGGAAAATAATGAATATATATTTTAGTCGGTGATTAGTTGCTATTTTTAATTAGCTACTAAAATTAAGTGATTTTCAGTTTTTCTTATAGTGGATTTCAAGTCACAATTCTAACACTTGAAAGCTATACGTTCACTTTGCAGAAAAAAAAAATACCAAACTAGAGAGAGAAAATGAGAGGGAATCTTATGTTACAGGAGGGGAAAAAAAAGGAGTAATATTTATAACTTATATCATTCTATTTTTATAAGTTTATTATATTAGTGTATTTATTCTTTTAATATTTGTAATTAAACTTTAATAATAATCAAACGCATCTGCTGAAGTAGATTATTGACTTTCTAGGGCAACGCAGACGCTTTGTTTTTTTTTTTTTTTTTGACTGGTCAAATTGCAAGTTAATCGTTTGGATTGTATGGATATCAGGATATGGGGTGGTAGGAAATTATTTTTGTTTTTTCCTCATATATTATTGAAATGAAATGAACTACTGTCTAATAGTAAATCATTTTGTCTTTTTCTTTCTATTTTTATAAGTTTATTATATTAGTGTATTTATTCTTTTAATATTAATTAAACTTTAATAATAATCAAACACATTCCCATAAAAAAAAATAAATAATAATCAAAAACATCTGCTGAAGTAGATTATTGACTTTCTAGGGCAACGCAGACGCTTTGTATTTTTTTTTTTTTTTTTTTTTGACTTGTCAAATTGCAAGTTAATCTTTTGGATTGTATGGATATCAGGATATGGCGTGGCAGGAAATTATTTTTGTTTTTTCCTCATATATTATTGAAATGAAATGAACTACTATCTAATGGTAAATCATTTTTTATTTTTCTTTCTTTTATAAAACAGTTAGATTATTAAAAATGCCAACTTAATTGATGCGATCACTTTTTTATTTTTATTTTTTATATTAGGGCGAGCGAATACTCACATAATCACACTAGACTACATAATAGAAAGTAGCCTTCCTTTTTAATATCTCTCACCAAATTGATGATAATAATTTATTGTTTGAAAAACTCAAACATGAGACCTTATACTTTCCATATTTTTGAAAGAGATAAAAAATTAATCAAATCACACATGATTGACACTTTTTTATTTTATTAAATAGTTCTCATATAACGTAATAATATTGATGTCAACTATAATAGTTATGATCTAAATTGCATGGAAATGGAAATGGAAAACAAGAAAACATGAGAATGGAAATGCAGAAACAATAATTTTTAAAAACATAGGATGCAAAATGGCACATCATATTTTTGTGATGGACGGTCCTAAGGAATTAGTAGCCATAAGGGTATCGAAAACTTGTAGAATCTTACCTCCTATCAAATCTAATATAGTATCATGCACAACCATCAGACAATTACAAATATTATGAGCTAAACATCAATAGTCCAAAATCAGAACTTGCCTACCATCCATTCATACTATTCTGTGACTCCACTTATCTAACTCATAACAATCATTAATATGATTTATTTATCGATTAGTTCATACATATTTTTTATTATTACATTATAATCTATTCTCATGGACCATCCATCCTCATCAATCTAGCAAAATCAATGTTTGAATTCGTACTAACTACCTTTCAACTTCCTATAAAAATATATATATATATATATATATATATATATATATATATATATATATATATATATATATATATATATATATATATATATATATTGGGAATGAGGTGAGTTTATGACTCACTAAGTTAAAAACCATTCCACCATAAATTGCACGGCTTGATATTCAACATTCATTTATAATGATGGCACTCAACTAACTTATTTATATTTATAGATTTGATAGGGATAAAGTTTGATAATGGAAATCATATAATACTTTAGTAGTTAAAATCAAATTAAGCTTCTAATATTAGTTTAAATGGTATATAATTTTAATCTTTTTGTAACAAATAAGCTATAATATTTTTGAAAACAAAATTCT
Source organism: Reutealis trisperma (assembly GCA_947687605.1). Lineage (NCBI taxonomy): Eukaryota > Viridiplantae > Streptophyta > Magnoliopsida > Malpighiales > Euphorbiaceae > Reutealis > Reutealis trisperma. Next base: position 54,806 of record CANTUT010000394.1, read on the forward strand.
TGTATAAATTACTTTAAAATTCTTCTCTCCAAGACGAATAACTTATAATATATTTCAAATACATGTATACTTTTTAAAATTCTTTCAAATGGCCAATATATCATTTTAACTCCAAAATCTTTCTTCAATAGATGAGAGTGAATTTTTATTCTTACTTTCTTATCGAATTTCATAGTGGTAGCTCTTCTTGTGGAGCATAGGCCACACTTCTTGCACTATCTTTTAAAACTTCATTCATATAACATTATACATACAAATAACTTAGTTAAATCTTATACTTAGCAGAAATATGTCAATGAGAAAGGAGTTATATCCTTCTTTTCATTGTAAACTCATTCATGGCAGAGACATGTCTTGCGGAGCAATACAACACCTTAACTTAATGCAGCGTAGGCCAAGCCACACGGCTAAGACAAATAACTCCTCTTAATTAGAATCTGGATATTATATCTTAACTGTTGGATTACAATGTGAACATCGTCTGACATTCCCCGCACTAATAAAAAGGAGGTCTCTGCTTGAAAACTTGAAACCCAAATAAAAGTAACTTTATATAATATATCATATACATCAATTTATAAATTCCCACATGAGAAACTGAAATAATCCATTAAAAACACATATTAAAAATTTTATCAAGTCAAGTGGTCACTCAGGAGGCTACAATAAACAGACAAAGATATTCCAATAGTTCATTAATGGAAAATTTATTAAATACATATAAAATCATAATGAACTCATTAATGGTAATTTTTGATAAATACCTTTAGAACTTATAAAATTATAATGAACATATAATAAGTTCTAATACACACATGGAAGGAGCTTTCAAAGACTTATCATTTAAAATTTCAATTGAATTGATATTTATAGTATTCAAATAAATACATTGGAGTGATTTATTTAATCAAATAATTATCAATTTTCAGCATATGAAAATTTTAATATAGGATGGTTTAACAATAAATATTGTCTTTGATTTCAAAACCACAAAAAATAATATGATAGTAATCACTCAGTTTCTCGCTATAGTTTTCCAGTTAAGCTCACCACGTCATTTCCTTTACTCATCTTTGCCTACATATAAGATCCCCAAAACAATATCAATTATGATTCAAATCTTTATTTGCTATTCATATAATCTAATCATAAAATCTATCATGTAAATATATTAATACTTATCATTTGAATTCTCTATAAATTATTCTTATACAGTTTCTAAAATTTTACGGAAAATTTGACAGCATCTCTCCTGAAATTGGACCAATCCGCCTAAAAAATGTATAAATCTGACTAGAGAATGATTATCACAACTCGATGGTCCTGTTTGGACCTCAAACACAAAAAATCCCATCCGCCATTCTAATCGACAAGTCAATTTTATATAATAAAAATCACATTAAATTTCATCATTCATTTCAATTCATTTAATATTACTTTACTTTTTATCTATTTTCAATAATAAAATCATTAAAATCTTTATAGAAAGATTCCATTTTTATACTCGATTAAAAGTAACTTAAAACTCATATAAAAATATAAATTCATAGTGTATAGAGAAATTCATTAGTGATAATAATTCATATTTCACATTAATTATTTGCTTAAAATAATACTCATGAAAATACAATTAAATTAACAATATACTTGAAAATATATGATTTACATACCTAGATTTATCAAAAGAGAATTATTTAAATAATTTAAACTCTATTAAAAATTAATTTAATTTATCATAATCATATATATACAATTATATTAAAATAAAGTATATAAATAACTCATTTGATATTTAATGAAATAAATTAATCAAACCATATAAAAATTGTTCTAAATAAATTCATAAAAACTTATATTGTATTATTTCCATTTGCTTAATGAAATTTTATTAATTAAATTTAACTTACTAATAATTATATTTATAACTATATAACTATAAGAAAATTATTGATCATATCATTTCATGTTAATTAATTTCATAAAATTCTATAATGTTTTCAATTTATAAAATTAGAATTAAAACAAATAAATATAGACAGATTTCTAATTTTCTAAAAATTTATACACCGAAATTAATCAAATAAAATAGCATTCTATGCTCATTAGAGTCTAATTCTTACAATCTAGCTTTGAAATCAAAATGTACGTGCAAAGAACAGCCCGTTGGAGTATTTGTGTCATCGACAACGTGTGAACCCACGTGCCAGTGATCGTCTAGCCTTCAGTGGCGGTCAGAGGTGGGATTGATGCCATCTGACACGCCTTGATGTCGAGAATCCAAATATGCACATCACTCACTCTCACTCGTCGTTGTTTTGCCAGAAAATAGCCAAAAAACTTTGATTCTCCAACTTTTCAATATGGCATTTCAGTGAGAGTTAGGTGGCAGGACTGGTATTATATCGAAACTCTTTTCATAAAGAGTTGATTGGTAACAATTTCATTGAGTTTGGCCACTAAAATTGTGGCCGCTAAAATTATATATATATAATTGTACGTAAATATATATATAAAAAATAATTATAATCTAATGTATATTTATATATAGTAGTTAATATGATAATTTATTATTATTATTATTATAAGGAAAAATAAAGTTGGAAGTAGATATTTTTGTTTAGTAATTGACCTGAGTGAGCTAACTTTTTTTTTTTTTAAACTTGAAAATAGATTTCCGTTTATGGAAACGAATTTTTAATTTTTTTTTTAAATTACGAAAATGTGTCTAAAATATTTTGATCAAGTTTTCTTGAGTTTTCAATCAGGAAACGTTTCCGCATTTGTGTCAAAAGTTTCCGTGCAATATAGATTATGATATAAGATTTTTTTTTTCTTGAGCCAAAACGTGCTTAATATTGTATTTAAAAGTTAACGTAGATACTCATACTAGATATGTAATCCAAATAAAGCAAAATTTCAAATTAAATTTTCCATTTCCTCCTTGTAAACCAAGAAAAAATTTAACTTAAATTAAATCAAGAAAAAATTTGCGCAAACTCAAAAAATTCAACAGATGACAGCTTTTTAATTTAAACTCGACTTAATTTGACTTGTAAAATCTCAATTATAAACTGATGAATAAGCTCGTGAACAACTTAATTAATAGACTCATAAATAGTTTTATTATTATTATTATTATTAATTTTGGCACTCTAAAAAATATATTTTAAAATTCCTATAAACCTTTTGCTAATTCAAATTAAATAAAATATATATACTTCTGATTGACATAACCTAATATTTCTATATTATATAAAATATATTTTTTATTAATTAATATCTTTACAATATATGTAATTCTCAATTTTATGATCGTATTTTTTCACTAATTGGATGTTTTAACTGTTATATTAGTTTTAAGTATTTTTATTATAATTATTTAATTGGAAATAAATATTTAACAAGTTGAATATTTTGATAAATTATAAACAAGTTCTATAATGAGTCGAGTTCAAATTTAACTCAATATAACTTATTAACGAGCCAAGTTTGAGCTGAGCCAAGGTTGAACATAATTTTCAAACTTGATCCAAAACTCAAGCTTGGAAAAAAAAAAAAAAAAAAAAAAGCCAATCTTGAACAAACTAAAACTCAGCTTGGCTTGGTTAGTTTACACTCCTAATTCCAAATAGCACAAACTCAAAAAATATTCAAAAGATGACAGCTCTTCAAATCTTCAAATTATTTCCTCAAATCATCTCCTCAAGTTTGGCAACGCTAGTAACAAAAATCAAGCCTTTCCTTTGTAATTGTTTTCCAAATACAGCTTAGAATCATCTTGTATATAAAGGATACTTTTATACCTCTCAAAGATAAGAAAAAAAAGAACATTTCATTCTTATATTTGTTTCATTTTCTCTTCACTTACTAGATAAATATTTTTCATCATTTGTGTAGTCAAGTCATAGCTAGAAAAGTAGAAGCAGCCATGCAGACGGTATTGTAAAACATGAAATGACAATTTTATTTTTGGGTTAATTGTAAATAAATTCACGAACTTCTATAAAATTTTCAATTTAATTATATCTTTTTAATTTTTGCAATGTCATCAATATACTTTTCATTCTTTTCAAATTGGTACATGAAATCAGATGCCATTTAAATTAGTTCCATTTGGCATAGGATGCCATTTAAATCTGTGATTAATTAATAATTATTCTATAAAATAACTAAAGTATGTAAACTTATTATTAATTTTTACTTATTCTTTTCTTTATCAAATATATACTTTGAATTTTTTTTTTCGAAATCAGTGTTTGAAACCAATCTCCAATTGTTTTTACTATTGTGTAAAAAAAAAAGTGTTCAAAATAGTTTATGAAAAAATTAACAAAGATACTATTGTTCTTATACTATTCATGTACAAGGTTTCATTAACATAGTTTTGTAATTAAAAAATTTACCTTAATAAATTATGATTTTTCCCTTACATTTGAAGTAGTTTTGCTTGATAATTGGTTGAAATCTCTCAAAATTCCATTAATTCTCTTGTTGAATAATTCTAATGAGTTTTTATAGAAATTGGTGTTTTAGAGCAAGGATGAAGTAATTCCAAGAAGCATAAGTTTGTGCACACAGAATGCACAGGCTCACTGCAAACTCTTGTCTCCAGCCCAAACAGCACAAGGTTGTGCACCACAGAACACACAAGTCTGTGTGCCAGTGATAGCTGTACAGAATTTAAAATACCACTTAGATTTAACATGAAGATAAAGAACTGAATTAGGGGAACAGACTAGAAAAGGAGGGGAAAAGTTTTGGAAACAAGAAAGACCCATCTTCTGAAGAGAAAAAGGACAAAAAAATTACAGCAAAAAAAAAGATTAGAGATTTAGCACCATTCTTTTAGAGATTTCTTGAAGTTCTTCACAATTTTGGACGAAAAAAAAAGGGAAAAAAATTCAGCTTTGGATTTTTTAGCTTTTTGGATTATTTAGAGTTTCTTTGTAAACCTATTTCCTTCATTTTTCTTGAATTAAACATGTTATTTCATTTGATTTATTCAATTAATTGTTTTATTCTTCCAAAAATGAGTAGCTAGATTTATTTATCTAGAGTTTAGATGGATATTGATTGATTTCTATTGGAATTCATATATACTTTGTTCTTATTCTTATTGATTGGAATTATATTATTTCCTTTGGGCTTCATGAATGTGAATGATTGGCCACCATTTTCATTATCTAAGATGCTATATGATGGAGCGAAAGTGGAAGTATAGTGTTAGTTCATGGAGGAAATAAACTTAGGATAATTACTTCATAGACGTATGGGTATGCTTAGATGGTGATAATTTTACACTTTCCTTTAGTCTTAATGAATTTGATGTAATTTCTTGCAATCACGACAGTAGGTGTAAGATTATAATTGGGTAATAGCAATTTACCTCGACAGAGGGCTTTGTTTAGGTTAAGGAAAGTCACCTTTGATTCCAATTAGTTTGAATGATTACATAAGTATATATGAACCAATAGTATTAAAATCAATTGAAGTCTAGACCCTAGGTTGTTTTACTATTGAATTAAATCAATTATTTAATTTCTTATTTGTTTAATTTTTAGTATTTTGATAAAATTCCAATAATTACCATTTGATTAAATATTAAAAGTTTATAAATTTGGTAATCAAAATCTATTTCCTTGTGGGATCGACAATACTTTACTCTTTAAAACTATTGCTACAATTGACCTATGCACTTGCGGTAAGAAAATAGCGAACAAGTTTTTGGCGTCGTTTGCTAGGAAGCGGCATTTTGATATCAAAAATTTTATAAATTTCTGGTAATTTAATCATTTTTTTTTGTTTGATAGTTTTGTTTAGTTGATATTTTTATAGGTGCTCAAAGTTTTATGAGAAGCAATAATGGTGCTGAATTAGTTCCTTTCAATCCTGAGATAGAAAAGACTTGTAAAGCTAACAACAAGAGAAGGAAAGAAAGGTTGATTCAAGAAAGATTAGGAGAGCCTAGTCTTATTGTTGAAGAAAAAGTCATAGTACAAGAAACTGAGCAAGAGTTCTTGCTTGTTTAGGTCAAAGAAGAATAGCACATTGAGGAAGAGAACCTAGAGGGACAAGAGCAAATTCCAATGGGTGATAATCGAAATCAACCCTTGCGAGCATATGCCCTTCCTAATGCACAAGGGAATCAAGCTCCAATTAAGAGACCAGCTATGGAGGCAAACAATTTTGAGCTGAAACCAACTCTATTTTGAAGGGTTTAGCAATCAAGATTTGAAGGAGCCGAACATGAGGACCCCAATGTTCATTTGGCTAATTTCCTTAAGATATGCGACACTATCAAGCTCAATGGGTTTTGTGAAGATGCAATCAAGTTGTGTCTATTTCCTTTTTCTCTCAAAGGAAATGCAAAATCATGGTATGGAAGACTAGAAGCAGGGCCCATTACTACTTGGGTAGAGATGACAAGAAAATTTCTAGCCAAGTATTTTCCCTCGGGGAAGACTACAAGGTTGAGGCATGAGATCACTAGCTTTATGATGCAAGATGGGGAATCTCTTTATGAAGCGTGGGAGAGATTTAAAGAATTGCAACGAAGATGTCCACACCATGGTCTACCTGATTGGTTGATTGTTTAGACTTTTTATAATAGGTTATCTATTTCCATTAAATGTCACATTGATGCGGCTGCAAGTGGTGCTTTAATGGACAAAAATGTTAATGATGTTATTCAACTGTTAGAGAGTATAGCAGCCAATAATTATCATTGATCTAGAAATAAAAAGAGTCAAAAGAAGGTGGCTGGAATTCATGAGGTTGATGCTATCACCATGCTTAATGCCAAGGTTGATATGATTGCTAAAAAGTTAGAAGCTATGCCAATCCATTCCCCTACAGCTCAGGTGATAAGTTGTGATTTTTGTGGTGGAGGACATGCTAACATGGAGTGTTGTCACAATGAGCAAATGAACTATGTGTCAAACCAAAACCAAAGACCCCCTTACAACCCTTTCTCTAATACCTACAATCCTGGGTTGGAGAAACCATCCAAACCTTGCATGGGGAAATTCGGGTAACCAAGGCTCAAGTTCCAACAACCAATGGGGAAACACTTCAAATCAAAAACCATATCAACCACCATTCCAACGAAGAAACCAACCAAACCACCAAAACTAAGAACCCAAGCCATCTTTAGAGTCAACCTTAGAGAAGTTCATTAATGTGACAACTGGGAGGTTTGAAAAGATAGACAAACAGCAAGATAAGATGGAAGCAAGACTTGATGATGGAATTGATCAACTCGTCACTCAAAGTAGGAATATTGAAAATCAAGTTGGTCAAATAGCTAGTTTCTTAAGTGGAAGAGAAAAGGGAACTTTGCCGAGTAAAACTGAAAATAATCCTCGTGACCATTGCAATACAGTTACTTTAAGAAGTGGGAAGCAACTTGAAGATCTTCCACCAAAGAAAAGGGTTGTACTCATTGAAGAGGATGTGGAGTCTAAGAAGTATGAAGTTATAGAAATCTAACCACAATGTGATGGAGAGAAAGCTAATGATGAAGGAGTTAAAGAGTCACCAAGAGATAAAGAGGAAGAGCCTAAAGTGTTGCCTAAACCTTATGTTCCTCCTGTACCATTTCCACAAAGGCTAAGGAATAGCAAATTGGACTAGCAATATCAGAAATTCCTTGCCATTTTTAAGTAGCTACATATTAACATTCCATTTATGGAGGCTTTAACTCAAATGCCATCCTATGTAAAATTTTTAAAGGAGTTGCTATCAAATAAAAGGAGTTTAGAAGAGCAAGCTACAATTACCCTTATCGAAGAATGTAGTGCCATCATTTAGAAAAAGTTACCCGAGAAGTTGAAAGATCCTGGAAGCTTCTCCATATCTTGTACCATCGACACTTTGGATTTTGCAAAAGCTTTATATGACATTAGGGCAAGTGTTAGTTTGATGCCTCTCTCCATTTGCAAGAAATTGGGGCTATGGCAGCTTAAGAAGACTAAGATTACTTTACAATTGGCTGACAGGTCTATAAAGTATCCAAGAGGGGTCGTTGAAAATGTGCTTATGAAAGTTGGAAAATTCTACATCCCCGTGGACTTCCTGGTTTTAGATATGGAAGAAGATAGTAAAATTCGAATCATATTGGGAAGACCCTTCTTGGCTACAGTTGGTGCTATAATTGATGTTAAAGAAGGCAAGCTTACTTTGCGAGTTGCCAATGAGCAAATTGAGTTTAATATCGCTAAGACTATTAAATACCCATCTTTCACAGATACTTGTTGTCGGGTTAATATTATTGATGAAGTGGTTCAAGAAGAAATTGACAAAAGTTGCTCAAACGACCCTTTTAAAGCTTGCCTTACCTAAGATGGCACCATTGAAGATGGAAACACTGAGGTTGCAGCATGGGTACAAGTTTTAAAAGTATAAGAGCAACTATCTTATTGGAGAAAGAACACATTTAAAGTGTTGAAAAGGGGGGAGCAAGTGCCAAAGCCCTCAATAGAAGAAGTTCTAGTTCTTGAGTTGAAACATCTTCCAGCTCACTCAAGTGATCATAAACTCATTCTAGAGAACCAAAAGAGGCTAAATCCTACTAGGAAAAATATTGTGCAAGCTGAGGTAACTTTGAAGTCAGGAGGGAAAAATGTCCAACTATGATGACGTTAAAGAAGCGCTTCTTGAGAGCCAACCCAAGGTTTTTAATTTCTTCACATTGATTTTTCTTTAATTTCAGCATTTTTTAAAAAAAAAATTTATAGATTTAGGTTTATTACATTTGTTATTTAATCTTGCTTTGAGTTATCATTATTATTATTATTTTTTGTAGTTTATTCGAGGTGCTAAATTTTTGGAGAAAGGAAATGGTGCAAAGCATGTCAATTCAAAAGGGAGTAAATTCTAAAACTTGTATATATTGATGCTTGCATGCTTCAAATTTTGTGATTTTCTTTTCACGATGGTTTACATGTTTGATTGGTACTTAGAAGGGTAATTAGGTTAAGGCTGTGCATATGATCTCATAAAGTTGTCAAAATTTTGCTATTTAATTATTTATTTTTATGTGAAAAAAAATTGAAAAAAAAAAGAAAAAGAGAAAAAAAATTTTCAAGTCTGTATATAGTTTTTCCAAGTGTGCACAAGCTTATGCTTCCAAAAATGTACAGCTCTATGCACATGAAAAAGGCTACTATCATTTTTAGGCCAATTTTGACAAAAATGCAAGGCCTATGCACTTTAGGTGCACAACCTCACAACATATAAGGTACCCATCTTTAACTTTTCTCTTTCATCTTCCTTTCCAAATCTAGCCACCCACCTTTTTAAGCTACTTTATATGATTGTTAAGATTGCTAAATACCCATCTTTCACATATACTTGTTGTCGGGTTGATATTATTGATGAAGTGGTTCAAGAAGAAATTGACAAAAGTTGCTCAAAAGACCCTCTTAAATCTTGCCTTACCCAAGATGGCACCATTGAAGATGGAAACACTGAGGTTGCAGCATAGGTACAAGCTTCAGAAGCACAAGAGCAACTATCTTATATGAGAAAGAACAAGTTTAAAGTGTTGAAAAGGGGGGAGCAACTAATAAAGCCCTCAATAGAAGAAGTTTCAGTTCTTGAGTTGAAACATCTTCTAGCTCACTCAAGTGATCATAAACTCATTCTAGAGAATCAAAGGATGCTAAATCCTAATAGGGAAAATGTTGTGCAAGTTGAGGTAATTTTGAAGTCAAGAGGTAAAAATGTCTAGTTAAAATGACGTTAAAGAAGCGTTTCTTGGGAGGCAACCCAAAATTTTTAATTTCTTCACATTGATTTTTCTTTAATTTCAGCATGTTTAAAAAAAAAATTATAGATTTAGTTTTATTACATTTGTTATTTAATCTAGCTTTGAGTTTTTTTTTTTTTTTCTTTTTGTAGTTTAATTGAGGTGTTGAATTTTTAGAGAAGGGAAGAGGTGTAAAGCATGTCAAGTCAAAAGGGAGTAAATTCTAAAACTTGTATATATTGATGCTTGCATGCTTGAAATTTTGTGATTTTCTTTTCACAATGCTATACATGTTTGATTGGTACTTAGAAGGGTAATTAGGTTAAGGTTATGCATATGATCTCATAAAGTTGTCTAAATTTTGCTATTTAATTAATTATTTTTTTGTGAAAAAAATTTTGAAAAAAAAAAAAGAAAAAGAGAAAAATTTTTTTTAGGTCTGCATATAGTTTTTCTTGGTGTGCACAAGCTTGTGCTTCAAAAAATGGACAACTCTGTGCACATGAAAAAGGCTACTGCCATTTTTGGGCCAATTTTGAGAAAAATGCATAGGCCTGTGCACTTTAGGTGCACAACCTTGCGACATATACGGTACCCATTTTTAACTTTTCTCTTTCATCTTCCTTTCTAAATCTAGCCACCCACCGTTTTTAAGCTACTTCATATGATTGTTAAGACTGCTGAATACCCATCTTTCATAGATACTTGTTGTCGGGTTGATATTATTGATGAAGTGGTTCAAGAAGAAATTGACAAAAGTTGCTCAAAAGACCCTCTTAAATCTTGCCTTACCCAAGATGGCACCATTGAAGATGGAAACACTGAGGTTGCAGCATGGGTACAAGTTTTAGAAGCACAAGAGCAACTATCTTATCAGAGAAAGAACAAGTTTAAAGTGTTGAAAAGGGGGGAGCAATTGCCAAAGCTCTCAGTAGAAGAAATTCCAGTTCTTGAGTTGAAACATCTTTTAGCTCACTCAAGTGATCATAAACTCATTTTAGAGAATCAAAGGAGGCTAAATCCTAATAGGAAAAATGTTGTGTGAGCTAAGGTAACTTTAAAGTCAAGAGGTAAAAATGTCCAGCTAATATGACATTAAAGAAGCGCTTCTTTGGAGGCAACCCAAGGTTTTTAATTTCTTCACATTGATTTTTCTTTAATTTCAGCATTTTTAAAAAAATAAAAAAAAATTATAGGTTTAGTTTTATTACATTTGTTATTTAATCTTGCTTTGAGATTTTTTTTTTTTTTTTTGTAGTTTATTTGAGGTGTTGAATTTTTGGGGAAGGGAAGAGGTGCAAAGCATGTCAATTCAAAAGGGAGTAAATTCTAAAACTTGTATATATTGATGCTTGCATGCTTCAAATTTTGTGATTTTCTTTTCACAATGGTATACATGTTTGATTGGTACTTAGAAGGGTAATTAGGTAAGGTTGTGCATATGATCTCATAAAGTTGTCAAAATTTTGCTATTTAATTATTTATTTTTATGTGAAAAAAAAAATGAAAAAAAAAAGGAAAAAGAGAAAAAAATTTCAGGTCTACATATAGTTTTTCCAAGTTTGCACAAGCTCATACTTCCAAAAATGCATAACTCTGTGCACATGAAAAAGCCTACTGCCATTTTTGGGCCAATTTTGAGAAAATGCACGGGCATGTACACTTTAGATGCACAACCTCACAACATATAGGGTACCCATCTTTAACTTTTCTCTTCCATCTTCCTTTCTAAATCTAGCCACCCACCCCTTTGAGCTACTTCATATGATTATTAAACCACCAACCTAAACCACACAAACAACCCAACCCCTCTCCTCTCTCCCACCCCCACCCCTCCCCCCCCGACCAATTTGCATTTCATTGGTTTATTTTGGTATAGTGATGGACATTGGGGACAATGTCCAATTTAAGTTTGGGGGAGGGAAATACTTTATGTCTGTCCTTACTTCTCATGCATTTTTTTTAGTTTTCGTTTTTTGCATTTTAGTACTTTCATGTTAGATAATTTAATTCAGTTATTTGGTTTAATTTTTTTTAAATTTATTTCGTCTTTTATTTATTGCATTCATTTTGTTTTTAATTATGCTACGATTGTAGGTGAACAGTTGATTTGATTTATTGAATATTTTATTGAGATGGATTGGAGGCCGAGGATGGGCCATGATTGATATTGTTGGAAAGCTATTGAAGTGCTACAGGTTTGATTGTGTTTTGTATGAGAATTTATTATCTTGTGATCATAATTTGAGTGTTTGCATTTTAAGTTTTGCTCAGATATCATGAATGCTAACTTAGAGAGGGCTTATGTGCCTTTTTCATCCTTATGTTTGCCTCATCTGTCTTAGAACATATCATTCAAATCATTGTGGGAAAATCCAAATCTATTTTGGATAAAGGACATGATTTAGGGATTCATTGTGTAGCCAAACCCATATATCTATCTTAATTATTAAAATTACCACTAGTTTTCCCTTTTTGAGCTTTTTCATGCATTTTATGAATGCATTTATTTTAAGCTATCATTTCTTTCTTGTATAATTAACCACATAAATTCTATACTTTTTACATTTTTCTTGAGATTATTTGTCAAGTTTTATGAATTGAGCATTAGTCATTTAGAAATGCATAGAAATTATGTTTGTTAGATGGTGATGCAAGAAAAAAAAAAGAAAAAAATTGAAAAAAAAAAGAAAAGAATATAGAAAAAAAAATTATTGAATGTGAAAATTGAGTTAAAATGACTCAAAAATTTGTCTTTTCTGGCATTGTATATGGAGCAAGTGAATTGTATGATGTCAATTCCTATAGTGAATGGTTGCTAAATAGCAAAAATTATTAGTGAGTTGATGTTTGTGGAAGTAATGAAAAAATCACTAGACTTTGGAAGAAGTTTCCTATGCATTCATTCATTTTTAGTTGCTCATTTCATATGCTTGATAAAATTTTTCTCAACATTTTGTACATTTAACATTTTCTTTGTTAAGCCTTTACCCTTTAAGACCCCGTTACAAGCTCATAAAGTCCTTTTGATTCTTTTAAAAATATAGATTCTATTAGTGGAGATGGGGTTGAATGAATATGCCTATGAGATGGATGAATTTCTTCACATTATTATTAGAGGTTTCTATGGATGGAATTGTGTGTATATGCCTATCTAAAGTGCAATGATATCCATGTTTTTAGTTTTTGTGCAAACAATGTCTTTTTGTGATCAATAGATGATTTAATTCAAATTCATGGTGCTTTCCCTATGGTTCTTTTATGCTTGAAGTTCCAGTTCAATCTCTTGAGGTCTCTCTAATCTATCTAGTTAATTTAGTTGTTAGTCACTTTCACTATTGAGTTGAGTTGCTTGAGGACAAGCAAACATTTAAGTTTGGGGGAATTTGATGTGCTAAATATTTATCTTAATAAATTATGATTTTTACTTTACATTTGAAGTATTTTTGCTTGATCATTGGTTGAAATCCTTCAAAATTCCATTAATTCTCTTATTGAATGATTCTAATGAGTTTTATAGAAATTGGTGTTTTAGAGCTGAAATGGAGCAAGGATGAAATAATTCCAGGAAGCACAAGTTTGCACACACAGAATGCACAGGCTCACTGCAAGCTCTTGTCTCCAGCCCAGACAGCACAGGGTTGTGCACCACAGTGTTAATGTCAAAAGAAGAACACCAAAGTAAAGCTCTATAGTCAATCTCTCCCATGTGCAGCTCCAGCAAGCTTCCACTCTCCCCATGTGCAGCTCCAGCAAGCTTCCACCAATCATGCCTTAATTTGTACATAATAACCCTATACATATGTACTCCTCTCTGTATATTAAACATACAATAGAAATCAATTCATTTCTATATTTTCTGTCTCTCTGTTGTATCTCTAAATCATTATGATATCTAACATACTTCTGAATCATTCTGATTTATAACATGGTATCAGAGCCTAGTTATTTTTCAGTATTTTTCTTCTGAAAAAAAGTCACTGTTCATTCAATTACATGCAATACATCCATAATTCACAAAAATATAACCATTAGAAAGCCCTCGTCATAAGCTTCAAAACAAGACCAACCGAAGCTCTATATGACTCCGCATGCGCCCACACGCGCCACCCAAAGTCTGTGCACTGTAACCTACGTGCCCCACGCTCCCCATGTGCCACCTGAGGTTGAAGACGACTACGTCAGCACCACATCATCGCCATGTCATACACACGTCAGCATATGTGTCCACGTGTGTGACACGTGTTAGTCCATATCAGCAATACACATCATCATCATCTATTAGTCCACATGTCAGAACATGTCATCGACATGTCAGCACCTGTCAGTGCACGTGTATGCTACATGTCTGTCCATGTTAGCTCCAGATCCGTGCCCTATTGATCTGATCCGATTTGCACTCTGCCCAACCTGATTCGTGCTCTACCCGGCCCAATCCGCGCTCTGCTGACTTATTGATCGAACCAAACTAGGAAACTTTAACTGGCCAATTCAATCATTTTCAAATCAGTTCTAGACAAAATCATATCAGTTCCTAAAGTTTTGAGCCTTCTGAATTCAATTTTGGCCTCTGTTTTATCAAATTCCAACTCTAGCATCATTTTTTGGCACATTATTCCTTAAAATGGATAAATCAGACATTGCCAGACCAATTGCAACAGTTTTAGACAGATCCAACTACAATCTTTGGTCTCAAGGAATAAAAATTTTTTTAATCGGGCGTAAACTCTAGCGTGTAGTCACTGGAGATATCAAGAAACTAACTCAAGAGGAAAATGAAACTTATGCAAAATTCGTCGATCGACTTGAAGATTGGGACAACAAAAATCATCAAATCATCACTTGGTTTAGAAATACATCTGAACCATCCATCAACATTCAATTTGCTTAGTTTGAAACAGTAAAAGCAATTTGGGATTTTCTTGCAAACCATTTCCAAAATACCAGTCTTGCACACTATTTTCAGCTGTGTATAACATTACACAGTCTCAAACAGGAATCAGGTCAAACTGTAAATGATTTTCTAGCTCAAGTGCAACCAATTTGGAATCAGTTATCCCAATCAAAAATCAATGAAGACCATCTCCACCTCATTCAGGTTTTAATGGCTCTACGACCTGAATATGAGGCAGCTCGTGCTACTTTACTACACCGACAACCTCTTTCAACATTAGATGCAGCAATTTAGGAACTTATCTTTGAGGAGACCAGACTAGGACTAGGAAAGCAACCAAGCTCAGAACTTGCTCTAGCAACTACTAGATCCTCAAATCAGAAATTCAACAGTCCAACTTATAAGAATTGCAATCAGTCTAGCCATAATTTTGCTAATTGTCCAACTATAGAATGCAGATATTGTCATGGCCAAGGTCATATCCTTGAAAATTGTCCAACTCGATTGCCCAAACAAAGAGTAGGATCTTTAAGATCCAAGAATTGGCCTAAAGCTCGATCTACCTCAATCAGTGCTATTACCACAAAAACATCTTTTGGCATCTGTATGAGTGATCTTGAGGCATTACTCAAACAGGTTATCACTTCCAATTCCTCTACCGCAATGTCAGTTACTTTAAGTAATTTCAAATGGCTGTTTGACTCTGCTTGCTATAATCATATGACAACTGATATTAATCTCTTATCTTCTGCCACACCTACATCCTCCTTACCCCCAATCCAAACAGCAAATGGAACTACAATGAAGATCACTCATATTGGTCACACCTCTACTGCAGACCTTAATCTCTCTGATACTTATTATATTCCAAACCTGTCACTGAATCTTATCTCAGTTGGTCAGTTGTGTGAACAAGGACTAAATGTGAATTTTTCACCTTTTGGCTATCAGGTACAAGATCCACAAATGGGGCAGATTCTTGGGACAGTCGCCGAGTGAGGAGATTATTTGAACTTGTGTCACTTCATCTTCCTCAGCGATATATTTCTGCCGCTACTACTATTACCTCTCCTAGTCTTCAATGGCATCTACGTCTTGGTCATACTTCATCTACTAAACTTCGGTCTTTAATCTCTCGTGGATTGTTAGGACCCATCAAGTTTGAACCATTTCATTGTGTTGAATGTCAGCTTGTTAAACAATCTGCATTGTCTTTTAATAATAATAATTATATTTTTGTCAATCCTTTTGATTTAATTCATTCTGACATTTGGAGACCTTCTCCCATTTCTTCTATAAATGGCTATCATTATTTTGTGATATTTATTGATGATTATTCTTGTTTTACGTGGATATATTTTTTGAAAAGTCGCTCAGAGTTGCCAGAAATTTATTTAACATTTGCTAATATGATTAAAACTCAATTTTCCTCCACAGTTAAAATTCTTCGAACAAATAATGCTGTGGAATATCAAGAATCCTCCCTGCTCCACTTTCTTCAACAACAAGGCACAATTGTTCAATGTTCATGCCCACACACTTCCCAACAAAATGGCCAAGCTGAATGAAAACATCGTCATATTCTCGATTCTGTTCGTGCTCTTCTTCTCTCAGCTTCCTGTCTAGAAAAATTTTGGGGAGAAGCAGCACTCACTTTTGTATACACCATTAATCGGGTACCAACCTTAGTTCTCCAAAATTTATCCCCCTTTGAAAAATTATATGGCAACACTCCAGACTATACAACTCTTAAAACTTTTGGATGTGCATGTTTTGTTCTGTTGCAACCTCATGAATATACAAAATTAGAACCTTGTGCTCATCTCTGTTGTTTTCTAGGTTATGGGATTGAACATAAAGGTTATCGTTGTTGGGATCCTATTTCTAATAAACTTCGCATTTCTCACCATGTCACCTTTTGGGAAACCATCAAATTCTCCTCTCTCTAAATTTCATAAATCTGTTACTACTAACTCTTTCTTCTTTATAGATCCCTCTATCAAGTTATTTCCTAGTTTTAATATAGGTGATTTTGATCAAATGGAGACTGGTAACTCCCTCCCTGCTCCTCTTGAAAATGCTCTGACTATTGATCCTGCACCTGCCCCTGCATATGAACATACACCTGCTCTTGACACTAATCCTCGTCGTTCAACTCGGGTAAGAGAAACCCTTAGTTATCTTCAAGATTTTCACTGTTACTCTGCCATTGCAACTCTTCATGAGCCTCACTTTTATCATGAGACTAGTACTAACCCTCTTTGGCAGCTAGCTATGACTGAGGAAATTCAAGCATTGGAGAAAACTCACACTTGGGATCTGGTTGACCTTCCTCCAAATAAAATTCCAATTGGCTGTAAATGGATCTACAAAATCAAAACTCACTCTGATGGGTCTGTAGAATGTTACAAGGCTCGTTTAGTAGCCAATGGATATACTCAAGAATATGGGATCGACTATGAAGAAACCTTTGCTTTAGTAGCTCGGTTGACATCTGTTCGCAGTCTAATAGCCATTGCTATAGTCCGTAAATAGAAATTTTTCCACATAGTCCGTAAATGGAAATTTTTTCACATGGATGTTAAAAATGCTTTCAGAAATGGTGACTTATCTGAAGAAGTTTACATGAAACCTCCTCCTAGATATCACTCTTCTCATAAAGTCTGTAAACTTCGAAAGGCTCTGTATGGACTTAAGCAAGCTCCTCGAGCATGGTTTGCCAAATTTAGTTCAACTCTTACTCAATTTTGTTTTGTCTCCAGTAATTATGATTTCGCATTATTTGTTCGCCACACTGATCATGGAAATATACTACTGTTACTTTATGTTGATGATATGATCATTACAGGAAGTGACAAATCTAGTATTTTTGAAGTCCAAACTTATCTCAACTAGCATTTTGAAATGAAAGATCTTGGCACTCTCAGCTACTTTTTAGGTTTTGAGTTTTCACATAATTCTCATGGCTACTATTTGTCTTAAGCAAAATATGCCTCTAATCTACTTTCCAGAGCAGGATAGCAAAACTATTTCAACTCCTTTGGAACTCAACTGTAAACTTACTCCTCTAGATGACACTCCTCTTAATGATCCTACTTTGTATTGCCAGCTGATTGGAAGTCTTGTTTATCTCACTGTTACTCAAACTTATCTCAACCAGCATTTTGAAATGAAAGATCTTGGCACTCTCAGCTACTTTTTAGGTTTTGAGTTTTCATATAATTCTCATGGCTACTATTTGTCTCAAGCAAAATATGCCTCTGATCTACTTTCCAGAGCAGGCCTTACTGATAGCAAAACTGTTTCAACTCCTTTGGAACTCAACTATAAACTTACTCCTCTAGATGGCACTCCTCTTAATGATCCTACTTTGTATTGCCAGCTGGTTGGAAGTCTTGCTTATCTCACTGTTACTCAACCAGATATATCCTATGCTATTCATCTGGTTAGCCAATTCATGTCTGCTCCTCGATCTTCTCATTATGCTGCCATTATTCGGATCCTTCGTTATATCAAAGGAACTATTTTTCATGGTCCACATTTTTCTGCCAACACTCCCTTGGTATTATATGGCTATTCGGATGCTGACTGGGTTGGTAATCCAACTGATCAGCATGCCACAACTGGATATTATTTCTTTTATGGTGATTCTCTTATTTCTTGGCATAGTAAGAAACAAACTATCGTTGCTCGCTCCAGCACCGAATCTAAATACCGTGCTCTTGCTGATGCTACATTAGAATTACTTTGGTTGAGGAGGTTACTGTCTGATATGGGTATCACTCATAACTTTACCACTAGACTTCATTGTGAAAATCGAAATGCAATCCAAATTTCTCATAATGATGTGTTTCATGAACGAACAAAGCACATTGAGATTGATTGTCATTTTATTCGCCACCATATTCTTCAAAACACTATTATCCTATAATCCGTCTCATTAGCTCAACAAACGGCAGATATCTTCACCAAAACACATCTTCCAATATGGTTTCAAGATCTTCTGAGCAAACTTAAGTTGACTTCTACTATACCACCTTGAATTTGGGGGTGGGGGGGTGGGTGGTGTGTTAATGTCAAAAGAAGAACACTAAAGTCAATCTGTATAGTCAACCTCTCCCATGTGCAGCTCCAACAAGCTTCCACTCTCCCCATGTGCAGCTCCAACAAGCTTCCACCAATCATGCCTTAATCTGTACATAATAACCCTATATATATGTACCCCTCTCTGTATATTAAACATACAATAGAAATCAATTCATTTCTATATTTTCTGTCTCTCTGTTGTATTTTTGAATCATTCTGATATCTAAAATACCTCTGAATTATTCTGATTTATAACAGACAGACTGCACAAGCCTGTGTGCCAGTGACAGCTGTACAGAATTTAAAATACCAGTTAGATTTAACGTGAAGATGGAGAGCTGAATTAGGGAAACAAACCAGAAAAAGAGGGATATAGTTTTGGAAACAAGAAAGACCCATCTTTTGAAAGAAAAAGGATGAAAAAATTACATCAGAAAAAAAGATTAGAGATTTAGCTACCATTCTTTTAGAGATTTCTTGAAGTTCTTCACGGTTTGGGAGGAAAAAAAAAAGGAGAGAATTTCAGCTTTGGATTTTCCAGCTTTTTGGATTATTTAGAGTTTCTATGTTACTTAGCTTTACTGTCACGTTCGACCTACACATTTACCAGACCTGAATTTGCTGTCACCTGTAATTTGGTAAAAGCAAAAGATATGTAGTGGTTATAAAATTCCTACGGCCAATCACCATAAGCGAAAGTCAAGCCTTTCCTTTCGCAATTTTTTTCCTGATAGCACAAACTCTAAAGATTTCAAAAGATGACAGCTCTCCAAATCTTCAAATTATTTCCTCAAATCATCTCCTTTAATCTGGCAACAGCCGAAAATCAAGCCTTTCATTCTGTAATTATTTTCCGAATACAGCTTAAAATCATTCTTCAATTATCTAAAGGATAGGATAGGTTAATACCTTTCAAATATAAGAAAAAAAGAACATTTCATTCTTATACCTGTTTCATTTTCTTTCACTTACTAGATAAATATTTTTCAACATTTTTGCAGTCGAGTCA
Organism: Reutealis trisperma; assembly: GCA_947687605.1. Lineage (NCBI taxonomy): Eukaryota > Viridiplantae > Streptophyta > Magnoliopsida > Malpighiales > Euphorbiaceae > Reutealis > Reutealis trisperma. The sequence goes on from CANTUT010000394.1 coordinate 74,543, forward strand.
TAGATAGAAAAGTAGGGGAAAAATTAGTCAAGTACGTCACAGTTAATCACAAGCACGAGCTGTTGATTAATCACTCATACATAGTTGACAGTCACTATTAAGTCGAGTCGAAGATTAGAAAAGTAGGAACAACCATTGTAGACGGTATGATAAAAAAAAAATAAGAATAAAAATTGACACCCCAATCTTAACAAGTTAACTTTTAAGATTGATTCTTCCAAATTTATATTAAAAATTTAACAAACATTCTTACAACAAGAACGGAAGGGAATAAATATACTTCTCCTTTTGCAAAGGGTCAAAATGAATCCCTTCAATACCAAACCATTTTAATTTGGCTCATGTGTCATAGGAAAAAAAAAAAAAAAAAAAAAAAAAAGCGGTAACATTTATAACTTTTATTTGTTATCACAGATCATGCTAATGTGATATATTAACACATTGCTAAATTTTTTATC